>QEOT01006433.1:149324-214487 GCA_003123785.1 Pterocarya stenoptera | reverse complement strand
ATTGTTTCTTTATATTTATCAACTGGGTACATGTGCAGCACACGTTGCCGTTACTAGTTTATATATAAGCTTGAAAGGAATACTCAATTGTTTGGTTAAGGAAGATTCTCGGGAAATGTAAACGCACCAGGTCAGAAAATTGTACAGTCCCGTTACGTTGTAAAGATTATTGGGACTGTTGGACGTACATAAATCATATAATATTCTGGATCCGACGCCTACCATTACCATTCCCATATATTTGTTAATCATCAGGAGAAGGCTTGAAATCACTTGATCAATCACATCTTTCATCCATTCAAATTACACATAAATTCTTGGATGAAATATAGGACGATCCTAATTAATTAGCCTGCTGATTAGATCAAGAACACCAAAGCACAAGCAAATTAAACAATATATATATATATATAATTTATGTATGTTTTACATTAAACTATGCATGAATTGTAGATGCATGCCCAGCTTGCCAATTACAGATTCCTTCAAATTTCCCCACATATTTGCACCATAAATTGATGTAAATTAAGCTTAAGAAAAACAAACGAACGATCGAACAAAAGAAAAAGAAAACCGAGAAAATCATTTCAATTTGTCCAGACTGTACTGTTTAAATCAAGAGGTCTGGGTGGAGCCATTGTTCTTCTCTTCCACAGATTAATTTCTTTTCTTGGCTGCAAAGGCACTCCTCCATCTACCATTAATATAGGTGCAGAGAAAGGAATCGTGGCCTCCTCCTCTTCTTGATCACTGTCTTCCCGATCTCTCTCTTCATCCGAGTAATAGTTCCGGTGATCCCTGTCTATTGGTGTAATCTGATCCGTACTCCAGTCAAAATCAGGCAACGAATTGCGTCTACTCGCGAACCGCTTCATTTGACTCAATGAAGGCGCTCTATCTACAGTAATCTCAGCTGGCTGCTCCTCGGCAGCAGGAGAAACAACATCGGAGTTCCTCCCTGGTTTTGTTTTACCACTAAACATCCTCCTAATAGCCGAGGTATGCTTCTTCATGTCACGGCGATGAGGAGAAGAAGTACTCGACACAGCCTTCACCTGATCTTGAGGCGGCGGCGCGGCACGCTTAGCTTTCTTGATCTTTTTCTTGTGCTTGATCTGGCCCATGCATGAGACTTTAGGTGAAGTGGGTTCTTGTGTCTCGTACATCCCCCCATTCCTGGGCTTTCTTCGAGCTTCATCCGGAATCATGGATATGATCGGACCCGAAAATCCTCTGCCGGCATGAGCTTTAAGCTTGGTCGTATTGATCTCCAATCTCTTGTCCCTACCAGGGCTGAATGGAGGGTTTTGGAAGGAGACTGCTATTGCAGAAGCTGCTCTCGGTAGAAATTTCAAGATCTTGTTCTTCGGTTTACCTTGTTTCTCCATTGTACAGAAGATTGTGCAAATTTGATCAATTTCGTCGGCAATGATAAGTATATATATATATATATATATTTATATATATATATGTGCAGAGAAGATAATAATACAATAGAAGGGTCGCTGAGGTTGTGTTTTGACGTTGTCAAGAAGGGGGCGAAGAGAGAGATGGTCAAAGTCGATGTTGTGACTGAGCAAATTAAAGCCTTATCTACCCATGCCAGAATTTAATATTACAGCCTCCGGTTGATGCATTTTTACTCTTCTTGCACACAACAAATTAAAGTCTCCATTTATTACAAGTTTGAGAAGGAGAAATAACATTTGATATTCACGTTTTTTAAGAGGGTAGTGCTACTCAGGTGCATGCATGGCCGAAATGCATACTATTTTATTTTTTTTTTCACTTTTTCACTAAATTATAACTGATTTTTATTCAAATAAAACTACAAAACAAACATAAAATAAATAAAATTAAAAATTCGGTAAAATTCTGTCACGTTTGTTATTTTAAGTAGAGTTTTCAGATTGTGCAATATTTAAGAGTTGAGTAATTATTAGGTAGTTTAAGAATACGGACATACGATGCTTTCATCAATATCAACATGCATGTCATGTTAATTAAAATTAGTGTTTATATAAATAATTTCAATTAAATGACATATTGTGATATAACGAAAGTACCACGTCGTTTATATTTTAAATGTTTATTTTTCTTAATTTTTTAAAATAAAAAATCTAGTTGTAAGCGATTATGTGCATTAATATGTACACTCATTCAATATGATTGATCAGAAAGTAGACTTTATTGAAAACAGTACTAATTTGAATTTAGAATATGAAAACAAAAGTATGAGTACGCAGATTGGTACACAAATTTACTTGTACATAACAAAACTCTTCTCAAAATATACTTATGTTTTTTTCTTTAAATGCATAAGACCATTTAGTCATGTACGTGAAATGTTAACTAAAACTTACAAGAAATAAGAAATATATAAAGTAGGATTTCGTTTCTTCTCCAAACACAAAATTGTATACACTAATCAAGAAAAAAGTTACTAAAATGTTTTTTTGTCTATTTAAAATAATATATATAGATATAAATATATATATATATTCGTACGTGGTGATAACGTACTGAATTCGCATCTCTCTGCTATATCTTATTATCCTGATTAGTACTATATATATCATGCCCCATATATAGGTGTTCTAACGACTGGGTAATTTTATTATGGACTGAGTATATATAGAATTCTTTGCTTTTATTTTATTAGTATTTTCTATTTGGCATAAGATCACCAACCACAAAAGCCTATGATTTAACAATGTCATGCTACCATTTGATTTTATCAGTTAATGACTCATTAAGCTTGACCTAATCATTACTAATATATTTAAAAAAAAAAAAATCTCAAACCTCATACGTGGCTAATGAAAGATATATAACGATCATGCACCAAACTCAGCTAATATATAGCTAGCTGTCTAAGTTAACGCGATTTACTCAATTAAAAAAATGAATAGATTCAATCGCAACTTCAAATATAGAATTCAAATGGATCAAATAGAAAATGATATTCTGAATCATAGAACTATAATGAAATATACGATCAACCAACATTTATCAAATTTGCAAAAGAACTAAAAGAAATGACTCAATCCTCATATTTTTATTTCTCGAACTGAGAGATTTATGAATCGGGATCCTAATACATATAGATACAAATGGTTCAATGGGAGCAAGAATTTTCAAGAATATTTCATGTCACAAAAGGCAAAAAGGTATTATATATATATTTATATACTACATTTTAAATGTAGTTAGTCAATAATTAAAATGCATTATACCAATACATATAATTAAAAATAATAGATCGAAAATAAATAAAAAATAGTATTTTTCTAACTAAAATTAAGGGCTGCAGATTAATTATATATATATATATAGGAATCGAATCGATGCAAATGTCTAACTGATCCGGTAAATAAGATGGATTTTGACGTGGTTTATAAATGCATGTGAGTTCTACTATTTATCAATTCTGACATGGTAATTTGGAATTACCTAGCTGGAGTTTCAGAGGTAACCATTAATTTTTTTCTACGCAAATTAATATACGAATTAAGAAAGTCTTTAGTATGGTGGATGCCAATCCGACAAAAAAATTATAGGTAAGGCATCGATCCGACGGTAGAGTAGGAAACATAGTCCAAAAAAATGATAGCTAGTTTGTATCTTTGACTTTTTATTGGTAGCTTGCATGCTAGCAAAGTTGATATATATATATATATATATATGAAAAATCTTATATGGAAGCTTTACACTACATATTTTTATTTAATTAATATGTGATTTGTAATTAATTTTATCTTTTTATCTTCATGTTTAAATATGTATGTATTTAAATAAAAAGATAAAAATAATAAATCACATATTAATTAAATAGTGGTGTGATTTTATTTCGACCAAATTAATCATTTTCTTTTCCGCCATATTCCAGCTCATGAGATAAATCGATAATCATGTCCTTTTGGACCCAATAGTCATATGGTTTTGCCCTTTTCGAAATGGAAAATGATACGCCCCGAGTCCCGCTCCGAGTAATACATATATTTTAATATATTTTTTTAAGTTTTTTTTTTATATAATTTTTTTTTAATAATTTTAAATATTTAAAAAAAATAAAAAAAATTCACAATATTATTAAAAAGTACTTTCTTAATCATGAAGTAAAATAAAACATTATAAAAAATATTTTTTATTTTACTTAGTGATTAAGAAAATATTTTTTAATATTTTTTTTTACTTTTTAATTAAAAAAATATTTTTTAATAATGTTTTAAATATTTAAATATTAAAAAAATTATATAAATTTTTTTTTTTCAAAACACATTAAAAATGTGTGCTACACCCCCAGCGGGAGCCCCAGCGGGGATGTAGCATCACCCTTTCGAAATTTATTCAGAACATGGAAATCGGAAATAGTCAATGTTTTTGACTTTGGACAAAATATTAATCAGGTACGGCTGTATTAATCTGACAGTTTGATGGAGATGATTACTAATACAGTTTGGATTGCTTAAACTTGATTTTCGACGAAGTCAAACAAGTCATGCGAATCACATGGCATATACGTCATGATCATGAGTTGTTTAACATACATGCAACATGAAAAAACTGGTCAGAAATGAAGAATTTTTGCTTATGCCGGCAGAGATCAGAAACTCTCAGGATACATTGACCAAAAAAAAAACCTAGAGTGGACATTTCCTCCGTCATAGAATAAACACCTGATAATTTTTACATAACCGTTACACAATTCGTAGAAGTCATGTTATATAATAATAAAGTAATAATTTCTCGATTGAATACTTCTAGAAAAATTCATGTCCATGTTATATTTAGTCTAGAGAAAACTCTTGAATAATATTCTTGCGGACATATTTCATAACACTAACAACGATTTTTAGTAATTTGTAATCAGAAAGTAAGAGGGGCTAGATGTGTCAAGAACACCACCGATACTTAAGTCAGTATGTACTATAAGGAATATTTCAAGTATATAAAGCTCAAAAGTTACCTCTAATGTGTTCTTTTATCTTTATTTATACAAGTTGGTGAGAGGTGAGAGAGGCTTGCCTCGTGGCTTGATCTTCTTTTATCTTTATTAAGATCATGCTTGTTAGGGCTCTAAATCAGTAGTTATGTCGGGAGTTTTAATACCCTGTGTGTGTATTGCAGACGTATATCGCTTCGATCATTATTCTGTTAGTTACGTAATTAATTAGTAATTAATGACGGTTGAAATTGAATTTCGCATTAGCACATTGTGGTTGGAGGCTCCTTTGTAGATTGCGGGCCTTGGGCTCCCTACCTGCTGGACCTTCTCGATTGTGGTTTCGGCCCATTCTTTATTAGGGTCTATTCGGCCCTCCAAATACTTTGAAGATTTTTATCGTTCTAATTCATCAATGGGAAGAGGGCATTTTTTGGTTATAAAACTAGATTGTTCATGTTTAGGGGTGAGGAAGGGGTATTTCCACATGCCAAGTGAGAACTAATGATAAATTTTCTTCAGGATATATAGGTGGCCCTCAAACAGACAACAAATTAAAGTTCAAGGTATTTAAAAAAAGAAAAAAGAAAAATCAGAAAGATCGATATGATCTTCAGTATCACGCAGGGGGACCCCCAAATAAATGGGAAAGATCAATATCTTCTTTTTTTAATATTTTTATTTATTTATTTGCGCGGTAGGAGCTTATCCACATATATGTAAATGATTCGTGGGTCATGTACACATTTGAGGGGCATAAAATAATATTGCCAGCATTTTGGAGTGTTGTTTATTTTTTTCTTCTCCAACATGATTAAAATAATTACATTATGAATCACATGGGAAACTTCCGAATTTACAACGCGGGGTATCCTCCAACGTTCCCCTGATCACTCAGAACCATTGTTTTTTTAAAAAATATGGCCCATTCCCATTCCATTCCATATCTACTGTCTACGCATACGTGTTGCACCTAGGGACTCGGTACAATTGATGGCACACACCATCTTTTTTCTGTTTGGAGAATTTATTGTTTTCAATATATTTGGTCACGATTCAAGAACAGAAGTACTGTATGTATCTCAGTGCCGAATAGCTACATACCATTAATATATGCATCATTTTCCAGAATTAAATTAGTCTTTTAATTAATTACGAATCAGATTTCCCGGTTTTACTTCGACAAAGCACTTAATCTTTTAAGTTTTTTTTTAATAAATAAATAAATTAGTCTAACAAAATCATAATAGGCTAAAACATAAATAATGTTGGCCGAAATGGACGGAACACAACAAGATAATATATAATTTGGAGCATAACATTATATAGTGGCGTGCGATGATTGTTGAGATCTAGATGTATATAATTATTTTTTTAGTAAAATTATGTTATTTTTATAAATTATTTTATAAAGATATTCATCATTTAAAATATTTAATTGTGTAAAATATTGTGAGAAGTGTAATATTGTGTTTATTCCATCAAAAAATTGCACCACAAACAGTTCTAGCATGATCCCGAGTCATGTTAAAATATGAACTTCAAATCTATTTATTCTACGAAAAATTCTTTTCATTAGTCTCTATTTATTATTCTACATTCCATATTTTATAAAAAACACCCTATAGCTTATGAAAAAAAACTATAGCTATAATGTATGAGAATGAATAGTATCTGATGCACAACATTCCTCTTATTCTATATATGCAATTTTAATTTGCCAATTCTATATGTAAGCAGAAAGAAAAATATGTGGTGGACATGCAAATGGCTCCTGGGAAGAGTGTTGTGTTTGAGTAATTATTGCTCTATGCAGCATAAGATAAAGAGGCATTGAAGAATAGAAGGATGATGAAAAACAAAACTGAGATGAGAAATCCTGAAAGGAGAAAAAAAAATCCGGATATGTAACTGGATATCCAGATTGAATCCGGTTATCCGCCCAGACTCAATCTGGATTTATCCAGGTGGATAACCGTTCGGTTTTTAAAATCTGGATCCGGATCCAGATCTGGTTGAACACCCTTACATAAGGCCACGCTGTTTACTATTCTTCCTTTTTTTTTTTTTTTTGTTAATATTAAGTTCAAGCACAAGATGTACTTACCGCGTGAGCACTCAAATTCCATTAATATTGTTACCAAAATATAAAATTCAATGGATGAAAGTTATTTATAGTTTTTACTCCAATTCTAAGAATTACAACAAGTTGAGTGAATATGTGCTGAGAATATGAAAAGCTTGATGAATAAAACGATCATTAGTACTATTGTTTCATTCAGTACGACTCGTATGATGTTCTTATGAAATGTAATCATAATTTCTAAACCAATCAATCCAAAAATGTGTTAAATAAGGGATAATTTTGTAAGATATTTTATAAAAATAATAATATTTTAAAAAAAAATATTCTCATCTTATAATATTATTATAAAAGCATTTTAAAAATATATTTTGTGTATTAGTACTATTTGGTGATCCCTTCTCATTACAATTCATTTGATGAGTTGCGCGTACAAATGATAGACGTGGCAGAATTTCCTTCTTTGTGGCTGGTTGGAGGCTCTAAGCACGGGCACATTGTATCATTGCAAAGACAAACTTATTTGTATAATTCCAACCATCCGGGTCTGAAGTATTTCTCTTCGATAAATTCCCAACGAGACTGGTCTTCATTCCGCATGCCTTCTTGAAAGGCTTGAAACCCTAACTTCAGCTTGGCTAGACGCCCATTCTCTTTGCCCCAAGGTATGCTAATTTCTTTACCACTTTTATTCAATTTATCCAACCTACTGTTAAATCAATGCAAAAACCCTAGCTATTTACATGAAGTTTTTGATCGGATTCATATGAATAACCAAGAGTAATTGCACATTATAGTTGTAGTTTTGTGCGTTTTGATTAGTCTTCCGGGTTGATCTTTTTGAAATGTAGCTTCCTCTGTTGAAATTGAACTGGATGTTGTGGATTCCGCGCAGTAGCCGCTTCTGCCAATGCTTAGAATTTCGTCGTAGTTCGGTGACATTGATTGAACTTCTTAAAGTTTGTGCGGGGACTCCAGTTTTTGGGTTTAAAATTTGGAATATCTAAAATAGGGCTGTCTTGTCAGCTGCTCCAAAATGTAATGTACTGTAATGTAGTTCGTATGAAGTTTGTTATGGATTATTCTCTCGTGCATGAGTGCATCCTTAATTTATATGGTGCGTGCTATTTAAGTAGTGAGTTGACGGTATATAGAGCAATGCACTAAGAGTAGTTAATTAACCCGATGGTTATGTCTATTTGAGTTTGTTCAACTTTTTGAACTCGATCAAGAGATCTATATGCCTTTAAAAGTTATTCTTTGAATGGTTTTTTCTTGAGTTGCTTTGATGATTTGGTCACATTTTGACATGGGAGTATGGTGTGGAGGAAGAGAATCAGTTATGGTCCTCTCCTTTGATTTGCAGGAATTCATTATTCGTGCTCGAGTGCTGAAGCTTTACAGGAATGCGTTACGGACTGCTCAGAGAGCCCCTACTCATGCTAGAGGTGAAATGCTGCACTTGAGAAAATTCTTTGTCTAAGTAATAGGATAACAATAATGTTTGTTATTATGGAGCAATATGGTTCTTTGTGGCTGCCAAGTTTTGAAGCTGTTCAAATGATTGCTTTTGTGGGTTGGCTGAGAGCTTGGAAGCTTTTCACTTTCTAGCATGCTTGGACATAGCAACATAATGTACAGATTTCTGTTATACCATATTGCTTCTGTCAGACCAAATTGCTTCGTACTTTCTACAGAACACCAATAATACCAAATGGTAGTCTAATATAGCTCTGTGCCAGTAATGACTGGAATAGGTTTCAGTTAGTTACTAACGTTGCCTGTCAAATTTCTGTGCCGATCTGGTATGTTCTCGTACAAAGATACTCTGTCTTCTTTTGTGCTTGACATTTGTCTACGAGTTTTCCTTCCTGTCAGACCCAGGAAATATTTGTATAGATTAATTTTTAATCTCCTACTGTTTTGGAAACCCAAAGCTCGAGACAAAAACATTGCAATGATAACTATTTCTATTGCCTTCCGCATATGTTTAGATTGAGTTCATTACCATGATAAGCTATACAAATATTAAGCTATACAAGAGTCCCTGATAAGAGGCAGGTGTTTAAGCTGCTAAGCTAGGAATAACTTCAATGCGAGGTTCCAGCTAGACCACAGAACTCTGCACTATGGTCATTTCCTTGAATTAATAAGTATTCATTAGGTTAAAATCCTGGTAAAATACACATTTTTGAAGACTTCCTATCCAGTTGATTTGAATTCTTCTTAGTTTTCAGATTTTTGTGAAATATTCGTTGGACTGAGCATCAAACTCATTATCTCATGTTAATATCTTTCAGAATATCGTATGCTTTTCCATAATAATTTGATGAATGCAAATCTGATGGAACTGACCGAGATTCAATGGGTATTTCAGCTGAATTGAGACAGACAATTAGACAAGAGATGGAGATTAACCGGAACTGCAATGATAAGCAAAGGATTCGTTTTCTGATTAGTGAAGGATTGGAGAGATTAAAAAGTCTCGATGAGATGCTTGATATGCAAGGTCACTGATAGCGGAGTTGACGTGCATGTAGAATTTTTTGGACGTCTTCCTCTTACGAAGGACAGACGGTTGTACTTTGCCATGTACATTGCAACCCGGAAATGGTTTTAGTATTTTACTTTTATTATTAAACTTTCCTCTATTTGCTCGACAATAAAACGTGTACTGTGTGGACATTTCAATAACATCTGCCCATACTGGAGTATACTGGCTGGAGACTTCGGGTTACATATGTCCAAACAATTATAAGTTTGGTACATATTATGTGCGTCCACATTCACTTGGCTAAGAACGGGCGAGCAAGTTCAATTTCAGTCAAATTTGATACTTTTATTTGAAAAATCTATGATTTGTTATACATGCTGATGCTTCGGATGAATAAGACATTTCAGAGAAATCGTAAAACATTGTTTAACAAACAGTGCTCTTATTTTACTCCTGTTGTCTTAAACTCCACTGTAAGGGTGCAAAGCAATGCCCTTCCGTTCCTACTAAGCTGGATTCTTTCTTTTTTCATGTGATCATATGATCAAAAGGGAAAAAAGTAACACGCAGAGCTAAAATTTTTCTGCTTTTGAATAGTGAAACTTGTTAATGTCGGAACCATTGACCCTGGTGGCTCATTTGAGAGCTTGGGTTGCCGTTCTTTGCTGGTACTAACAGCACCTGAAAGCTATTCATTATTTTTTCTAAGCAAGCATTTCATAGAGAAGTGGTTACAAAATACTATAGATTCAATGGAGTGGGAGTGCCCAACAATCATTCCAAAAATAAGCAAATGCAACACGAGAAATAAAAAAGAGAAATCTAGAGCAATAAATTTGACTCCCATCCATTTTCTAGTAAGGGGAAGCCGCTTGAAACGGTTTTTGCATAATCTGATAAACAGACTATAAAACTAAGAATAAAAGTCGCAGTTGATTGTTGTATGCTGCATTTTGCTGGTTTGGATTAGTTGAATGAAACTATTACAACCATTTTATCTTGATTCTTGGTTAGGAAAAACGAAAACATAGAAAAGTAGCAACCGAAAGATGGGTCGATACGTCGGCATAAGACTGTCATTAAGGGTGGAGGCACATGTAGCACATGCGCCACTCTTGAAAAGAAGGTAAAAGTCGAATCTAAGATATCCAAAACCGTTGACCCCGATGTAAGCCACGCGTGAGACATACACTGCTTGTTTGGTTAATTTTCTTCTATTATCGAACAAATCGACGGCTGAAGAATCTGGTGGTTGGGCGCATGACGGTTATAGGAGGCCTGTAAGCAGTAGATCGACGCATCTTGGTGCTATAAACAGAAAACTAAAGAAAAACTGATGATACATTTCCAATATTGGCTGGACAGGGGGAGGGAGGGAGGAGCCGAAGCTCCACCCCCTCTTTGGGCGGAGAAGCTGGGATGGCTGGGTCTTTGGTAGAGAGAGAGAGAGAGAGAGAGAGAGATTACTCTGAATAGAGAAATAGCTTCCTGCTTCTCTATTTCATTGAAAACTATTCATTTACGTTGCGTTCTATTCAACCAGAAACTCATCCGTTCAAGTACAGGAAATTTCACAACGACATGAACTTTTTCATCTGGAAAGCAGTAACCAACTTGAAACAATGATTTTGAAATCTGACGATCAAGTTGAACCAAGTTGAGACAATGAAGCCCATGTTTATACAAACGACTAGCTGTAATATCTATTATAATAAAAAGAAAAAAGTTCAAATACACATACTTTGCTAGCTGATGTGGTGTTAGAAACATGCGTATCCGACAGAATATTTGTATCAATAGAGGTTTGCAAATGAAAATTTTCTGTCACAATTGTCCGACATACAGATTTCATGACCAGCATTACAAAAACAATTACAACATAATCCGAGACAAAAATGATCGCGAGAGAAGGAGAGATCAAGGACCACCTAATCCGGCTCATTGGTGCAAAAGAAAGCTGCTTGCCTGCCTACTTCTACAAAGGGCGAGAAGCAAATCCCCTATCCACCATCTTCTCCACTAACTCCTCGTGCTTCTTTAACTGCCCTGCATTCCTTAGTTGCTGAAGAACCAGCTCATAATCATGTGTGCTGGGCTTTAAACACTTCTCTTCAATCATCTCCCTGAAAAACTTGTAGGCATTGTTCCAATGCCCCATCCCACAATACATCGAGATTAAAACCCGGTAGGTATTCACATTAGGCTCGATATCATTCTCATCCATTTCCTTCTTAAGCTTGAGAACCATATCGGTTGATTTCGAGTCTGCAAACATCCGCATCAATATATTGTAGGTCACCGTGTTTGGCCTACATTCAGCCTCCTTCATCTTAGCATACATTCGATGAGCACCATTCACATCCCGTAACTTCACAACGGACCTAAATATCAAATTAAAAGTTGAGGCATTCGGGCTACACCCTTTCTTAATCATCAAATTCAGCACTTTAATTGCTTCCTCAAGATTATCATCCCGGCAATGTGTCTCTATAAGAAAATTATACGTAATCATGTCAGCGGGGCATCCAAGCCTCTTCATCTGATTATACACTTGCAAGACCTTTTCAGTCCGCCCGGCCTTCACATGAACCCGCATTAGGTTATTGAAAGTTATGGAATTCGGGCTACATCCCGTATCAATCATTTCGGCAAACACATCGTAGGCACGCGTAACTTGCCCGCACCTGCACAACGCGTCGATCACAATACTGTACGTGTACACATTGGGCTTAATTTCAGCCATCTTCATTTCCCCAAACACCCTCTCGGCCTCCGAAATATTACCCGCCCGACACCACCCGTGAACTAAGCTCGTATACACAACAACATCGGGCTCAAACCTATCCTTCAAGCTATCAAAGAATGTCTGAGCCTCCTCTGCCCTTCTTTTCTTACACAAAATACCAATCACGATCGAAAACGCAATCTTATCGGGCTTACAACCATACTCCTCCATCCGATTAAACGCGTGCACCGCCTCCGCTGCCAGACCGGCCCGAACGTATCGGCGAACAAGGATAGAGAATGTCTCGACGGTGATTTCCACGTTCCTAGCTTTCATGGAATCAATCACGTGCCAGGCCAAGTCAAACTGGCGAACCTTCCCGGCAAGGTCAACCATCTCGTTGTAGTGCTCGGCGGGGGAGTGGGCGGCCGGTTCCTCGCGGGCAGTGGCCCAGTTGAAGAATGCCAGGGCTTGGAGGAAGGGGATGCCGTGGCGGACCCCACCGCATTTCTCAATGACGCGGCGGACGATGGAGGGGGTGACTGAATGGGCGGTGGAGATGCGGGAGAAGTCGTGGGATAGAGTGGGAATGGTGTGATTAGGGTTAGGCGGAGTGGGGTGGGGGTGAGGGTTGGGGTTTTTGCGGTGGTGGTCTTTGATTAGGGCGTGGAGTTTGTCGGCGAAAAGGGTTTCTTCGGGGGTTAAGCAGTTAGTGATAGAGGCAGTTTTGGAATGATTTTCTGCATCATCCTCTTCCTCTTGAAGGCGTGCTTCGGAGGTTGAAGAAGAAAATGAATAGGCTTTGATTTTGAGTACACCCTGAGAAATATAGTTGCTGGGTAAACGTAGCTTTGATTGCATTAAAGCCATTGAATAGCTTCGTTTAAGAGAGTTCGTCTCTCCAAAGATTTCCTCACGCTGCGCGACTGACGAATGGGAGGGACTAGGGACTTCGGGAGTGCAATTGCAACTGCACTGACTGGGGAGGGAACAGAACAACGAAGAGGTCAGATTCACCACGACGCCGTTTTCTTTTTATCATTTATAGAAACCAACCAAACTTTGTTCTGGACTTGGTTCTTAAAACTTGGGCTGGGTTGAGTATGTGCGGGCAAATAGATTGCTTTCTTTCTTTGTTTGTATTAACTTTTGCAGTTTTAAAGCTTCAGCCTCCTCCTACGGCTCTCCACTGAGACGCGTTAGAGCATTGGCAATTAGGGGTGGACATGAACCGGCCGTCAGATTTAAGAATTGGCCGAAACTAGTAGAGAACTGATTGGCCGGTGGTTGAAATTTCTCAAAATCATTAGCGGCCAACTAGGTACCGGTTTGAACCAATATTAAACTGTTGAACCGGCCGATAGGTTATATATATTTTTTATAAATAAAACGACGTCGTTTCACTTAGTTGGGTGAAATGGCATCATTTTTAACCTATCGCTTACAAAAAAAGAAAGTAAAGTGAAACGACGCCATTTGGTTCGTTTCGCTTTAGGGTTTAATACCCTCACGTCCTCCCTCCGCCTCCTCTTCTTTTTCTTCTTCTTCATCATCAGGTATTCTCTCCTGAAATGATTTTTCTCAAACTCTCTCGTGCATAATCGTTGCCACCCACCGTTGCTCATCTCTCATCTCTCACGCCGCATAGCCTCTCCCTCCAACAATCCATGACATCCATCTCACTCTGTCCTCATCGTTCTCGGACCTCTGTGACTCTGTGACTCATCTCGCCGCCTATGGAAAAATTTGGGAGTTCAAACTTCAGGTAATGGTTTTGTTACATCGTAAAAGATAGTATTGAGTCCAAACTTTTTTTTGTGGATTTTGTTTCGAGAATATTGATGGAAAAATCGAGATGGATTTATGGTTTTTGCCGTGTTGTGACGTCGTCTTGTGATGGAAAAACCGATCCCCTAACCGCTAAACCAATATGGTACCAACTGTCGAACTCCGGCCAATTTTCTTTCACCTTGTTGACCGGTTTCGATCAAGAATAACGTATATTCTAGGTATCGGTACGGTTTCGATTTTGGACCAAAACCGCACCGATACTTTTGGTTTTCAACCCTATTGGCAATGGCCTAACTGCCAAGTCCAAATTTTGACTATAGCATTAACATTTGTCTAGGACTCGCACAACTCTTCGTAAGAACTTGAAGCCCCCTCTCTCTAAATATTTTTTAAAAAAAAGAACCATTTACCGGACTAAAAAAAAAAAGACTTTTTCAAAAAGCTTTCACCCTCCTATTGAATCTACATTGGACTGGTTATTTTAAAATTAAAATAATAATATAATATTATATATTTTAATAATATTTTACAAATACACTTCATATACTAATTAATAATTTAATTTTTTTTACTTAAAATAAGGTAGAAAATAGAATTTTATATTAATTAAAAAATTAATTTTAATTTCATAATTTAATTATTATTAATAAAATAGAATAAGATAGAAAATAATAGGCTATTTATCAAAATTGAAATTGATAATATAAATTTTAAAATAATTAAATAATATAATGACGGTTGGAAATGATTAAAACATTACTTTAGTGAGTGAATAATGTCTAGCTAAAAATGATTAGAGAGTTTAATTTATTGTTGAATTTTAGTGATTTGGTTAGTCTCATACAAAAGATTTTACTCATGCCTGCCAAATTATGAAGATGCATTAGGATTGGCCTAGTCCAAAGACAATTCTATTGCGCATCATAATCAGTCTTAACTGGACCTGATTTCTATTCGTCCTCAGCCTCAAGTGGAAAAACGTTTTAAAGCGCACTCACTGTTTACATTAGTTTTTATATAGGAATTTTGTTATAAAGAAGTCTGGTGTGTAACATACAAATCATCTTTTAGTACGGTTAAAATATGGAAGGTTTCGACATCAGTGGTTTGTTAAAACAAAATTGTGCTAAATAGGTTTTTTCTTTATAGATTTCAATAATTTAGGAATTCAATCTAAATTTTCACTTTCCTCTTCAAATATATTCCAATAAGTCTTTATTATTTATTTATTTATCTAATTATTCTTTCTTTATTATTTATTTATTTATCTAATTATTCTTTCTTTGTATTTTTTAATAATTTATTTAAATATCATAAACTTCACATTTCATTGTTCTTCATCGATCAAACAATTACAATCTGAAAAATGACTATACCGTACTCTTTAAAAATACCTTTCAGAGAGCTATATTAAAGAACAATTATACATCAAACCTGAAATTACTCAAGTACCCTTGCATTGTATTACTATGTTTTACCAATTCAATAAACAAATTGATTAGTGATCAATACTGAAATAATTTGATAATCAATCAAATACATAAAGTAAATAAAGTGTGTTACATCAAATTTGGTTACAAAGGGAAACTCTTCGAAGAACTCATTAAATATAAAACTTTATGGGACAGCCAAATCCATAAAAGTTAATTTTATTATTTAAAAATTAGTTACAGGTAATTCTCAATTATAAAAATTTTGTTAATTGACTCTCTTACTTAATCCGACAAACGACCCGTTTGCCTCTACAGTAATTGCAGCCAGAACCTCTAGCAATCTTCAATCTCTAAGGCCAAAATCTCTACAGATTCGAACCAGTAGGATCCCTTAAATAAACAATCTGATAGGAGTTTGAGTCATAGTAAAACTCTATTGACAGATTTTGCTGGCGCTTGATACTTATCTTCTTAGCATTGACAGTTTCACATTCAAACTCTTCTCTGGATAAGATCTCTATCTTGGAACTTGACTTCTACACATTTAACTTATCTAAAACATTTCTTAACAACTTATAGATAAAATCAAAATAATCGTAAATAAAGTTAAAAGTGTTTTATAATCATCCAAATTACAAAATCAAATATATCATTTTTTCTTTAAAAAAGCTTTTAAATGGTTAAAAGCATTTTGTACATTTTCAAACTTAATCACAAACAGGCTCTTATTCATATTCAAACTTATCAACTTATCAAACTTAGTCATATTATATTAGTCATAGTTAAGGATGCAAATTGGTTGGTTCAGTCCGGTCCGACAATGGATCGAACATATTCAGTCCATCATTTTTCTGGATTGATAGCTATCGGTCCGGTCCGGCCTTATTATTATTATTTTTTCTTTTTTTAAATCAATTAATAAAAAAATTATTTAAAATATTAAATTAAAATTAAGTGACTTATTAATATGGATTATGTAACTAACTCAACAAAAAAAATATTTTATATGGTCAATGATAATAAATTAGATAAAAATTATATTATTAATTTATATAATTACTAGATAATTAACTAATTAATATTATATATTAGTTAATTGATAGCATATTAACAAGTGTTAATAACATATTTAAAATTTTATATTGTTAATAATGATAGGTTAAATGAAAATTACATAATAAATTATACAATTATTATAGAAATAATATATATATATTTTTTATTCAATCTGGTCCGAGGTGAAAAAATCCTAGATCTTGAACCAGACCGAAACTTTTCGATCCTCTAAAACATAGACCAAGATCAATAGGTCTCAGTCTTGATCCGGTTCGAACCGTCTGGACCGACCGTTTATCACCTCTAGTCATAGTCACCTAGCCTAATCAAACTTTTGCATTTACGAAACCTTTAAGATAGATTAAAGAAATTTATATAATTTTCTATCGTTTGATAACCTCTCTTTTCTACCTTTCGATAATCTAGAAAAAATAATATATATTTTTTAAAAAAGTAACGCTGTTATGTAGTTGGTTGAAATTATATTATAAAATGAAGGGTAGCAAATCTAGAATATGAGTATGCAATCTATTGGGATTTAATTTTCTAAGAGTTTTATTCAAAGATAGAATATGACTATGAGTATGCAATCTGTTGGGATTTAATCGGGAAGTTGCCGTGAATGTTACAAGTCCTATACAGAATTAACTGATCTCACTTGAATACTCCCTGTAATCCGTCATTCCACTTAATGGACATTGGACGGCATATCTGGAGCCACCACCCAAAAAAAAGGCTAAATAAAAATAACATATAATTGGGTAGCCAAAACTACGTGGCCGCATTTGATGAAATCTAATGGAAAAATAATATTTGTAATCATAGAGTATGTAAGTGTTGTTTATTTTTTTTTTGAAAAAAATAAGTAAATATAATATTTACATTAAAATATTAATATTTTAACCATAGACTCAAACTCTTTTTTTTTTTAAAATATGAATTCTTTTTACACAATCTACAACTGTATATAATATTATTCAATCTGATGGCGGATGAGTTTGGAGACTGAAACATTGGGCCGATCAAATAACTGTGTCACATAAACCAATTTGAAACCGAAAACAACTCCAATTCTAGTTCCGGCAAATGTATTTAATTCCCTGCCACCACGTTCCCATATATGGTAATTAAAGTTGGTTCAAGTAATATCACTCCGAAATTGTGAGCACCAAAATTGGAGTAGCTAGTTACCAAAATCACTTTGGGGGAAAGCCAGCCAAGCAACTATACATTACATGATTACAAAGGTAAAGAAATAAAAATATTTTTAAATAACAACAATATTACGTGGCTCTTTCCCATGATTATGGTTTCCATATTTGGGTTTTCTTTTCCTAATTGGAAAAGCGATTAGTACTGCAAGAATCTTAATTGAGGGCTTAAGTAATTTATTCTATTATTTCTTCCACACTTGAGCATCTGCCTCTGCTTCTCTTTGTGCACGGAGAAGATGGATAGTGCGAAGCAATCGAGGCTAATGCCGTTGAAGGATCTGATGCCACTGCAACCATGGAAGACGCCGGCGCCACCGTTCCCTGAGAATTACCAAAATAGGCAGTATATTAAGCTTAAGAAGCCGGTGGTTAGAGATGGAAACAAGGTTTTTTGGCAACCCAAGACATCAGTGAAGAAAGATGATGCGGACGAGTACTTGGCTGTTGAAATACCATACGAAGGAGTCTTTGAGTTCTTCGACAAGCGTATAATCAAGCGTATTAGAGTATGGGTTGACAAGATATATAATTGGTGAGGTTTTTAGCATACCAAGGCCTGATAGTTTTAGAACATGAATAGTAGTCCTGATCCTCTCCAGTCTTTGCAGTTAGTTGTCTTACGGAGTGTTCTTTTGCTGATTAAGAAAATCTGGGAGTACGTACAGTTTTTGATTGGCTAATTCTTCGCATACCAATTTGATGAATGAAAATACATTTTTTTGCTGCCTTCTTTAATCATCTCTCTTCTCTCTCTCTTCCCTCTCGCTCGGGCAGCGAGGCTCCGACCTTTTTAACTCCAGTAAGTTCGGTCGGAGTTAGAATCTACTTAAATTCGATATTGTAATTAGAGTTTAACTTAACCTCCGACTTTAGTAGGAGTGAGAGCCCAATCTTAATTATATTATAATAATATTTTAATTGTATAATATTTTTATTCAATTTTTCTTTTAAATTTTTTAAAATTTAATAAAATATCTTAACTCAAACTATTTTATTATTATTTATAAATAATTTTATTATTATTCATAAAATTCTTATTTAATCTCACTTATAAGTCCTAATGTCTAGCAGTAATTCTTTTATTTATTTATTTATTTATTTACATGAAATCCAATCAAGGCCTATATCTTTTTCTGTCACAAAATATAAAAGCTGTGCCAGCTAACAGGTACCCATATAGTTAGACACCGCAAACTTAATTGGACTCAAAAGGCACATAAAGATTAATAAAATCATGCCACCTTTTTATTTTCTGATTGGACCAATTCGAATCTTTTTAACGGAGGTGAACAAGGATAGAATCTCCTTCTGGGTTGAGCCCGTAAATATTTGTCCATGGGCTTGTAAACACTTGCATGGTTTAGTTACAGTCACGTTTGGATAACTAGATCCTTACATTTAATCTCTATCTTAATATTCAAATACAAAAAATATAAATATTTTAAAATTTTTAATTTTTAATTTAATTATTATCTAATCATTATAAATTTTTCAAACTTTCAAATAAAACGTATAAAACAATCAAACTTTAAAACAAAAGTTTTATTAAAAATTTATATTATAGCAATATTTTAACTTAATAATATTTTCATTTAATTTTTTCTCTCTTCTTCTCTAAAATCTTACAAAATATCTTAACTTGAACCATTTTACTACTATTCATAAATCATTTTATTATTATTCACATATAATTTAATCTCATATTACTATTCAACCGAAGCGTAAGGCTCTACATGCCAACTAAGGCTATAGATACGAACCGAATTTTTTCTAGTCTAGTTCGAACTCGGAGATCCAAGTGAATTCGGACAATTATCCGCCCATATGGAACCCTATCGAGTGTGGATACAGAAACCTGATTGGGTGTGCGGTACCCGATATCCGCATCACGTGTTTTCTATAAACACGCCGTTTTGTAATGGGATTACTAGCGGTATTAGTCGGTTTGGTCCAGACCTGACCAACCACTTTGGCCCTGACTAGACCGGACCGAAGTTGGTCCGGTCAAGTCCCAGTCCAAGAAATAGAGCATTGAAGTTGGTCCGATCCGGTCCCAATTTAGGGATTTTCCACTCCGGACCGAACCGAATTAAAAATATATATTTTATATATATTATTTATATAATAATAATTTTATAATTTATTATGTAATTTTCATCTAACCTATTACCATTAAAAATATAAAATTTTAAATATGTTATTAACAAATTAATATTCTATCAATTATATAATTTTCATTTAATTTATTATCATTAACCATTTAAAATACTTTTTATTAAGTTAGTTACATAATATTCATTAATAATTCACTTAAATTTAATTTATTATTTTAAATAATATTTTTTATTATTTTATTTTTAAGAAAAAAATAATTGAGCTGGACTGATAGGTACCGATCCAGTCCGGTCCTTAGGTATGTTCGGTCTAGTCCAGGGAAAATGATGGACCAAAAATTTCGCCCCGGACCGAATTACACCCTTCCTGATTACACACCCACGTCGCCCGACTCCCAAATTCCCAAGTTCATCTCTCTCTCTCTCTCTCTGATGTTGCTAAAACCCTAACTCAAATTTTGAGCTCATGTTGCCGCCAGTTTCCTTCTACATTGTACATAGAGCGCCCAAACGCTTTTTAGGCCAACTTAGTTCTCTTATCCATCAGTTCAATGCACTAGGCTAATCCCATGGAGGAAAAGCCAAAATAGTGTAGTTGTGTTGTTGTCTTTCTGTTATGGGCCCAATTGATTAATCTTGCAAATGTAATGGTTGAAGAATGATTGTAACAGATAAAGAGAACAGTTTGATTTTTCGAGAAAACCAGCACCTCCAATTCGGCAAAAGCCTTAATTCATTTCTATGCGTTCGTTTCTCATGTAGTCCTTACATTATAACAGAAAACATTCAACAAAACAGAATTAAAGGAAATGACTATCCTGCCCTAAGCCCCTGATGGCATGGGTTTTAATGGAAAGCAATAAAACTACAGGCTATTAATTCAACCCAACACAATCTTATTGACCCAAGGTCTCGGTCCAGCCCATTAAGTCAGTCTTTATTCCTGTGCGTCTTTTTCTCTCCCTTCAACGCCAAGACTTCATCTTTTCATTAACCAAGCCTCAACAACTACTCCCCTCCTCAGAAGACCTTGCCCACAAGGTCCAGAAACTGGCGGCGCAATTGCTCTATAGGAACCCAAGACGAGTCCTCTTTGGGGGCACCGCTCCACTTGATCAGGATTCAATGAAGGGCCAGTTCTGCCGTTTGGTCATGCACCGATCCAGGACCTTCTCCGATTTGATGCGCAAGGCATCGTGCGGATCTAAGGGTGGCAGCTCCAAGGAAAGGGTTATAGTTGGTCCGATGTGCTTCTTAAAGAGGGAGACATGGAAAACCGGGTGAACCAACGAGCCCACAAGTAAGTCGAGCTTATAAGTGATTTCCCCGATCCTCTGCAAAACTAGAAAAGGACCGAAATAACAAGGGCAAAGTTTGAAACTTTGCCTCCTAGTGACACTATGCTGGCGGTGCTTCTGGAGTTTGAGGTATACGACGTCGTCAATCTGAAATTCTCTCTGTGTATGGTGCTTGTTGTATTGTTTTTTCATGCTTTCTTGGGCTACTTGTAGATTTTTCTTTAATAGCTCTAGGATCTGCCCTCTGGATTTGATTTGAGAATCAACTTCTTGATTTTTAGTGATACCCGAGACGTATTGTAGGAGTGTAGGAGCGTAGGAGGTGGAATCCCGTACAAGGCCTCAAAGGGAGTGAGTTTGGTGGAGGAATGGAGGTTAGTGTTGTACCACCATTCACCCCAAGGTAGCCAGGTAGACCATTCCTTCGGTCTGTGATGCACAAAGCATCTGAGATACCGTTGGATGCAGTGATTCACCACTTTTTTCTGTCTATCGGATTGGGGGTGGTAAGTTGAGCTGTAGACCGGTTTAGTTCCCTGCAATTTAAACATTTCCTTCTAAAAATCACTAGTAAAAATAACATCACGATCCGAGACATTGGTAGAGGGCATACCATATAACTTAAAAATCTGGGAGAAGAAAAACCTAGCCACTATGGAAGCAATGTAGGGGTGTGACAGAGGGAGGAAGTGACCGTACTTGGTAAATTGATCCACCACTATTAGGATCATAGAGAATCCTTTGGACATGGGTAGGGCCTCAATAAAATCCATTGAAATATCAGTCCAGTTCCTAGTTGGAATGGGCAAGGGTTGGAGTAAGCATGCTGGGTGCAAATTTTCATATTTGCATTTCTAGCATGTAGCACACTCCCAGATATAATTCTTAATGTCCTTCTTCATACTTGGCCAAATGAAATAAACCTTAGCTTTATGTAAAGATTTGTGATACCCTGCGTGGCCTCCATAAGGGTTGTTATGTACATAGTGTAACACCTGAGCCTTAAAGGGGAAATTTTTTGTTAAGTAAATTCTCCATTTTTTTAATAACAGCCCATTCACTAAAGTGAACCCCTTGTCTAATAGTAGTCCCTTTTGCAGCCTTTGGCATAGCTCTACAAGCTGCAAATCTAACTTGTAGGAAGCCCTTAAGTCTTGTAACCACATAGGGTCCAAGACTGTCAAACCAGCTAGAGACCCTTCTGCCTTAGTCTCAGGTTGTCTGGACAAGGCATCAGCAGCCTTGTTTTCCCTCCCTTTTTTGTGCTCGATGAGAAAATCATATCCCAGTAACTTGCTTATCCATTTTTGCTGGGAAGGAGTCCCAATTTTCTGCTCTAATAAGAACTTCAAGTTTTGCTGGTCAGTCTTGATAACAAAAGATCTCCCTACCAAATAAGGTCTCCATCTTTTCACAGCATATACCAAAGCTAGTAACTCCTTCTCATAGGTGGATAAATCCAAAGTCTTTCCCTTAAGAGCATGACTAAGGTAGGCTAAGGGTCGACCCTCCTGCATTAGGACAGCACATATGCCCACTCCAGAGGCATCACATTCTATAAGAAAGGGTTTAGAAAAACTTGGCAAGGCCAACACAGGTGGGTTGGTCATTGTTGTCTTCAACCTCTCAAAAGCCTTAGAAGCCGTCTCACTCTAGTGAAAAGAGTTTTTTTTTTAAACAGAGTTGTTTGTGAGGGGGGAAGCCAATATACCATAATATTGAATAAATTTTTTGTAGTACCCTGTGAGGCCTAAAAATCCCCTTAAGGCCTTCAATGTCTTGGGTTATGGCCACTCCACCATAGCCCTTATTTTAGAGGGATCAGCTTTAACCCCTTCTGCTGACACTAAGTGGCCCAAGTACTCTATTTCACAACACTCAAATCTATACTTACTCCTCTTAGCAAAGAGAGTGTGTTCAGCTAAGGTTTTTAGTACCAAAGCCAAGTGTGAGACATGCTCCTCTCTGGTTTTGTTGTAAACCAAAATATCATCGAAAAATACGATCACAAACTTCCTCAAGTAAGGCTAAAAAACTGCATTCATTAAGCCCTGGAATGTAGTAGGTGCATTAGTTAACCCAAATGGCATCACTAGAAATTCATAGTGGCCTTGGTGGGTTCTAAATACTGTTTTTGGTACATTCCCCCTCCTTTACCCTTACCTGGTGATACCCGGATCTCAGGTCCAGCTTAGAAAATATTGTAGCCCCCTGTAATTTATCTAGTAGCTCACCTATCACCGGAATGGGAAACTTATCCTTGATGGTTTCCTTGTTCAACGCACAGTAATCTATACACATACGCCAATTACCATCTGCCTTCCTAACCAACAACACAGGAGAAGAAAAAGGTGATTGCCTATGTCTAATGGCTCCAGCAGTTAACAATTCCTATACTATTTTTTCAATTTCTTTCTTTTTGTAGAAGGGATACCTGTAGGGCCTCACTGATATCGAAGCAGTCCCCTCCTTAAGATTAATGAGATGATCATGACTTCTTTTAGGGGGTAGCCCATTGGGCTCCTAAAAAATTGAGCTAAACTGGTCCAGCACCCCTTTTAGATCCGAGGGTACTAATGCTTCCTTAATTTCAGGATCAGCTTCCCTAATCTATAAAAATACCCCCTGTGATAGCTCCACTACTTCAATCCATTCAGATGGGCTAGGATCCAAGCCCTTGAGAGTTACTGAATTTTTTCCCACTGAAAAAGTCATGGTCAGGGAAGAAAAATCCCAAAGTACTGGTCCTAATGTCCTCAACCAGTGCATTCCTAGCACTATGTCACAACCCCCTAAGGGTAGTAGAAAAAAATCAATAGTGAAGTTCTGTTTTTGTACCATAAATTCTGCTCCTACTAGTTTTTTCCCACTTCTAATCATCTCCTTATTGGCCACCCTTACTTCAATTTGTTCCCTAGGATTCACAGCCAACTGAGTCTTAGTAACAATGGTAGGGTCAAGGAAGTTGTGAGTACTTCCTGTGTTTACCAAGATCACCATAGATTGCCCTTTCATCTTCCCAAGCACACGCGTGGTTCTAGGATTAATGGATCCAACTATGGCATGGACAGAGATTTCAGGTGTTTCCCCTCCCACATTCTGCACCGTGGCCTCCTTTTGTTCTTGTTCAACCTCTACCTCCTCATTTCCCATCATCTCATCATCTAATGAAAAGTCCAGCTTAATGAATTGGAATTGCATTCCCCTTGTTGTTTCAGACTCCTCCATATGCACTTCTTCTTCATTATGGGTTTGGTGTTCAGATCTGGGTCTCCTATTAAATGCTTCCAGTAGTAGATCCATTTTCTTAGATAAATCATCCAAAGATTTTTGATGATGCTCAACCTTTTGATCTTGCAGGTCCTGGTGTTGCTTCAGCCCCAACACCAACTTCTCCAACTCCTTGAACTTGGTTCCTTCCGCCATTGAAGATTGTTTCTCCTCCCAGAAAAGTTGGCTCTGATGCCAATAATTTGTTATGGGCCCAATCGATTAATCTTGCAAATGTAATGGTTGAAGAATGATTGTAACAGATAAAGAGAACTATCTGATTTTTCGAGGAAACCAGCACCTCCAATTCGGCAAAAGCCTTGATTCATTTTTGTGCGTTCGTTTCTCACGTAATCCTTACATTATAAGAGAAATCATTCAGCAAAACAGAATTAAAGGAAATGACTATCCTGCCTTAAGCCCTTGATGGCATGGGCTTTAATGGAAAGCAATAAAAATACAGGCTATTAATTCAACCCAACACAATCCTATTGATCCAAGGTGTCGGCCCAGCCCATTAAGTCAGTCTTCATTCCCGTGAGTCTTATTCTCTGCCTTCAACGCCAAGACTTCATCTTTCCATTAACCGAGCCTCAACACGTTTGCTACCTCGACGCATTCCCTTATCTTCTCAGCATCGTTGCACGCAGTGTTATGAGCTGGGTGAGGGAACCCGGGGTTATCACGTGGGCCAAGTAGGCATAGGGATTCATTTAGTTGTTATAGGCACTATTGTCCTTTTAAATGTTTGGGAAGTTATTTTACGTTGAAATGGGTCTTGGGGCATTGTGCCTAGTGGGTTTAATTGTAAGTTACTTTATTAGCCTTTTAGTAGTAGGTCTGCACGTTTCTGTGTACTTGGGGAGATTGTTGCTTTTGTTTGTCTATTCAATGTAACGTTGGAAGCTAATGAAATAT
The DNA here is from genome assembly GCA_003123785.1 of Pterocarya stenoptera. Lineage (NCBI taxonomy): Eukaryota > Viridiplantae > Streptophyta > Magnoliopsida > Fagales > Juglandaceae > Pterocarya > Pterocarya stenoptera. Next base: position 189,146 of record QEOT01006433.1, on the reverse strand, counting down.
ATCTTTTGGATCATTTATTTTGTGTGAATACTGGAGGTGTGTTGACTCCTTGAATTGCCAAGAAACTATTTGTTATTTAATTACTTAGTTCAAGTGGTCTCACAGTCATGTTCCTGAGCAATGGTAGAGGATACTCATTGTACTCAACTTGCTGGTGCAGTTTCTACTCTAAAGGGCAAGATAGCTCAATTGAGAGAGAGGAATAGAAGCAGCAATGACAATTGCTAGAAACGGTGCTGAAGTAGGGAGTAAATTGGCAGCTATCTACAATAAATTGTTTGTTACAACAAGGGCTAATAATTCATGTGAGGGCTCATCTGGATTGGTGATGAGAATAAGTGGTAATCTACTGTTTGATGAAAATATAAGGATTCAAGCTTGGACACTTAGGCTGGATTTTCCAAGGCTTGATAGTTCGAGACCAATGAAATGGATTCTCAAAATCCAACAATTTTATGCTTACTATAATACTCAGAAAAAACACAAATTTCAAATTGCTTCCTTCCACATGGAAGATAAGACTCTCTCATGATATTGTTGATTGATGGATTCCCACCCAGTTCATCCCTAAGAGGAATTTGTGGTGGCACTCAAGGTCCATTTTGGGCCTTCCGCCTATGAGGATCTGGTTAAGGCTTTCACAAAACTCCACGAGACAAACTCCAGGGGGGAATACCAAACTCACTTTGAGATACTATCCAATAGGATCAGTGTGCTTGTCGAGGAGTTCTTCATCAGTACTTTTTTTAGTAGGCTATGAGATTAGAGTTAGAAAGCTATGAATTTTAAATTTCATAGCTTTAGTATATCAATAATTGATACGTGAAGAATTAATTATTTTGTATGTTTCTCTTAAGTATAGGTAGTATTTCTCAAAGTGAAATAACGACGGATGAGTACATTTTAACCGAGTTTATAGATCAATCACTTGATTAAATATTTAAATAGGGCATATTGAAAAGTTAGATAAACAGTAAATTATGACCGTAAGATTTGTAAAATATGATAATTAAAATATAGATAAAATAAATAAGCAAATAAATAAATATGACAATAATATTTAATTTTTATAGAATAATAGGTATAATCTAAGGTGGGATTAACTTTTGAGTGGAGTTGTCAAAATACAAAAGGTCGCATATTAACTACATATTGCCGACAACAGTGCTGGTGATCTCAAGCATATAATGTTGTCGAAAAACTTCCTCCGATTGATATAATGTTAAAAAGCCTGATTTACGTATAAGAAATGATATTTATAGTTATGAATTATGTAAATAGTGTATATTTTTTTAAAACAAAATAAATAAATATAGAACTCACATAAAAATTAATTTTTTAAATAATAAGATCTAATTTTTATTTTTAAATATGTAATATTTATATAATCCATAGTCATATATAGTATTACTCATTTAAAAAAAAAAATTCAAAAATAATCCTTTTGATTATTCTTTGAGCCCAACAAATAGAGAGAATATCTAATTAAAAAATCCTTTCAAAACTCATTACTCCAACGTGGAACTTTCAAAAGATTTTCAAGCATTCCTTGTTTTGCAAAGCCCACCGTCTATCTTAGAAGATTTGACTCCTAGGTACCAAACCTTGGGCGGTCAACAACCCCCCGCACGCTAAACCATGAGCGCCGCTGTGTCTAACCCCATATTGACTCGCCCGAATCTTGATATAAAAGCACAATCTTTTGAATGGGAATGGCCAACCCCGGCCAGTTGGATTCCGGTAACGCCGCATCTCAGACAGTCAGCGAGAAAAAATAATTAAATAAATTGGCTGATTTTATAATTGAAGGCCTCTTTCGTTACTGAAGAATTAGGTTTTTCGTTCAACAATGGCGAAGGGAAGGTACGGTCGCTTTCAGGTGAAGAAATGGTCGACACTGACGCTTGTGTGGTCCATGCTTCTCATGCTCTCAGTCGTTATTTTAATGTTATTGGCTCTAGGAATCGTCTCGCTTCCGATCATCAACGACGATTCTCCGCCACAAGACCTTAGTTCGTTTCGCCGCATGATCATTGAAAGGCACGCGTTCTACGTTCGTTTAGAGTTTAATCTATTTGGAATTAACGATGCTTTGCTGTTTTGTGTGACGATCTTTTTCTTATTTTCCTTTTCGCAGAGGTGACGGGCTTGGGGACAGGGGGGAGCAGTGGACCGAAGTTCTCGCCTGGGAACCCAGGGCATTCATTTATCACAATTTTTTGGTTAGTCAGTAAAATGTGGTTATACTTCATTTGTCTATTCTCTTTCTCTCTCTCTCTCGCAAGCGATCGATCTTAGAAGTAGCAATATCTTAATATTAAAAGTCAATTTTATGCAGCCAAAGAGCTTTTGCTCAGTTGGCTTGAGATTTGTGATTTTGACAAGGTGTCTTCGTTTCTGGTCTATATAAGCTTTTTTGTGCACCCGAAGTTTTCATTTCATCGTGCTCGTGCGAGAAGTAGGTAAATAAATATTGCTAGAGAATATTAATTCTGGATATCTTTTTGAACAGTCCAGAGAAGAATGTGAGTACTTGATTAGTCTTGCCAAACCTCATATGAGAAAGTCAACTGTTGTAGATAGCACAACTGGTAAGAGCAAAGATAGCAGGTATGCTTTTCCAACCTCATCTATCTCCAGTCTCAGTTCGCATTAAATCTTCTTAGGAAAATGAAATTTAATCCGAATTACCCTTATGTTTCGCCGGTGTCGTCAGTTACGTTTTTCAAAATCGAGTCATGCACTAGACATTGTTATATAAGGCACTAGACATGCTTGTTTTCAGGGTTCGTACAAGTTCTGGAATGTTTCTGAGGAGAGGGCGAGATAAAATCATTAGGGATATAGAGAAAAGGATTGCAGACTTCAGTTTTATACCTGCAGGTATGAGATTCAAAATAATACCTGTGTAAACATTTTGATTTGTTTTCTCATGAACTAATTTATTTATTTAATTTAATAATTGATGCTTTCAATATGGTCGTTATCCAATGTTTGAGTGAGAGACATTTATATGCTTATTGGGGGCATGTTGATTTGTTGTGCTTAGCTACAAGGGCATTCTTGTCCCCTCTAACAATTTGTTATGTCTCATGATGATGACTGTTCTGATCTGCTGTCATTTATGAGTTTAAAAAGATGGAGTTTCCGTAAGTAATTCAGTCGATTGAAGTAGTGTTTTAGCGTGATGAGTGTTTAATGGCCTTGACTTTCATAATTTTCTTGTATTTTTTGTTTTTACTACTCAATATGTTTCTGTGTACAGCCGGTGGACCTGGATTGTGCCTTTGTGCTTTTCAATAAAATGATTACTTATAACAAAACAAGATATTGCTCTTGGGTGCAAATCCAAGAGCATTTCTAAGGTTCAAATCCACTTGGGTGCAAACAATTTCAAGGGCCATCGAACTGATTTTCCTCTTGAATTACCCAAGGCGCACTTGCAGAAAACTCCTTGCCGTGGGCCTGTGCACCCCCCGAGATTAGTTGGGATGTTGTTCCTGGACACCCGGTGCCCAATCAAAAAAACAAAAACAAAAACAAAACATGATATATCAAGTCCTCACAATTAGACTTAACAAAGTGTTAACTTTTATCTCCCTCAAACCCAAGATCCTAACAGACTGCCAAGTCAAGTTTGTTAGGTGATAGTTGATACAATGAGCATTCTTCACCTTCTTTGTTATGCATGATTAGTCATTCTTACTAGATATACTTTTTTAAGTTTTCAATATTTTTTTATTACCAACCAGAGGCTGTCTTTGCTCCCAAAGATTTCTAAAATCTAGAGTGCCAAGTTTATATGATTGTACTTGCCAGTCAAATACATTGTGAGTACAGTTTTTTGTGACTGAAGTGAATAGCTTTTTGTGACTGAAGTGATTGTTAGAGAGGGATAATCACATCCCTTACCAATGGGGGAGTATGACCAGGGATAAGTACACCAGGGACATAATTTAATAGCAAATGGCTTACATATGAAAATCAAACACTTATTTTCTTTGGTATTTATATGTCACATGCCTTGAACTTATTTAGTATTTTGTGAGACTAAATACTATTCTATGTTCTCTCTTCTTTTTTCAAAGAAACTTTTGCCTCTTTCTGTTTAAGTTCTGGAGGTCCTGCATGTAGGTTGGTGGGAGTTGGTGATTCATAAACTTTGATTGTGTGAATAATGGCTTGCAAATTAAAAGATAGGGCTTCCGTAGTTGGAACTTGGATCTGATATTTTGGAGGATAGGCTACAATGTTTCTCATGGTAACCGTCAATGCGCAGAGCATGGAGAGGGACTTCAAGTTTTGCACTATGAAGTAGGGCAGAAATACGAGCCTCACTTTGATTACTTCCTCGATGAATTTAACACCAAGAATGGGGGGCAGCGCATTGCTACTGTTCTTATGTATCTGTAAGATTGTATTTCCTGTTCCCATTTCCGAAGCTTACTCTTGCTAAGTCTCACTCATCTCCCCCAATTTTCCTTGATCCATTTTGTCACTTCTGCCATGAATGCAGGTCAGATGTTGAAGAAGGAGGTGAAACTCTGTTTCCTGCAGCAACCAAGAATTTTAGCTCTGTGCCATGGTGGCATGAGTTATCCGAATGTGCTAAAGAGGGTCTCTCGGTGAAACCAAAAATGGGTGATGCATTGCTATTTTGGAGCATGAGGCCCGACGCCACACTAGATCCTTCGAGTTTGCATGGTTAGCAATTCTTCAGTTAATCGATTGTCAATAGCTTGCTGAACTTCAACAATAATTCTACATTTTTTCTTTTTCAGAAAAATAGGAGACTAATGTATTTGTGCCACGGTGATTTTAATTCTTGTGTTTATTCTGTCATGACTTTGCCATTTGACATGTAATAATGAATTGAATTATTATTCATTATTAAATGACTTTTATTTGAAACAAAAATGCTTGGTTTGTGTTAGGTAGTTGCCCTGTGATTAGAGGGAACAAGTGGTCAGCTACAAAGTGGATGCATGTTGAGGAGTACACGGTTTAAGCCATTGGTTGTAAAGGTAGTTCTCGATGCCCAAAGCTGTTATCACTTGTATTTTGTTGAAGCTCTTTCACCTTTTGATCTTTTTTTCTTTTCTTTTCTTATTTTAGAAAATATATTGTTTCTAGTTGCTGTTTTGTGTTAATTTATTCATTTACTTTCTAACAGTGACCGAAAGGGTATAATACTCCACTTACCTTAATCGTGCCGATCAAATCTTTTGTGGATAAGGTTGCTGCGTTTTAACCATTATAAGTTATGGATAAAGGGAAATGCGGCAGAAAACACCGCCCTTCTTCATATGCCAAAAAGGCCCTGCGAGTTGTTGACTGATTGAGATTAAAAGAAGAAACTATGTAGATAGCACATGGTGTTTTGTTCCCTGTTATACCCATGGTATTATAAGGTGCCTGAAGGCTGAAGGCATCTTGAGTTTCCCCTTCATGCCTTTTCTTTTTTCCTCTCTCTGTCTTAACTGTATCCTAAGCCAGCCAACAGTGAAGTCACCCCCAACCCATAAACTCGTGTATGAACGAGGGTATTGTGATTGTTCTGATACAAGTGATTTCGAACTAATACATTTATCTTTACGCAACTTGGTCATTATTCTACTTTACCCATATTATATTTTTCTTTTGGCAGAAGAGCAAGAGAACAGCAGCTTGGATCCTAGCTGCTAGTGTACGTAGAAATTCCGTTTAGAGGTCGTAAGATATTGCTGGATCGGATCTTTGCCCCCTCAAAATTTGGGCGGAAGAGTTTTCCCCTGATCGAACACAGATGAAGCTTTAAAATTGTTGATGTTTCCAATTAGATGGTCTTTAATAGTACTAACTCCGTTCATTTACAGAGTGGAGATCACATATTGACCAACACTTAACCTCTATCTCCTACCATCTCATCTTAGAGTCTTTTCATAAAAAAAGAAAAAAAAAGAAAAAAGAAGGAAATAAAAATAAATATAATTTATGCCAGGGAAAGCCCATATTTTCGCTCGAGTCCACATAATTTCCCCTGAAGCTAGCCCGAAAATCTGAGGCCCAACGTTTAGCCAGGTTGCGCATGCCTGTACTCCTGCCAAATTTGGAATAGACATGGCCTAGGGGCACTAACGCCACTTGGAGAACCCACGGTGCCCGTCTCTAATTATATTTGCAAGCATACTGTAGCAACGATCGCCATCACTTCCAATATCAGCTTCTGCACAGCCAATCTTCACTGGGAATTGATAAGAGATTTTATTTCCTCGCGTCCGTTCATATAACCATTGAAGAGAATTTTCGGAATTCAAACTCTTATCAATGGAGAGCAAGTCTTTTACCCACATTTGACCATAAGATTCAATTCACAACAGAATAACAGGTTCTAGACGGGGTTTTAAATAGCAAAAATCCCTTCACATTTTTGTTGCACAAAACCCAAAAAAGTCCTGTTTCATCAAATAATCTATCTACATCAGGATAACATAAGGTATGAAGCATTCATAAAACAATATTCCTTGGAACAATTATTTATTCGAGAACGTTTCTTTGGGTGTGTGTGTTGGGCCGGGGGGGTGTCTGGCCCATAAAACTTTAGTTTACTTTAGCGAGAAATGGTTTCCCCCCAAGACGCAGGGATAGCTTTAGGTGTTGGAACTTGGAAATGCGCATGATTTACAAGATTGGAGAATCTTCCTTACCTCACCAATCCAAAGTTGGCTATTGAGACTCTGACAACACCGTAAGCTTGCTATATCAATTTCAATCATTCCTCAAATGAATGCTGCACATCAAATGCTTGATAGTTAGAAAAAGCTAGGTTCCACAAAAAATTTACTTCCACAACAGGCTGCATTAACGAAAGCTTGTTGCTCAGGAAAAATAAAAAGCAAAGCTAGTTAGCAAATGATAACAAGTCCATCTATGAGTAAACATGATTATTTGTCTAGGCTGGATTTTGTGTTTGTAAGCCTACAAATATCCATTCAAAATATTGAAAATCTTGATTGACCATGTGGATTATGTTCACATTCAGAATTGTGGCTAACAATCCATATAACATGCTACGTAAGGTCTGGTTAAGCATAAAGGCTTACCAACCAAATCATTTTTACTTGCTGCAATTTTTTGTGGTATGCTTCGAAACGAAACGTCAAGAAATATCACTTTAAGGAAATATGGTTACAAATTTCCAGCAGGTAAAATCGATTGTATTTCCAAATTGTATGTGCTGTGGTGTGCGCTGTAGAGAAAAGAAACATTCAGAAATGTCATTTTAGAAATGCCACAAGTGAGGCCTGATCATGCATAGTAATAGGTACAAACCTTCACTGTGCCAATTTTACGAAGCTGGCCCAGGATCTCAGCAAAATCTGCAGGTGGAGGGCATTGAAAATATACATTCTCCATTGTGTGTGGATGCATGAACCTGAGGAAAAAAAAAAGTGGAGGGGGGAGTAACTATTCTGTACCACAATTTGTGAACCAAATATTGCAAACTTAGCTATATCCTCCAACCCAAGAGCCAAGGCATGGAGGCAAGGCCTCTCCAATCGAGAAACCAGTTGCAAAAGTTGCCCATGACTGCTAGGTGGGGTTCTAGGCCGAAGCAATGATAAAGCCATGCTCTTGGTCCCTCCATACACCTCATCACCTAAAAGTGGAATCCCCAAGTACTTCGCATGCGCACGGATCTAGTTCAAATAAAGCAATCCAAAAATTGTGAGCATAAGTTGTAGGAGATCAGAATATATTTATCATCATTAATGTTAAGTTCCCTAGATTACATTAGCCAATTTAGTCATAAAAAATTAAAAGAACATGAAAATGAGAGAGGAGGGAAGATGTGTAAGTTTATATTGAATAGGAACATATGTAGAGTGCTACATCCGTCTTTAGTGGCACAACCTAGGCACACGAGGGTTAGTGTATGTAGGCATCATGAATTTAATGATTAACAATTTTTAATATGTGCATGTTGTATTCAAAGATGCTTTCGAAAAAATAATAAGACTTGTATTGTATGATGATACCATTTATGGAGTATTTGCCTCATTTTTATTTTTATGTTCTAAAATTGTTCAGGTGACTATGAGGGTGAGTTTGGAGGCCAGAGTCAGTAAAGGAGACATTGACCTAGTGAATAATTGAACATGTGTTTCTCACATAGGCTATTAGGAGGTGTTACATTTATTATTTCGGTCTGTAAAGTTTTAGTAACATCATGATTTTACTTAGTTTTGGCATGTTGGAGGTGTTACATTTATTATTTTGAGGTTTAATAAAGTTCTTAGTCATAATTGAAGTTTTAATGTTTATCTAACTCTTAATAGCTGGTGGAATGAATTGACGTAACCATTCCTAACCTTATCGGGGAAATGGGTGTTACAACATGACATTGATATTCCATGAATGAATTTGTTTATTGAAGTTTGGATACAAATTTAATATAAAATTTAACTTGTATAATCTGTGTGAAGTTTTGAAATCAGAAAGCATGCAGTACCTGATGAGTGCGTCCAGTTTCTAATCTCCACTCAACCAATGCAGAACCGCCACCAGCAAGTATTTCAATTACTTTGTACCTGATACAGTTTCAACCAACTTTGGTAACCTGATAAAGATTTGAATGGTGTAAATTGTAAAAAAAGAAGCAATATAATGAAAAATATCACTTCATTTATTTGCCGCTAACCTGCATTGTTGCATAAAATTTACAACTCACGTTTACTTTTTGCTCACATTTAAAACCTGATTGACATTTATTTCCTTCTCTTTTCAATGACTCAAATCCTAAATAATTAGCTCCAAAGTACTTTGGACAAGGTTTGGGTTCCTTTCTTTTCTTATGTTCCAATCACCGTAGATGTGAAATGAAAGAAACATCTAAAATGCACATGGTGGGATAGAAGAAAATATACTTCGGGTAAAAGAGCTATCTTCACGTTACTATATAAGAAAAATAAATCAGGGTTTCAGCACAGTGGAAACCAAGTCCACTGATTCTAAGGCCAAGCCCCAGATGTTAGCAAATTTGGTGAGTACTTTTGAGTCGTCCAAACTCCCGCTTTCACTACTTTAGATGTCAGAACTCGGAGGATTAGTTCTAATAGTCTAAGCCCTCCAGAATTAAAACTCTGCAGCTATAAGATGAGTCATATTTCATGAAGACTCTTGCTACTAGGCAGGGTTGTACCAACTCGATTGAATGCTATGAAAGGTCTAAGCAGATTGAAGTCAAAGCTCAGCCACCATACCATGCTCACAATTATCCCAATACATTCCAAACTGACATATCTTTCTCTTTCATTTACCAACATTGTGAAATAACTTCAAGCACTTACAAGCCGAGGTATTTATAAAATGATAAAGAAAGTGGAGGAGGACCATCAATCACCTACTAGCAGCATGACGGGCCTGTCTAGAAATATTTGACCCAGGTATAGCAGCCATGCGAATCCGATTATTTAAATCACGACCAATAGGAACCTCGACCCGTCCAGCCATTGGAGATGGCACTCCAGAAGTAAGACTAATGTATAATCTTTGGATGGTGTGTAGCTTGAATTGTTCAGATAAATGGGCATGAGAGTGTTCATCCTGCCATCAGAGTGCAATGGTGCAAGGGATAGCCAAACTGCATGTTAGTAACTTGGTATAACTGTTTTTTCCCGAGCACATGTTAGCCTAACTTACATATTCAACTCTTAGATGCAGAATGCTAGTTTCACGCTACGGGTGCCTACAAGCAGTTCTCAAGGGTGGAAAAAGAGGAGAAGGTGGGGGATCTTACCTTTGCAACAACAAGTAATCCACTAGTGCCTTTGTCCAATCTGTGCACAATCCCTGGGCGTATAGATGCCCCACTTCTTCTGGAATAAAGCCCATCGTTAGGAATTTGCCCTGTAGAAAAGCTGCTCAACTCATCATCAGAAATAACCTCAGCATCAGAAAGAACTTCCTCATTTGAAAATGCAACCACCGGAGGACTGCAATGATGAAGAACTCCGTTTACAAGTGTGCCAGTAGCATTCCCAGGTGCTGGATGAACAACCTAAATCAGAACGAGAGTGTAATTTGTAGCGTCAATATGAAATTGATTGATGATCATTTCTGAACCTTGTCAAGACTCAGATCATGAAATGCTCCATTTGGTTACATGGGATGAAAGGCAAGAAAACTGAACCATCACAAGTGTTTGAGCAATACTTATGAAGTGAGCTGTGAGTATCATGGCCAGCATTTGCTGCTAACATAAATCATGCTAAGATTTCACTTGTACTAAATCCTTTTCTTTGTCTTTTAAGTAATCCAATAATGCACATCCTTGTGTCAAAGGTCCAATAATATCTGTGAAAAGTCACGGTTAATTTTGAGAATATTTAAATGAGCCATCAGTAGGCAAGTAGGTAACTGTTTTTTCAACTGCAGGTTTGAATTTTGTCAATTTTCAACCAGATGTGACTCCGTAAGTTTTTTAACTACAGGAAATCTTACTTCACGATAAACATAAGGTATCAGTCAAAGGATGAATTGCAGATTTGTAACCTGAATTAGTTTGCTAAAAGATAACTTGATAATACATATCATCATTAAGGATATGTAAAGTTTGAGGTGTTTACCATGTGTGCAGGTTTGTTAACAACTAGTACGTGCTCATCTTCAAAAACTATATCCAAAGGTATGTCTTCCGGCACAGCCCTTAAGGGTTGCAACTCTGAAATAGTGCAATTCACCTTATCTCCAGTTTTGACGTTATGCGAGACCTGCTTACATCAAAACTGAAACTTAGAATTCTCACTACACACTACTCACCAGGTTCAGGAAACAAATTGAAATACACAACCAAGAAAAAACTCCTGAAAGCATGACGTCGTGAGAGCGGCTTAGACTAAGAAATTAACTAAAAGGCATTTCAGACTGAAAATTTTAAACCAATCATTGCAAATGGGACCATCCAGACAACAAATAAATTTCTAAAACCGAACCATCTAGAGGAAATCTTCTATCAGTTAATAGAGCCGTAACATATTTGGTATACTTGAAAGGAAAATCTAAATTCCTTCAACTCCCCCTCAGTTAAGCTAATGCGGCTTTAAATAGGGAAGCCATAGGCAAAAAGTGGCCAAGACTTGTCAAATGTAAACTTGACGAATCATATCAACAAGTAAAGCCAAACTAAGCAAAAATAACTCTTAATAATTTATTTGAGGGATCTTGCATTACAAAAATCATAGTAATACGGGTTCCATTAGACGAAGTTTTGATTGTGTTATAATTTATTTTTTAAGAGCCAAAAACATACAGAATTTAAATTACCTTATCTACAACGCGACCATTGACAGCAACGAGGCCGGAGCGAATACTTGACTGGACGCGAGCCCTACTGATTCCACCAATGCGAGAAGATATCCATGAATCAAGCCTCAGCTTACCTGAATCGATAGACACGGTATCCTCCAACTGAAATCCGCCGAAATTGGCTCTGCGGCCGGCGAGGTCTTCTTGGTCTTCATCGGAGTTTGTGGAAGCAAAACTGGAACTGGCTACGAAGCATATTCTCAAGGCGCTGGAGGGAGTTCTAGGGTTTCTAGGGGAGAAGCAGAAGAAAGGAGGCGAGGATTGAAATATAAATGATTTTGCCAAGGAAGTTGAGCAACTGTAGAGGGAAAGCATCGTCTCCTCTCACGCTCGTTTTGTTGCTTCGTTTGGATAGACAGTAAGACCACAGAGGGAGGGAAATCTGGCTCCAGAGTCCGGGCTAGGGAAACGGATTAACGCAAGTACTAGAACGGCGACGTTCAAGGTATCAATCCCTCTTTGAGAAACACTGCTGATTCTGAACTTAAAAAAAACAGATCATGCTAGGAAAAAAATAATTGATATATTTTTATTTCATATATATATATTTATTTATTTCGTAAGTTTTTTTTCTTTAAGAAATAGGGGAATACCAATTTGATTGCTTCTATCCCTAAGGTCATGTTTGAATATAAAAACACTCTCAACCTCTCATTCCATCTTGTCATTACAGCTTTTTCAAAAGTAGCAATTACAAGCCGGTCGGGGTAAGGCTTTTAGTTTTACACCTACTAATAAAAATTTGACACGTAAGAACTTCACTAAGTTGAAGAATAGGAGTGCATGTAGTGTATCTTATTTACTATGCCCTTCTCCCCATCCTCCCCCCTCCCGGGAAAATAACCCTGATTCATTATGGCCTTCCCTCACAAAAAAAAAAACCCAATCTCCCCCCACCCCTCCCTCATTAATCGTCGTCTCCCCTCCCAAAAATCAAAATCTGTTCACCTCTCTCTCTACTGTCGATCTCATTAAAATACTCTCTCTCTCTCATGTCTCAGTCAGAACTCAAACTTGAAACTCTGCAGAAACAAAAAACATTCCACTGCAAGTGTAGAACAATCTCAATTCTCAACTATGGCAGAGCTAGCTGGAACGATATATACACCTTAATTAAGATTACTTCTTAGCGACTCAACACGAGGGAGAAATTCATTGCAACTATGCTAAAAAACTGTTTTATGTTGAGTACCCAAATGCTTATAAAGCCAATTACTGTCCCTACCTTTTAAAGTAATTATCTAGGAAGGATTCCCTAACAATACCAAGTTTCCAAATAATCTGTAAAGTTTGCATCAAAATAATCTCTAAGGCCATTTTAAAATTGTGATTTTGCATCCATTTGTGCAAGATCAACCAACAGAGACCAACCAAAGAAATCAAAGATAACCAGAACCAACTCACTCTTCCATTAGTACCATAAGATTATTCAATATAGACCAAGCTTTACATATATGCTAAATAATACAAACACTAATTAGAAAAAACTTACGGATCGAGTGGGTTTAGTGGCGTTCAGTGGGTCTGAGTGGGGAGAAGGTTCAAGTGGGTTCCAGAGATGGGATGGGTTCGATAGAGCTCTGGCGAGAGAGAGTTTTTCGACAGAGATGATATTGGGTTCAAATAGAGAAGAGGGAAGAGGGAGAATTTTGGGGGAGAAGGAAGAGAGGAAACGGGAGGTCGGAGAAAGGGAAAGGAGAAGCTAGACTCGCACTCACGATTACTCCCATAAGACTATTACTTGTTGCAATTTCACTGGATGGTGTAAAAGGGGAAAGACATCCTGACCTGTTTGAAACTTTTCCCTTTTTCAAATTCTCATATAAAATATAATAAATAATTCAATTTTTTTAAATCCTAAAACAATAATAATATTAAAAAATAATATTCTAATAATATTTTATTCAACTTATCTAAAGTCATCTCATCTCATTTCATCTCACTACCCTAACTAGTCCTAAATTTTATTGCTTCCTCTTATACTTTTTACAAGAAAGTTTGGGATCACAAAAAAGAAAAATCCATAAACCAAGCTTTTATGAAAATTGTAAACTAAGAAATAACTGCATTGCATAGGTATTCAAACTAAGCCAAAACAAATGGTTATGCTATACAACAATATCAAATTGGAACTAATTTGAATCTACAAGTTATTGAAGTCTACAAGATTGGCAAGCCATATTTATCAAGGAAGAAAATACCATAGATTTGTTTCGGTGGTTGAAAAAAGCTATGTATCCATTTAATACGTCATTGTCCTTTTTGATAGGGTGATATATCTCAAATGATATATGTTAGAAGGAGGGGCGCCCACGTGGGGCTGACCCCTCTGTTACAACATGTGTAATGCATGGCTTTAAGCCATGCATTATTTGCGTTATTTGCTTGTAACGCATGGTTTTAAGGATCTGAAATTCCTGTTACTCCTTACAAACTCTCTCAAGCTATGTCCAAAAAATCAGATGAAGACCAGATTTTAAAAGAAACAAACAAAATTATTCAACAAAATAATTTTGTAAACCTTACTCTTCCTACAATTGAACAACAGTTAGATAGAATTGAAGATAAAGCAGATAAATCTATTTTTACTTCTTCCTCTAACACTATTTTTACTAAATCTGAAAATCCTTTGATCTTTCCAAAAGATCGGTTAAAAACTCCAATTATTGAAAAACCTTTGATTACCTTACCCAAATCTCGGTCCAAAATTGATTTCAAAACTTAAGCCATGCGTTACAACAATTTAAAGGCTGGCCTTTAAGGCCAGCCATGTGTAGGAGGACTCCTATAATTGTTTTTTTTTTTTTTTGTCTCATTTGAAAATAGACAAAAATCTCTCTCTTTTTGTTCTCTCTTGAAAGAGTATTTAGGCTATGGATTTGTTAAGTGTTACTCTAGTTTTATACTATGTAGTACACTTTGCCACTAAAAAGAAACGCTTGTGAATTACCAATCTGGAGAAATTTGTGAATCAATTTTGTAAGCTGAGCTTGAGGTATTTTTTCGCTGTACTTTCTAACATTGGTATAATAGATTTATAAATTGTTTCCAGTTTATATATATATTTTTTGCATATGTGAGAAATCTGGATGCTATTTTTTGTAGTCCTCAATTTTTTTTTATCTATGAAAAATTCTTTGTAAGTGCGCAGTAGTGGTGCTGCCACTATAAAAAAAAATTCATCTGGGTTGAACAGTGCGCACAAAGGTGGTGCAACGCGCACTACGGTGGTGAGGCAAGCACCAGTATGGTGCTGCGTGCACCACAAAAGTGGTGTCGCGCATACCACTAGGTGGTGCCGCACGCCTGGGTGGTGCAACGCACCATGGAGTGGTGCTGCACAATGAGTGCAGCCCACTCTACTTGCTGCACACCATGGTGTTCAGAGCACTCTGGTGAGTGTTTTGCTGTCCAACCCAGCCTCAATAATACCGTATCACGGTAGTTTCAAGCCACTGTGTTTTAGTGGTACTATTCATATGAACAGTACCAATCCGAAAGTTGAAGAAGGTAGTATGCATTCTTTTGTTTACTTTCATGAGCTGGGCCCTTCGGCCCAATGTTTTTTAACAAAGAGAGGCCTAGGCCATTTGGCCCTTCTATGTTTGAAAAAACATAAAAATAAAAAAATAAAAAGGCCTGGGCCATTTTCGGAGGCTGGAATTCCATTTTTTTTTAAAACACAAAATAAAAAAGAAGGGGATGAAAATGACATTTGGGATTTGAACCCAAGACCACCGATTATATAAGGGCAGTGCGCACCACTAGGTTGTGACTTTCCTTTGATCTAGATGGGGGTTAAATATACATTTATTTTATTTTATTTTATTTTTGCATGATTTAATATATGCTTAGATATATTGTTATATAACATGTAATTTTTTATTTAATGTTTTAGATTAAATGTGATTGCATGTGAATATATGGTTATATTCATGCTATTTTTTTTTAATTCCATAATGCTATATTACATGTGATTTTTTATTTAATATTTTAGATTAAATATCATTACATGTATGTGTGAATTGAACATGTGGATATGTAGTTATTTTATCATCTATGAATGTTAGGCTTGGATGTTTAGACATTAGTCTTCATTTTTTTTTTATGATAAAATAAAAAATTCTCACTAAGTAATCTTAGTTAGAATTGTCAGTGTAAATGATAGGCTGAAATAATTGCAGTGACTCCAGTAAAAACTGTAAATGCATTGTTTAGCCAAAAGACTACGATGTCCTAGTAAGAGCTGTAAATGCACTGATAGAACAAGAAAAACTAATTGTAATGGTCTTAAAAGAATCATTTTTGTAGACTGGCCCAACAGGTTGCTATAGTCTGGCTATCTTTGTAGACTGGCCCAACAGGTTGTTGTAGTCTGGGTAGCTATCCTTGTAGACTGGCCCAAAAAGTTACTGCGGTTTTAGTAGGTTATGTCTTTACATGTGACTAGGTCTAGATGACTACTTAAGATAGTGGGAATATGGTTGAGATTTATAATGATTAATTCTCTCATATTTATTTTTAAATTTGCGCGCGAATTAAGTTATAAATTTAATAATTGGATATTGTGGTGCAATAGATGATTATGAAACTTAGCGATTTTTCGATCTTGCGACATGTCTAAATTATTCTTTTTCTAGCTTGGATGGACGAAACAAATTTCTTAAGTGTGTATGTAATATCCATTCTTTGCGTATTGTAGTGATATGACATCCAAAAACATAGTTGCCGATCTAAACAAATGGAAGAAATTGGATGAAGAGAACTACGACATTTGGCATCGCAAAATCCAATATGTCCTAGATGAGAAAAAGGTCTTGGAGACCTTATCTCACTCTCTTACTCCGCTCGGGAAAGGATCTCGGAACAATACAAGATAGATCAACTAGCCTATACTGAATGGGCTAAGAAAAGTCGGTGCGCGCATAATAATGTTAATCAGCATGCACAATGATCTAATGTGTGAGTTCGAGATCTATGACACTACTCAAAGCATGTGAGATGCTTTGAAGATGAAGTTTGGTGGAACTTCAGCGACTAGGTTGTGTGGATTAATTATGAAATTTGACTCTTATAAGATGTGCTCTGACCACACAATGAAGCAGCATCTTAGAGCTATGTTGACCATGATCCGTGAATTTAAATCGGCAGGAAACAACCTGATAGATGAACAGCAAGTGCAGACAATGATAAGATCACTACCGAAATTCTTGGAAGAATATGAGCCAGAACCTGACGCATAACGAGAATATCAAAGACTTTGATGATGTCTCGCGTAATTTAGAATTGGAGGCTGAGCGCCTAGAGGCTGTTAAACCCAATCATACGGCCTATGTGGCTAATTCTGATTCGCATAAGGCATCAAGGCCTAAGAAGCCCAAGAATGGAGTAGCTGCTGGACAAATCAAGAAGGTGTCAGGAACTTCCCAGCGCAGCAAGAGGGGTAAGCGCGGGAAGAACAAGTCGAAAGTAGAGTGTTTCAATTGTGGAAAGAATGGCCACTTCGCTCGTGACTGCACTGAGCCGAAGAAGGTACACTCTGATTTTTCTCGCATTGCTTTTGTAACTAGCCATGTGATTGTTGCTCATTCCTATCCTATGTAGATTGTTGATTAAGGAGCGACCGAACACATAGCGTGAGACAGAGTCGGATTTGTAGAGTATCGCCGGATTCCAACTGGGAGTCATGATATCAAGGTGGGAAATGGAGCTAGCATGGAGGTATTGGGACTTGGTACCTACAAGCTAGACTTGCGGGGTGGCCGCACTATTTTCCTCTACAATTTGCTATACGCTCCTGAGATCCGACGAAATTTACTTTCCGTAATTACTCTATTAAAAGTTAGTTTTCAGATTGTATTTGAAAACAATTATGTTTCCTTTCATTTGGGTCATGTGTTTTATGATAATTCTTTTTTTCAAGACTGTTTTATGATATTGAATTTGAATTATTCAAATATGAATGAGTCTATTGCTTTTCTTTCTACATCTGATAATTTGGATTCATATAAATGGCATGCTAGGCTTGGCCATATAGGGCAAGATAGAATGACTCGATTAGCTAGAGAGAGCTTAATAGGCAATCTCGCTAAATTCACCTTGCCCACATGTGAATATTGTCTAATAAGAAAAGCTAAGAGAAAACCGTTTGGAAAAGCTACTAGGGCATATTTTCAATTACAATTAGTCCACTCAGACATCTGTGGTCCAATAAGTGTGAGGGTAAGACACGAAGGTGTCTACTTCATCACATTTATAGATGATTTTTTACGTTACGGTCACGTCTACTTAATCTTCCATAAGTCTGAAGCATTGGAGTGCTTTAGGCAGTATCTAAAGATGGTTGAGAATAAGTTAGACAAGTGTTTAAAAACTCTAAAAACTGACAGAGTACGAGAATATCTCTCTGAGCAATTTAAAAGGCTCTTTGATGAAAAAAGAATCAAGAGACAGTTGACGAGGCCAAGTACGCCATAGCAAAATGGTGTGACGGAAAGGAGAAATCCAACACTGCTTGAGATGGTTAGGTCAATGATGGCGCAAGCAAACCTTCCAATTTTTTTTTTTATGCACTTTTGACTGCTGCCTACATTATTAATCGAGTGTCCTCCAAATCAGTAACTTCCACCCCATATGAACTATGGACCGGTGAGAAACCCAATTGGAGTAACTTGCGGCCATGGGGTTCAACGGGTTTTGTTCACAATTTTTCTCATAAGTATGGGAAGTTAGGCCTTAGAGGGAAGAAGTGTATCTTTATAAGGTACTCAGAACACTCTAAAAGGTATGTGTTAATAGGTGAACAATCTAATGGAAGTATGAATGAGATTGAGTCACGAGATATGGATTTCATTGAAAATGAGTTTCCAAGTAGAGGTGAGGTTGATAGGAGCTTAGAACTTCATGAGATTGTAGAACAAGAGGAAAGTGCTCCAATGAACTTAATTGAGAATGAGGAAGTAATTCTTCAAACTCCTACAAATTATAAAAAGGATTTAAATCCGAGTGGGAGCACACCACTTGTCACTCAATCACAACAACCTCAACCACGTAGAAGCACATGTGAAAGTATTCCCCATCGTCGTTTTGAAATTGAAGGGGAAGCTTTTATAGTAGCTCCGCATGATGATGATGAGCCTAGGACAATTCATAAGGCTCTCTCATCTTCTACTAAAGATGAGTGGATGAAAGCTCTCAATGATGAAATTGAGTCTATGAAGAATAACCAGGTCTAGGATCTGGTTGATTTACCGACAGGGCGTAAGACTATTGGGAACAAATGGGTTCTTAAGGTTAAACGCAAGTCGGATTGATCAATAGATAAGTATAAAGCTCGCTTAATGGCGAAAGGATATACCCAACAGGAGGGTATAGACTATGAGGAAACATTTTCACCATTGGTGAGGTTTGCCTCAATTCGCCTGATTCTAGCTATAGTAGCAAATATGGATTTGGAACTCTGCCAGATGGATGTTAAGACAACATTTCTTAATGGGGAACTAGATGAGGAGATCTATATAGATCAACCAACGAGTTTTGTGGTTAAAGGTCAAGAGCGCAAAGTGTGCAAGGTCAAACGATCTATATATGGCCTAAAACAATCATCTAGACAATGGTACCTTAGATTCCATCGAGCCATTCTCTTGAATGGGTTTACTATGATCACAGAGGACCATCGTGTCTATGTCAAAAGGTCCAAGAAGAGTTTCATTATGTTATCATTGTATATTGACAACATATTACTAGCTACAAATGACTAGGGTTGATAGTCATCACAAAAGAATGGTTATCCTTCAATTTTGAGATGAAGGATATGGGTGAGGCAGAATACATTCTGGGAGTTAAGATCTACAGAGACCGCTCAAAGAGACTTTTGTGTTTGTCTCAATAGACTTACATACAGAAAGTTCTCGAGCGCTTCCTAATGAGTAGATGTAAACCCATTGACATACTTGTTGCAAGAAGCGAGAACTTGTCTAAAGAGTTGTGTCCTAAGACTCAAAGAGAAAAGGAAAAGATGGCCCGTGTCCCTTATGCTAATGCTATTGGTAGTCTGATGTACGCAATAATGTGTACTCGGCCTGACATATGTTATGCAGTTAGCTTAATGAGTAGATTCCAATCTAACCCCGGACTGGCTCACTGGAAAGCAATCAAGAGGATTATGCGATATCTCAAGGGAATTGCGGACTATGTATTGTGCTATCAGGATTCAGATTTGCAGCTAAGAGGTTACAGTGATGCTGACTGGGCAGTGACCTAGATGAGCGCAAATCAACCATTGGGTATGTCTTTCTGCTCAACAATGGCGCCATTACATGGAGCAGTAAGAAACAACCTTGTATAGCCTTATCCACCGTGGAGACAGAATACATAACTTGTTCAGTAGCAGTTCAAGAAGGTGTTTGGTTACGGAGGTTCCTCAAGCATTTAGATATTGGTACGGATACTTCAGATCTAGTGACGATATTCTGCGATAGCATGGCAGCTCTCGCATATGCTAAGGACTCAAAATATCATGGAAGAACCAAACAGATAGATATCAGATATCACTACATTAGAGACATGGTAGCGCAAAAGGAAGTAGTTCTGAAACATCTTTCTACGAGTCGCATGGTTGCTGATCACTTAATGAAGCCTATAGCAAGAGATGACTTTGAGGCTCATGTTAAGAATCTAGGACTGTGTAGACATTGAGATGTAACATTTCATTTGGGATATTAATACAATATGATTCAGTTTTTGTCTTTATCGTATTATTTTTTTTAATACATACACAAGATATGTCAACAAGTTTAGATCGGCTCACTCACATGAGCGATCGCCTCTAGCTCTTGAGTAGCGAGTAGAGATGAGACATTGTATCCCTAGGTACTTGTCCAAAGGGATAAATTGGTTGATACAAAGTATGTCGCCTTAGTGGGAGCTAAGATGAAGTCCATTGAATGGACTATGCATGGGTTACCCCACCATCTATGTAGCATGTAGTTAGCCAGATGCAAGATTCTCTTTGACGCCTCGGAGGCGTGCAAATTGAGGAACTCGGGTTAGACGCCTAAAGAGCGACTAGACCAAGATCTGTATAGTCTTGATATAGACATATGCTCTTTGAGAAAGAGAAATCCACCGTAGCATATGTTTCATGCTACATGAGCTTATTCGACCTTATGAGTAAGTGAGTAAAAGGTTTCCCTCTTTCTCACTGTGTGAGTCTCATTTTATTAACTGTCATTTACTTTTGACTGTGTCACGAGATGAGGGTTGTGATATCTGCTATTTTGGCATGCTGTCTATGACCATGATTGATACAGTCTAAAGCGGCATCGCTGGGAAAACGATTCGACCAAAATTGAATGACATGAGTGTAAAGAGAAGACTTTACGATATCGTAACTTCGATAGTGTTTGCTGACGTTAAACTATGACGCTACATCTTAGTAGTAACTAAGGTTGTGAACACATTGAAATGATTTGAAGGTAGTCAAGCATTGTTCTAGAGTTTTTTAACTTAAGAGGGTTCGAAAATGCTTGATCTTGATGCGATTGAATGAATCTAGGACATGACTAGACACTTTAGGGATGTTACTATGCTAGTCTTCTCTAGGAGATATTTGGTATATGCACTCCCACATTTCTATAGATGTGCTTGGTGGTCGCACGGCCTATTTACTTGTATGAATAAGATTAAGAACATTAGAGAGATGCAGGCCTGGGATCATGCCCACTGTGTGCGAATGGGAGATGTTAGAAGGAGGGACGCCCACGTGGGGCTGACCCCTCCGTTACAACATGTGTAATGCATGGCTAGTAACGGCTGGCCTTTAAGGCCAGCCATGTGTAAGTGGACTATAAATAGTCCCCCTACAATTGTTTTTTCTTTTTTTTATCTCATCTGAAAATAGACAAAAATCTCTCTCTCTTTGTTCTCTCTTGAAAGAGTATTTAGGTTGTGGATTTGTTAAGTGTTACTCTAGTTTTATACTACGTAATACACTTCGTCACTAAAAAGAAACGCTTGTGAATTGCCAATCTGGAGAAACTTGTGGAGCAATTTTATAAGTTAAACTTGAGGTATTTTTCCGCTATACTTTCTAATAATATAAAATTGTAGAAAGCGAGAATATCATGTCAAAGCTTATGAAAAATAGTGAAGTAGTAAAATGCCAACCCTTTTGCAAATCTAAAACCTCAGCAAAGACATTTATATCATAACATAAGAAGTAAGAGAAATCTTGAAAACTTTGTTCAACTTAATCTTACCAGGAAGGAGAAAACATCCAATGAACCAGCAATGGTTTTTCTTACACT
The DNA here is from genome assembly GCA_003123785.1 of Pterocarya stenoptera. Taxonomy (NCBI): domain Eukaryota; kingdom Viridiplantae; phylum Streptophyta; class Magnoliopsida; order Fagales; family Juglandaceae; genus Pterocarya; species Pterocarya stenoptera. Next base: position 167,493 of record QEOT01006433.1, on the reverse strand, counting down.
TATTTCAAATTTTGAGATGTGTAATGAAATCAAGGAATTGAGCATCTTGCTAGGTAGAGTTTTGGTAGGTAAAAGCGTTGCGTTTCATTATCTCTTCTATCTTCCCCATTTCCCTATTCTTACCATGAGCATTCTCCAGAAGATATACCAATCAAACATACAAAATTATTTATTCATACCAATTGTCTGAATTTACTTACAATTTTCCATCGGGCAAATGCTAAGAAACTAGGAAAAAAAAAAAAGTATTGGTTGACACATGGGAATGAGGGAGTAGGGGAAAGGCTAATAAGGTAACATCACATATATATATATATATATATATATTTCATATTTCATTTCTAGATGATCATTACTAGCAGTAGACTCAATGGCAACAGTAATGCCTCAAATTTAGAGACATTTGGAAGGGGCGTGCTGCTTGCATATTGATACAGCTAGCAGGGCAGACTATTGATCTGAGAGCAGAGATTGAGCTTTGGTGGTGGGGGTTTTTATTCCATGTACATACATTATATTTTTCACCCTCAACTTATCTACTTTTCCCAACATTATCTTGTGTTCCGTTTCTCATCATGGCTGCAAACTCTTCATAGTTGATTCTCCCGTCCTACACATTCAGAATCCCATATTAATCAGAAAAAGACCACTTCAAAAAATAAATTAAAAAAAAGAAGATGATAATTACTTTATCAGTATCGACATCTTCGATCACTTCATCTATGGTAGCATCATCCCCCATTCCATATTTAGTCATGGCTTGTCTTAATTCCTCTCTTGTTATAAACCTGATTAAAAACAACATATCAAACAATACATACATATATATATCCACATTAAAGGCTCATTAACTTATAGCTTTATAAAGAACAATACTACTTAGTTTTAAGCATTAAAATTTCTATTAAGAAAAATTATTTTCATCAGTCATTATTCACTACCTCATATCTTATGAAAAGAAAAATTTTCTCATATGTCACTATTCACCACTCCACATCCTATTAAAAAACTATAAGTGTGCGGTGTAAAAGTAAATAGTGGCTGATACATAACATTCATCTTATGAAAAACACCCCCACACTCTTTCTCCTACAAGCTAATCATTCAGTCTTGCTCTACTTTACTTCGATATATCTTGCTCTTGTTTTATTTGATCACAAACAGTCAAACCAGCTACCGAAAGAGAGATACTCAATCTGTTACCATGACTAATTGGATGATCAAACAAGGATGAAAAGCTACATGTTCCGCTTCTGTTGTTAGTTAGAGAGGAGAAAAAATAAATAAATTTTCATGTCATGTGTGGGGTGTGTGATGTGAACAGTTGCTGATTTGTAGCAAAACTCTTCTATTAATCCTTTTAAATTTTGTCATCTTTAAATCACACAAAATCGCCCTTGTTGATGTATATATTTTAAATGATTTTTATGAAAAGTAGCATTGATGTTTTAAGCATATCAAAGAAACATCATTCATTAGATACACTAACCCGCTGCCATCTCTGTCAAAGTACTGAAACGCCTTATAGAGGTTTTCATCCTTCTCGAGTTTATGCCGATGCATAGTAGCGGTAATGAATTCGATGTAGTCAATAGTTCCGCTTTTGTCAACATCAGCCTAACAAAAGAATATTGACGCAATTAATAGTTTATATCAGTTCCATTTCATAAACTGTAAACTGATCAACGGATTGGATAGCTTCACAGTGACTTACAGCGTCCATCAGCTGCTTGATTTCTGCTTCAGTAAGCTTAGATCCAAGCCTAGACAATCCAGTTTTGAGTTCTTCAAATGTTATTGTACCACTTTTATCGGTGTCCATGTTGTTGAACATCTGTTTCAACCCCTTTATTTCTTCTTCTGAAAGGGTCTCTGCTATGACCTTTCAGCATTCCAAAAATTTCGATTACAAGGAAAACATCCAATAAGAAAATGGAAAAAAAAAATTAAAAGTTTACATACAAAAAAACGCGTGTTCTTTTGAAGTACATCTAGAACCTATATGGAAAGCACATTTCCAATGACCATGTGCCCAAACGAGAGAATGAAAATATTTTAAGAAAACTGGACTAGAAAAAGTACTGTTGACTACACTGTATGAGTGCATACTGCATAAAAAACAGAAGACCAACAAAATGTTTTGGGATTTTGATATGAATTCAAGTACATCATGATCACTTTTCAATGATGATATTCATTCTAAAGAACACATTTATATCTCAAAATCTGGTTGAAATGTAGCGAAACTAATTCAATGGATAAGACTATATGGTAATTCTGATCATTGGGGACATCATTTCAACATGTAACGATTCAACCATTGTAAATCTCCAAGTTTCGAACAACTTGAAAAAAGAAAGAGGTAAAATTATACCTTAAGTGCGAGTTTTTTCAATTTGTTCATTGCTCGAAATTGCCTCATCCTACTTAAAACGACATTATCAATAGGTTTGTCAGATGCTTCACCGTCTTCCTTCAACCATGGATGTTCTGGTTTATACCCATAATGCAAATTACAATAATCGTCAGCTAGTTGTTTGTATGCAAAATTGCGTTGCTACAGATTCATTTGGGAAACTAAAAAAAGAAATAGTTGTCCAGACAACTAAACGTTCTAAAAAAATAAACTTTATTTGACGAGTGAGTTATCCAAGAGAGGGAGGGACTGAATAAATGGAAGTGATTCAAGAGCAGCAGCATATATGCATAAATATTGGACTGTTAAAAAAACAACTATATACTCACCAAGAGCATCGGCAGCAGTAATCCGTTTCTTAGGGTCCCCCATTAACATTTTCCCGACGAGATCCTTAGCACCAGTTGATATATTAGGCCATGGAGAGCTCTGCAAGTCAAGATTGCCTTCTAAAATTGCGTCGAATATGCCTTTCTCAGTCTCTAAAAACAAAATTATTCATTCACTCATCAAATATAGAAATAAAATCAAAAGAAAATACATACATATATGAAAAATGATAGCATGAATCTCAAATATGTCCACTTGTGTATTTTAATTTAAAGAAAAAAAAATTAATGGTTAAAGAAGTGACTCTTAGTGAAATTATATTTTTATTTTTATTTTTTTAATAGTTAAAGATGTTTAAAAATGTTTTAAAAACAAATCCATTTAACGGGCAAGTTCGCCACGATTAATTAGTCGTGTAAATCATATTTCTGATCTGGTGCAATAACATGAGCCGAAATGTAAGAAATAAAGTACTTTACCAACCAGCCCAAAAAGGAGGCACCCCACACAGGAGGATGTATAAAATGATTCCAGCACTCCAGACATCCATCTCCTTCCCATAGCGTCGCCGCAACACCTCTGGGGCCACGTAGTATGCACTTCCAACAATGTCTTTGTACACTTTCCCTGGATAAATTTTGGTAAAATTCATTTGTTTAGTATTAGTTAATGAATAAATGGATTGCATTGAACCAAACAATGATGCCTTGCATTTATGGAAAACCATGACAAGTTTGCTAGCTTGCTATGAAATCTATTGGTAAAGTCGCAAATATGTTGTTTGTTGTGCACGCATTTGCAACGCCAAAAAGAACAAGGAAAAGGAAAAAGAAAAGGAAAAGGAAAGGGACAAGCATGCAGACAAAGATAACAATTATGGGCAGTTTCAATATATTTTATTAGAAATGCTACTTATCATTTTCATAAGCACTATACTAATATGTGATTTATCATTTTTGTCATTCTATTTGGACACACGTATTTATATATTAATAAATATGTGTTTAAATAGAATGATAAATCTCATGTTGATGTGTGGTGTAAAACATGTTAAATATAAAGAAATTTTCTGTTTTTATATAAAAAATGTTAAATATAACCATGGCAGCTAACTTGAAGCCATTGCCTGTTTCTATGAAATTACTACCTAAAATAGCAACCATCATCTTCTACATCACAACTGAAACTATGCACAAGATATTTCATAATTCAAATTACTTTTATGCTACCAGATCAAGAAAGGTTACACTAGTCTGTCTAGTGAAATGGTACCCATTGTCCATGGATGTTAAGAGGGTTCGACTAATGAGAAGGATGGCCTGTAAAATATGTCGGATCAGTATTGTAATTGTAAATACTGCTTAGGAAGCAGCAACACTTTATCTATCTGCAGGCATTCCTCCCTCATTGTAATTGTCTACAGGAATTTGATGTCCTTTCACCAGAGTATGTCTACTGGGTGTCTAGTAGGCCAATTATCTTTGCCACGATGTGATTGACCCTTGGGACGTGTGTTTGTTTTTCTTTGCTTCTCCTTTTGCTTTTCCTTTCGCATTATCGACAACCGTTTACTCGGTTGACTTGTCGCTTTCATCCTTGACTTCGTCAAGCTGACCCATTATGGCATCCCCAGAAATCTTTAGAGCTTGGATTTCTTTTACTACAAATTCCGGTTAAAGTGGGTCCCCAACCGCGTAATGATTTTTAAGTTCCCATTAAAACACAGATGCTTTTGTCCAAGAAATTAACAGATAAACCAAGGAAAGAAAGATATGTTCAAGCTAATGGGCATTCAAAGATTTGATCCCTTTATCTATATTCTACATTTTTGTCTAGAATCAAAACCTATAATAAGGGTCACAAAATCTGAAGAAAACGAAGTAATGCAAACAAAATACTCGTACTGCATAATTAAAGCCAAAGAATGACAGGAGCTGAGAAATGCAGCAACTGAAGGTACCCTACATATTGCTACTAACCTTCTTCAATGAAGACGGAGAGTCCAAAATCGGTGGCTTTTATGGGAGAATTATCGTCCTTGCTCACCATCAAGAAATTCTCGGGCTTCAAGTCCCTATGCATCACCCCCATGAAATGACACGCATGAACCACATTCACAATCTGCCGAGCAATCGACGCCGCTTCGCGCTCGGAGTAGATACCCTTGGCAATGATCCGGTCGAAGAGCTCGCCCCCCGAGCACAACTCCATCACCAAATGCAGATTCTGCCTGTCCTCATAAGCGCCCTTGAACTCCACGATATTGGGCTGCCCTGTCAGGTGCTGTAGTATCAGAATCTCCCTCCTAACGTCTTCAATATCCTTATGATTTGCGAGCTTCCGCCTCGCTATGGACTTGCACGCATATTTTTGACCCGTGGCCCTCTCTGTACATAGATAGGTAATCCCAAACTGACCCCTCCCCAGCTCTCTGTCGAGAACGTAAATAGAGTTTATATCAACGTACGGTTTGCGAAGAATGTGTCCAATCTCTTCAGAAGTCGAAGTGGCTTTAGAGGAAGTGGAGGCCGGTTTGGATAGAGTTGGGTTATACCGTTCTTGGGTTATCCTGGGAGCCTGGTTTGAAGGACGAGGAGGTGATTCAGAGGCGGAGGAGGATGCGATTGGGATGTCACGGGATTTGGTGAAGCAGAGTCCCATTTGGTGAGAGAGAGAGAGAGAGAGAGAGAGTTGCAGGTGTTGTCGTTTAGAAGGAATTTTGGTTGATGGCTTAAATATTGGTTGGAGCAGCATATATAAAGATTCTAGAGGAGTTTCTTTGCTTGCTGATAGACTTTATTTCGTTTGTTTGTGCTTTGCTTTTGCCCCTTGGATGGTCCTGGGCATCATTCTTCACTTTTTTATTTTTTTATTTTTTTTAAGATATGCTTTTGGTTCGACCACGTTGTTTATCTGAAGCTAATAAGCCTTTGTTCATAAAAATTGACGCGGTTTACACGATAGGGGTTTTGATTAATTGGCCAGTGGATCAAGCACGCCACATCGGGAAAAAAAGGCACGTAACTGATGTGGCAGCGCATTGCGTCCTGGATACGTTGATCTATAATAAAAGGCCTTGATTGGGCGGCCCAATATGCGGCCCGTGGAATTTCAGATAGGTAGTCAGGATCCAGGTGAGGAATAATCTTCAGACCGGGCATCGTTTATGGTAAAAACCACATTTTACCTGTTTGAATGTCAGCCCCTCGTAACTTTTAGAAGAAAAATGTTTGTTTTGCATAGATTTTATGAGAATAAATTTATAAATTAATATAACATATCTAAAAGGATTTTTTGAAGACTTGGGAAATTGGGCCTCATATTAACTCAAACTCAGCTGCATGACTGGGCCGGATTTGGTTGTGGCTAAAAACTGCCTCACTTAATTATGTTTAATTATTGAACCAAATTCAATTCTTCTCAACTCATTTCAAATCACTTATTGATAGAATTTACTATTTTTTTATTTTTTATAAAAAATTAAAATTAAAATCATCTCAATTGACTTTATATATTTAAATCTAAAAAGTTAAACTTATCTCAACTTAAGAAAATTAAACTTATCTCAATAGGATTAACAAAATATTATTATTCACGACTCAACTCAACTCATTTCAATGTCCAGACCGCCTTAGGACGGGTAGGCGAGAGAAATGGAGAGGAACTAATTACTGTCCCACAGTCAGATACTGGTATTACCAATTTGCCACCAAATCCAGTCAGTAATTCATTTTCTCATACAGTACTGGAAACTACGAACTCTCCTTCTGGATTTAAAAAAGTATATTTCATTAACCTTTTTGATTTGGAGTAGTTTTGAAGAACAAGTACTAGTTTCCAGCACATTTTATCCCCTAATAAATTTATTTTACATCTTGTTTACAGCTAACAACAATAAAAGATACGTGTTGGAACTCATATATAATTAGACGCATGCAGATCAATCAATGATCCGATGGAATTTTTCAAATCCCGCGTCAAAATTAAATCAGCAAACATCAACACATAATCCAAATTTCAAGGCCCAAACAAGTACACCCAAGTTCTTAATTAGCATCAACACAAACTGCATGCATGCCAGTCAACTATTGTCTGAAGAGTCACAATCTGCAGCAGCACTCGCACACTTGGGATGCACCTCGTACCCACATTCCAGGCATTGATAAGCCCAGCCAGACCCTTGCTCATCACAACCACAACATATAAAAGGTCCTCCTCCATTTCCTTCGGAGACCAGAGTCAGCTCGTGGCGGTGGCCGGAGTGGAAAACTGATCTCGGAAGGCTCTCGGCCTCTTCATCCATCTGTTTCTCTAGCAACTCCACTTTGGCCTCCGTGAAAGGGTATGCATTTTCCTGGTACAGGTTTATCAAGTTCCTCCCGTGTTTGGTAACAGTTTTACCATCGGGGCCTAAGATTACCAAACAAGGGATACCCCGTACGTCAAAGTGCTTAGTAAGGTCCTTCCCAGCTGGGTCCCCAAAAGGCAAAGCTAGCCATGGCATGGTTTCGAAGTAGGAGTCAAATGACTCCTGGTCATGATCATTTGATATGAACACTACGTCGAAGTCCTCATCATCTCCCTTCTCTCCAAGCATCTGCTTGATCTTTTGGTAGATGGAGATTAACTTGGGTGCGAATTTTACACATGGAAGGCACCACTGAGCAGAGAAATATAGTCCAATTGTTTTTCCTATTAATGAAGCAACAGGCACCTGCACAAGAGAAAAATATCCAAGGATATATTAATCTACTCATCATAATATTCTCAATTAATATTTACAATAGTGAGATGATGAGGACCTTACTTGTGCAGTAAACGATACTTGTGCAGTCCAGGATTGTATGCATTACTCATTATTTAATAAAAGCCAATTTAAAAAATAACATAGTAATAGTAACAGACGTAATTGAAAATGAAAAAGAAAATCTAAAATTAAAAAAAAATAACATTTTTCTAACAGAGCAATGACTAATTTAAAGCATTTGAACGGTGCAACTTCTGGTTGCAGTAACAAGAGATCGATGTGACCATATACCTATATTTATAAACGCATACATGATCTATTTTTCATGCAGTCGACTTTAAGGTCTCTCTTTAACCTTCAAGATTTCCGACATCCAATGAGATCGGGGCAAGTCATCTTTTCGAGTACTGAGCAACGTACGGGGATGCTATTATACGGATCGAGAGAAACATGAGCACATGTTGTGTCGACAGAAGGTACGTAGTAGAAAAAGAGGAGTAAAGACATAGTATGGGTAGGACCAGCTCACTTACTGGTCACGATCCTTTATTCGAATGAGCAAATGAATGAATGATGAAGTTGACACCCTTTTTTGTAATTGCATGCGCGATGGCATCAGTTCGTTAATGTTAATGAGATTCATGTAGAACTCAATGTAAACCTCATGATGAGATCCATATATGTTTAAATAACATGTAACATTGTAACTGTATCAAATATTATGGGTCATTAAGAAAATCACAAGATCAGTACTTATACTTCCTACGTTATGGTCAATAACTAAAACTAGATAAATTAAGCGACATCATGATGTGACTACTTTCTATAAGTAATACTATAGACCACACCACCATCCTATTTTCATTCCACTATATAATATGTGGCATATTTATTACCATTAGATGATAATAAATCATCTAATAAATTATCATTTAATGGTGATAAATATGCCACATCATGTATAGTGGGATAAAAGTGAGACGATGATATGGTGTATAGAATTTTCTTTATTTTTATATAATTCTTTTGTAGTTAAAATATTTTACAATTTCAATTAATCTACCTCATTCGAGTAAAATCTATTTTCAATTGGGGGTAATATATAAATATATATATATATATATTTATATATAGTGTGACTGACCTGTTTAGGGCTGGGATGACCCAAAAGATAGTCTCTATCATGATTCGTTAATAAATTGGTTAGGGTCTGGTTCTCATGCTTCTCCCTCTCCTCCCGGTGCAATGTCTCCAACCTCTCTTTAGTAAATGGGAAGGCTTCAATACCGTAGCGATATATGAGCTCCACACCATCGTGCAAGGTTGCATCGTCTTTATTATCATTAGGTTGCAAAATAACAAGGCAAGGAATACCCTCGACATCAAATTTCCGGTTCAATGCTTTCTTTGTCTCCAAGTCTGAGAACGGAATTGCCAGCCACGGCATGCATGCGTGATAATTGTTAAATGCGTCCAAGTCTTCATCCGACGAAATATAGACAATTTCAAAATTAGATCCACTGGTCTTGAGTTGCTCGTAGATGCCAACCAGGACTTTGGTGAAGTTCCAACCTGGTGGATACCAGTTGGCCGAGAAATACAGTCCTATGACCTTGCTTTCAAGATCAGACACATTCACCTGCGAAATTAAATCATCATGACCATATATATAATAATAATCAGCAATAAACTACTTAATTTTTACTTATAAATCGATGTCAGAAAATGCAAATTTCATAGATATATATAATCAATATTTGATTGCGAACAATTAATTTAATTATTAAATTTTTCCTGCAGATAAATGACGCAGATCTTGATAAGGTGGACAGCACAAAAGCCATTATTACCGCCAAGAAGGTTCGGCCTGGATAAGCCCAAAAGAAATGGGAAAAGGATATCGTACTGAATTGACTGTGTATAGGTTACAAGGGGCCACGTGTTGTACCAAATACCAATAGCGTTAATGTGAGGCTAAAGGATATTATTACTTGAGACACGTGTGCTTTCTGCCTGGCTGTCTACGACAACCACAGCGTATGTGGGGAGCCCTCCTAGATTAGGACCTCCAATTTGGCCTACGTCCCCCTCCTGACGATAAGCATCATCTTCAGTGTAACTCCACTGAAAGTGAAGTGTGAAAGTCGTGGAATCGAGTCAATCATTAAAATTAAAAATTAAAAATATAACTAATTAATGTATCAGTAATGCATTTCAATGGATCAATGAAGAAATCAACATATACATGGAATTTCTCCTAAAATATTTTTTGATTTTTCCTTTCCGGGCCGAGTCTGAGAGCGAGAGCGTTTCATGAATCCAGTCCAAACAGGTGTAAATCTATATATACCTCCATGCTCACATATCATTTGAATGGTTTTTCTGGCAGCTTGATTGCTTAATTTGTTTCAACTTCCAATGAATTCAACTACTTAATAACATCCATACTACGTATATAATTAAAATGATCCCATTTCTATAATTAAGCTTTGGCTCGCCGCAGAATCATATATAACGGATGCTAGACCCAGCAATCTTTTCGTGAGATCATCTGAATACACATGAGATCATGGTGTAAAAAGTATATAACATAATTTAAATCTAAGGACATGGACCAAACAAATCGAAAACGGTGCATATCATATATATACCACCAGTACTTTGATTAGTTCTTCGTATTTTCTTAATTAACCCTAATAAAACGATTTTTTATTTTTTATTTTTTGAGAAAATTATCTATATATTAGCTTAACAAGATGAGGGTACGTACTATGCACGAGTGATATAAAAGACGCTGCAAGCTACATAATCCAGCTACCAGCTAAATCTCAGGTGTACAGTAATTTATAATAATATCCATGAGTACGTTAATTACTCCGATCTACATGATCTCCACTGACAGACCTGCCTAGAGATCTCTTATAACCATGAGTCAGGCCGGGGTTATACTACAAAACTCAAGTACTAGTAAACCATCAATAATATTTGAAGAAGTGAACTAATAAATATGTAAACATTATTTGAATATTTCTGAAACAAGAAAAAAATTACCCAATAATTTGTTTTTACAAAAAAAAAAAAAAAAAACTCTCTATCGTCGTTTGTTAAACTAGGACACGAAAAAAAATTTAGTAAGAAATATTAATTCAAAAAATGGAGTCTTTTTATGCGGGTTTGCAGTGTGGAGTAGTAGTACTAGTCCCGTCGTTTCTGCTACAAATTACTTGTAACAAAATGGGTGGTCCGATAAAGCATACGCTCACTGTTTGCCTAACTAGTTAATTAATCATTCATTTCACGAGAGAGAGAGAGAGAGAGAGAGAGCACCTGAGCTCCGTTTGATGAGAGAAGATAATCACGATCTTTGGACGCCAATAGAGATGAGATTCTGGAGCTCGAGACCTGCCCAGAGTCGCCGTTTAGCATGGCTCGAAAGTCATCGTTCATTTCTTTCGCCTCCTGCTTCATCACACGCACACCCACACACAGATACACACTCTCTCTCTCTCTCTCTCTCTCTCTCTCTCTCTTTCAAAATGAATACACACAAGCCTCTCCGTCACTCTTCCAACGCTTATATTCCAAAGAACCATATTCTTTCCACATCATTACATCCTGTTCACTTCCCCCATAATACCCCAACGCTCCAACACGTAGCACTCACCTCTCTCTGGAGACAAGTACAGCCTACCTGCTAGCATACACAGCTACTAATGTTGATGCACTAATCTCCACCACATATTTTACAGTACAGATCACACATTAAACCAAAACACGCCACGTAAATGGTAGGCGATGCAGTGAGCAGTAATTAACTTGACGTTGGAATTAAGTATTCACACACCAAAACTGCTGTTTATTGGATAACGTGGCAATGTCCGTGCTGTCATAAAAGACTTTGAATTCCTGTTGTAAAAAAGGGGTAAAAAAAAAAGGGTCACCTATACACTTTCGGACATTTAAATAATTTGTATAAGTCTAATATAAGATTTTGTAAAAAAATTAAATCTTATTTTTTATTAATAGAATCTATTTTTTTAATAAATGATTTGTATGAATTTTGTATATTTAAACTTCCTAGCATTTCTCTTTCCGAAAAATAAAAGTCTTCGCTTACGACAGTACGAGGTACGTAATCTCAATTACGAAAACACAGATCCAAGTTATCCAACGGCATCAATAAAATTATCAGCATTCTCCGGAGAAAAAGTTAAGTCACGGGCTGTGACCGGCGCCTTCAATTCATTGGGTGACTGAAGCTGGAAAATTATTAATATTTTTTTTTATTAAGATGAGATTGAATATTTTATTAAAAATTAAATAAAATATTGTTAATAATATTATTTTTTTAATATTATTTTATTTTCAATTTTAAAAAAATTATTAAATATTATTATATTTATGTAAAAATTTAAAATAATTATAATAATTATATAAAATAAAATAGTTTGATTTTATGTAATTAAATCAGTCTAATCAAGTCTATTTTTATCTTTAAGTATTTACTTCCTGAGAGTTTTATTGCACGCCATTGGGTAATTTTTATAGACTTAGAAAAATGAAGAAATAAGTAAATTATACACGTGGTGATCGCTGCTTATTATCTTTTCCTTATTTTTTCTCGGAAATAAACTAACTCCTGAAAACATACAAAACTAGATAAATCATTGGCCGGTCACCAGTCTATATCGCATGATAAACTTGTGACTATGTCAATTCGGATCATCATTATTCAGGAAGAAATCAATCTAAATGATCACACAAAATACTAAGGCAGAGTGAAAGATAATGACGATGGCAATCATTTCACGGTTGGATGTGGGGGATGAAAATTATGCCAGAAAACTCGAGCAATTCAGAAATTGTTTTATTTTTATCTAATTTTAATGTTACAATTTTTTTAAATTCTTATATAAAATATAATTAATTTTTTAATTTTTTAAAATTTTAATTCAATTTTTTTAAATTTTAAAAATAATAATAATATTCTAATAATATATTTTTTAATTTTTATATTTTATCTAGAACTATCTTCCCTTATTTCTTAATCCAAACCAACGTGGAAAAAAAATGAAACTGCTTAGGCCAATATTCTATAGCAATAAGGCGTTAGTTAACGGCATACGCAGTTAATTAGTACTCTGATGTCATCAAAGGAAACTTGAAATGAAATTAAAATAGAACAAAAGAAAGGAGAGAGAATGAGAGACAACAAAATTGTACAAAATGCTATGATTATATTGAGCAACTGAAATTTAAAGAAATAAACGTTAACCCAGTTAATGAAAAAATAAAGATAAAAGTAAGTACGTTCAGTCCCGCCTAATGGTCAAACATTATTTTTCTTTTAAAAAAAAAAGTGCAACACTCTTACTCATTTATATAAGATTTTGCATAATAGTGCTATAAACGTAATGCCGGAACCAACACAGCTATTAACGGTTTGCAGAATTTAAAAAAAAAAAAACACACACACATCAAACGCTACCGTAAATGCACTTGAAAAAAAAGGCTAGAAATCTACTTCCTCAAAAAATACTAACAACTTATTATAGGAGAATTGGAGATATTATCAAATCAATTCAATTTAGAATATTAATATTGTGAGGAAAGGGCCGGGCCCAAAGAGGTCAAGCTACAAGAATCCCAAGCATAGTTATAAATACCGTACCATACTAATTGGTATAGTTGGTATTTTTCATACTGGATCAGTACAAGTACACTATATGTTTCGTACCGATTGAAATACCGGCCGTACCGGTCAATATTTCGGTCTGTACTAGTCTGTACCAATAGATATTTCAACTTTTTTTTTTTTCATATTTTCAAACTATAAGTTTATTTTTTTACTTCTAATTCAGACTAGGCTATTTATAATTTATATATTTATGTATTTATATATAATTTATTTATATATAAAATATTATTTTGAAATATAATTTATATATATAATTTATTTATATATCAACTATTCTGAAACGGTACCGGTATCGAAATATTTCATTCCAATGACTCGACCTGTACGACATCCGGTACGATATTCAAAACATTGATCCCAAGCCCTTGGACGAGACCCTGTCGCGGGCTAAGAGCCAGGACTAAGAAACCGCACACCAAGCCCACAACCGCAAACCTACTAGAAAAAGCCTTTTGGCACCAAGCTCAGATACGTCAAGAAGTCTGTCTTGGGACTCAGTGAACTACTGAACCCTACCGTATGGTGCCTTGTAGATTGCCCTATTGTGCGCGGACGGTTGGACATGCCCAATCGTGAGCTTGTCAGACTCAAGGCACGTCGTATTTAATGCGCATGTTAAGAGACCCGGACGCAACGACGTGCTGCTAGAGTACACAAGACGGCTCGGCCACGACTTGACACCCTACCTTGGTAGCAGGTTTGACCAAGCACAACTTAACACACCACGATCTCTCCTAGCAGTCTAAGCCGCAAACTAACACACTGTCGCAGCAGAGGAGTAGTGGTAGCAGGTTTGACTCAGGCACGACCTAACACACCACGATCTCCCTTGGTAGTAGAGCCCGAATCAAGTATAAATAGCAGCCATCACTTCTACTGGAAGTCTGTTGAAATCTTTTACTATTCTCTTTAATCATCAAGTCTCTCCTCCCTCTTAAGGGGTTATTTGCTTTCAAAACCTATCTCAACCCATATCAATTCATCTCATTTTTATCATTACAACTTTCTAAATTCCTATACAAAATATAATAATATTTTTTTTTTCAAATCTCAAAAAAATGTTTCCAAATTCCTACACTAAAATATAATAAACATTTATACTTTTTCAAATCTCAAAAGAATATTTTCAAATTTCCTCACCAAACATTCTTACTTTTTTAAATCCCTAAACAACATTCTTAAATTCATACACAAAATATAATAAATAATTTAATTTTTTCGAATCTTAAAATAATAATAATATTAAAAAATAATATTCATAAAATATCTTATTCTATTATTCACAAACCATCTCAACTCATTTCAACTCGTCATTCCAATCCAAACCGTCACTTAGTTGCAAGTGGCATGAGTTTGGTTATCGCAGAACTACTCAGACTACGAAACACGATATCAACAAATATCATAAATTATTCCTAAAGAGAAAGGAAAAGGAAAAGGGTAGTAGAAAATCCAAGGTTTGAACAGATCCAAATCTCTTGTATTCTAACACGTGATGATTATGATTTTTTTATAGTTTGGATGTGTAAATTACTGTAAAACCACCTAATGATTAATAGAGTATTATTGAAGCTTTATTACTCTTTTCCTAAACAGATACATTATTAATAAAACATTATTAGAGAGGGATCTAAGAAAAAACATCAAAATGCTACGATCGATGCACGAACAGTAAAAAGAATGCAGATTGCATATATATAACAGTTTTACTTCTTCAAACGAAATTTCTGGTTTTCCCGAATTTGTGGTTGTTGAGATGATCAGAAAGATACTGAAAGCAAATAAAAACAAAGAATAAGATGAAGGGAGCTCATGGTAGGACAACGAAAAGTCACGGGCTTTCAGTTTCTTTTTATCATAATTTCCCTCTTTTTAGGGGAAAGAAAAAACTTATATATATATATTTATATATATCACTTATTGGGAAGGCCTGACGGTGCAATTATGTATATACTTTTGGGGGTCATGTCCCACTTTGGGAGCAACTTTAGCTGTGTTTCGGCTTGGTCCCTAGTCTTATATGAAATGGAGTGTAGGCTCTAGCCTGTCTTCTCAGATCCACGATGACTCGATGATTTTCTTTTCTTTTCTTTATCAAGAAGGATAATACTATTCTCACAGCTCATTTCTGCCGTTGCATTCTATTGATTTTTTATTTTATTTTTTATTTTTTTATTTAGTAATTAATTAAGTATTTTTTCATAGTATTTTAATTTTTTAAAATATATTTAAAAATATTAAAAAATATATATATATGAAAAAAAATATATTTTAAAAAATCATATAACTAACTTCAACTCTCAGTGGTAGCTAGATACAGCCACCCT
Source organism: Pterocarya stenoptera (assembly GCA_003123785.1). Lineage (NCBI taxonomy): Eukaryota > Viridiplantae > Streptophyta > Magnoliopsida > Fagales > Juglandaceae > Pterocarya > Pterocarya stenoptera. The sequence continues at coordinate 151,975 of QEOT01006433.1, read as the reverse complement.
TTTAAGGCTTCTTTTTTTTTTTTTTACAAAAAAGAAAAAACACACATATATTACAATAGATTGTCTCTTGATCTATACTTCTAATGTAAAAAATGGAAGCTCTAGGGGACGTTGGATTCAAGAACAATCTTAATTCATCTTATATCATTATTATGATTTTTTTAAAATTTTAAAATAAAATATAATAAACAATTCAACTTTTTCAAATTTTCAAACAAAAATTATGTTAAAAAATTATATTCTAACAATATTTTATTTAATTTTTAACTCTCATCTCGCCTTAACTTAACTCACTGTCTAAACCTCTCCATGTTAGCCTTGTCCAAGTTGGGATATGAGTTTACGATCATAGAGATATTGTTGATGTCATGTTTCACAGTCTGAGCAATGTCACATCAGCCAAACTCTCAGGATCTACAGCTAAGAGGAAGAATGGATTCTAGTGACGTTCGAGATCACTCCAATGCCAAAGTCAGTGAAGAATATTTGAGTGATGAAGAAAGTTAAGTGAACTGAGTAGTAGAAGAATTCACAGAGCCTTCCATTGAAAGGGATGGTTGTTATTTATACCTGCTTTGGACCCGATTACCAAGGGAGATCGTGGGGTGTTAGGTAGTGCTCGGGCCAGACCTGCTACCACCCCCTTGTCGTAGCAGTGTGTCAGGTCGTAGTTGAGCAGTTCTACGACACCTCTGACAGCACATCGTTGTTTGCTAGGTTCCCTGACACGCATTGAGTGCGATGTGTCTCTGGCCTGACGCGCCTACAGACACGCCCAGCCACTTGCATACTTACCTTTTTGAAGGGCTTGGTAGCCCACAAGGTCCCAGACAATCGTTGCCTTATGCTAGGCTCTTTGATTAGGTTGAGCTAGGTTCCAAGGCCTTTTCGGATGGGCAGCCGGGTCGTGGGCTCGGTACGCAGCTTCCTGGCTTAGACTCTTGGCCTGCTTTGGGTCTTCGCGTCTTGATCTTTTTGGCCCTGGGCCACTCTCCGAATGGGCCGCCCTCACAAATATATATAATTATACTCAGTAGCCCTACATGACATACTTGTTGAGGAGAAAAAAAATAAAAGAATATAAAATATAGATCCACATCTACAGGTGTATGGTGTATGGTTGTTGAATAGAATAATTCTATATATATTTGTGTGCGTGCATGTGTAGATCCAGTAGTATAGTGCTTGATTATTAACACGTGATATTATTAATCTTACAAAATATATGCTAGATACTCCACCTGATATTATGTCATAGAAAACAATTTGTATAATTTTCAAGTGTACAAGTCTTACGCACTTATTTTGAAAATAGTTATACTCCGAGTCGCTGTGTAGAGCATACTATCCACATTACTTAAATAGAAAGATTTTATTTGTAAGATACGAATTTTAAATAGTAATGTTATATACATTTTTAGAGTATGTTAGTCTCGTGCATTCCATTTGAAAAAAGTGAGATCTACTATTAAAAAAATAATTATTTCTATTTGAGTTTCATATTTTTCTACTTTTTTCAAAATGAATGTGAATAACTTGCATATCTTAGGATTGCACATATCATTTCTGAATTTTTCAGTTTATTTTTCAAAGCAATTATATCATGTAAGTATTTTACTAGGTGTGTTATCCACATAGACTTATAAATAAAAACTTTCCTTTGAAAAAAGTAGATAAATCTAAAATCTATATAAAAGAAACCTATTGTTTTAGTGATGAGTCCTACTATTTTTTTTAAAATGAGTATGCAACATTTGCATACCTTTTATGATTGTATATTGCATATATTATTCTTATATCACGAAGTTTTCCTTTTTCCCTTTAGCTCGGCCATGTGTGGATTGACAAGATTTTGAAAACTTATTCAAGTCATTTTCACTTTCAATCTCATGAACATTTTTTAATTTTCATGATAATAACATAAAAATAAATCATTTTAAAAAATAAAAACCTTTCACAACATCTCAATCCTTTGCATCATGCACTGCATTATTTTCTACACATAGTACGTACTTTCTATAATTAATTTAGAAACAAGTAATAAGCACAATCCGTGCAAATAGTAGTATTAGTCTATATTTTATATATCTCCAAAATCTATAGAACATTTAATTCAGAAACTTATAAAGACTATTTATCCTCCTACGTACGTACCCTTTTCACCGCTTTCATAAAATTCCAAGAAGTTAAAAACCATATTTCAAAGGGAAACTTAAATACAAATACATCAAGCCGTCATTGTCCATTGCAAAACAATAAATCCTTAAATGTCTTCTACTGAAATAATTGTCTAACTTGGTTGAAATTTGGAAAGGGAAAGGTAGCGAAAGGTTTTGGCTAAGAACTCGGAATCTTCAGATTCCAATGCCACGCACGTTGCTCATGATCTCCATAAGGTGCTGCAAAAACTCTTTGTTGTGTTCCGAAAAAAAAAAGTATAAATAATAAATACAAAAACAAAACAAATTGTTTGGCAGGAAGTCTTTCACTAGTGACTCGAGAAAGACAGAACAATCCATAGTCCTAACGTATGCCATGCGCACTACTGATCAAATCCAAAGCTTTCCCCTGAATGGGAGTTTAAGAAAATACTATTATATTAGGCAGCTGTTGATAGGTTTGTGGGGGAGTTTAGGATTTTTTTTTTTTTT
>QEOT01006433.1:112058-135866 GCA_003123785.1 Pterocarya stenoptera | reverse complement strand
TTTTTTTTTTTTTGGAAAAGAGATTCCAAATATCTTTTTGAAATGCTCAACGAATATATTAGAAAAGGGAAATGATATTCTCACCTATAATATTTATACAAAAAGTGTTGTTATTTTTTTATTAATAATTAAAAAAGTATTTTTTAATAAATTTATGATTTTCTTAAATATTTAAGAGGTTTAAAAATATTTTTAAAAAAATTACGCGTTCGGTTAATATTCTCTAGGAGTTTATCGATCCGTGTAGCATTGTATTTGTCCATTACAAAAATGACAACCAGGAATTCAAGATGAACCATTTAGATGGATGGCAACCTCGAATACATCCCTGTATCGATAAATCCTGTTCCTTTAGACAGATAATAACTCTTGAGAAAATACAAATAAAAATAAATAAAAGAAAATATAACTTTTTAATATTTAATTAAAAAAATTATTTAAAAGTGTAAAATATAACTTTATTTTATTGACATGATCACACTTTATTTATTTAAAAGATTTAAAATTAAAATCTCTTAAATATCAATAAAATAGGATGATTGCATGACACGGTAGATTGCAGGGCGGCTTCCAAGCGGTACAAGTACATGTACCTCCTAAGTTAACTAACACGGACGCTTTAACGGTTGAATTCAGATTGGAATAACGTTAAAAATAGAGATAAATTGCTTTTGAGTGGTGTATATGACATAATTGGAGAGCAGCGAGCAGCCATTTTTAGTGGCCATTCAAATTAACAAAGACCTCAAAAATGGAGAGTCCAAAGCACAAGACCCTGATATTGCAATCGGCTTTGTTCTTCTCGCTCTTTCTACTCTCTGTTCTCCATGCTCCTGCCCAGACCTTGCCACCTGCAAGGGTTGACGGCTTCGTCTACAAAAATACCCCAGTTGACTCGGATACGATCATTATCGAAGCGTTCTACGACCCGGTCTGCCCCGATAGTAGGGACTCCTGGCCTCCTCTCAAACAAGCCCTTCGCTACTACGGCTCTCGCGCTTGGCTCGTCGTTCACCTCTTCCCCTTGCCGTCAGTAATTTTGTTTTCTTTTTTCTCATTATTCATTTAGATTCTCCGTTTGGTTGCCGTGAAATCCGTGGTTGAATCAAATTCCCACAGCCATAGAGGATTGAAGTAGCGTTGATCCTTTTTTTAAATTATTTTACTCTATAATAGCTGTCAATTCGATATTCAATAGCTAAATTTCATTTCAGCCGTATTTTTGCGGTATATCAATCACTATTTATTATTCATCCCAAATCTACAGTTTTTTTTTTTTTTTTTTCCCGAGATATGAAATAATAAATAGTGACGATGGAAATAATTATTAATTCCACCAGTACGCCTAATTGCGGAAAAGTTTAGGCGTCGTTTGAATTTAAAGATGAATTTATATGAGTTGTGAATAGTAAAAAATAATATTTTTAAATTAATATTTTTTAATATTATTATTATTTTGAGATTTGAAAAAATTAAATTATTTATTATATTTGTGAGAGAATTTAAGAAAATTGTTTTAAGATTTAAAGGAATTAAATTATTTATTATATTTTGTGTATGAATTTGAAAAAATTATTTTAGAATTTGAAAAAAAAAAGATTATTATATTTTGTGTAGAAATTTGAAAAAGATGTAATAATGAAGATGAGATGAGTTGAGGTGGTTTGTAAAGTTTATTGGTTCTGATAGTTTAGTACTCCGCCATGAATTTAGGTTCTTCTTGAGCATAATTAGGTTTACAGCTTATTTGCTTATGACCCAGAAACGAAAGAACTTTTCTCATTTGTTAGTTTAAGAACTCATCCATGGATGTCCATATCTTTTTTCGCCTTTGCTTAACACTTTTTATTTATATTTTTATATTTTTAATTTTTTTGTCTTGAGCTACTTATCAAAAAAATTTTTTTTTTTCTTGAGCATCACCGTTGATGGACATAGAACTTAACTGTGGTACATGGAGCATTACCAAGACACGAAAATACTTTTTTCATTTTGCAATCCCATTTTTCAGCGTTCTTTTCTTTTGTACCGCTATGTATTGCCTCATAGTCGTTCCAGTATGTATATCAATGTGCGTTGTGCTTGCTCATTTCCATTTTGGGTTCAAAAAGTCGGACAAAACATCACAAAGCCAAGCCACTATCTATTGGCAATAATTGTAATTACTCGCGCAATAAAATGTCACTGTGTCGTGATTATATGATCACGTTGATGTGCTGTGAGCCCAATTCCTAAATATGATTGGGCTCCATGTGTATGCAGCCAACGAAAACGATGCTTGAGTAGATCAGATGTTAATAACGTCATTAACCTTGATATTGATGATCTTAGATGTTGTCCTTCCAGAAATATGATTGATCTTTTTGCTTCTTGACGTGATCCTTGATCTTCTCTCTGAAAACTGCAGTTACCACGACAATGCTTTTGTTGCGTCTCGTGCTTTGCACATTGTAAATTCATTGAATGATTCTGCCACTTTCCCCTTGCTGGAGCACTTCTTCAAGTATCAGGTTAGGGGTTTCCAGTATCTATGGCAGAGTCTTCTCTTGCCGTGAAAATTCCTTTGTATTTAGTGTAATATGGAATAGCATATAGACATTGACCTGTACACCATCCCTAGTTGCGTAATTTGTTTTTCAGTTTTGCATTGAAATTTCACTTTGAATTGATCCATAGTGAGTGTTGAAATTATTTGGTTGCTAGTTTTAGCGCAGACTTGCATGACTTAAATTCTAGCAATTTTTGGGAAACTGCTGGTGTATGTGTTGTTATTGCTCTTTCTCATCACTCCAAACCTTCTTGGTTGATGATGTGGTCTCTCTCTCCCTTTCTCTTTTTCCATCCCTCCTGTTGAATCTTTGATCTCTCCACCTTGTAACTCTGTCAGCAGTTAATTTTCTCTGAAGCATCTGGGGCAATTAAGTTCTATGAATCCATGTTCCTTTTTGTATCTTTAACTTTTCATTCTGTTGTGTAAGATCTTTGTGATGGCCCTGATTGTTTTATTGATGATGAGATACCTCTTGCATGAACTAACCCCGGAGATATTGCTGTTACACATTAGAGAAAAGTGTCAAAGTCATCTTTTTTCCTGGTCAATCTTCTTTTGAAACTCTGGATCCTACATACTGCGATTTGGTTGGTCTCTTGCTATTTTTATGAACAACAATTGTTTGCTGTTGATAAGTAGCGCCATATACTCTCTTTTTGGTTAGTCATTGAACTTCTTGTGGACTAAACCTCTTGCCTATTATGAAGCAGAGGAAATTTTACAACGCCCAAACCCGGAACTTGTCCAGGGCTCATGTTGTTAGCGAAATTGTGAAGTTTACAACAGAAGTAGTTGGGAACTCCTATTATAGTGCTGTTAAATCCGGCTTTAATGACACAAAAACTGATCTGAAAACAAGGGTTTCCTTCAAGGTGAGACTTTCGGTTTCATGTTTAGATATGTTTCAACATCTCATATGCTGTGGTATCCCAACATCTTATCTGACCGGAACATCACCTTTATTCTAAGCAACAAACACGCTGCCTATTCTCCCCCCTTTCATCCCTTTTGACTTTTTTTTTGTTTTTTTAATTTGATTTTTGTAATAACCATTCATGGGGTAATATCTTTTGTCACGCAGTATGGTGCTTCCAGAGGTGTATATGGGACACCTTTTTTCTACGTAAATGGATTTTTGTTGGCTGATGCTGGCTCCAGTATAGGCTTCAGTGGATGGAGAAACATCATCGATCCATTAATTCGTGCACAAGGCGTCAAGAGCGAGGACAAACTGCATTTCTTCCTATGAACTATTTGATTTCACCTTGCCAGTAGGCTGTGCCGCTGTAGTGCCGAGTTCTGTAGCACTATTCCAGTAGCTGCCATGGGGTGTAATTTAATCCTGCAACAAAGTCTTTCCCACAAAATAAAGAATGTGAATGAAATGCAGTTTGATTATGAAATTTGTGTATGGTATCCCCATCTTTGTGCTTGGGGCAACGACGCAGCTAGTGAGGTTCTAACCGAGGCGCGTCTCTTGCTTGTTGAAAAATATTTCCAATCCCCCTCGTCGGCCTGCGTTCAGCCTTGGCTGTCTAGAATTTCCTTCAAGGTAAAGCTCTAAAAAAATGTGTAGTCGACCCCAAAAAAGGCATTGGTACGTTGACCGCGGACTAGCGAGGGGTGACCAATTACAATAATTTGAAACCTTTTGATCCTCCAAATCATGTTTTTACATGCGAGAAATGATATTTTTAATTGTAGAATATACAGATTTTGTGTATTTCTTCTGAAAAAAAAAGTAGATTTGAGATTTATATAAACAAATTATTATTTTTAATGATTCTCATCTTTTTCAAATAAAATGCGTGCAGTTTGCATATCTCATAATTATATCTACTATTACTTTTTTTTTTTTTTCGTCAAACACTTGTCACTTTGGTGTCCAAAATGCTATTAGGAGTGAGGTTAGTGACATGAAACCCTGCGTTGTTCCCGTCTAAATGTGCGGTCCTAATCACGTGTCTGCATAAATGTGGAGCAAACAGAATCTGGTGCTCCACACAGAAACTTTGTTTTTTGTTAGAGTTTAGTTTTCTAACAAAAATTACGATTTCATAATGGGATTTATGCATTGACATAGACAAATTGACAACTGTCAATGTCCTGTCAACTGCTAACGGGTGTAAAACTCGGTTATCATATTTGTTAACACCTGGAGCGTCTTTTTCTTTCTGTTTTTTAGGATCATGTCCTAGAACTTTGCCTTAGATTTGCGACAGTATCCTCCTCTCTTGTAGCGTATCTATTTGCTTTCGGTTGACATTGAACAGTTAAGAGGGTTAAATTGAGTTAACCGATCATGCTCCTATCCTATCAAGACATTGTATATTGTAGCGTATTTATTTGCTTTCGGTTGATATTGAACAGTTAGTGTTAAATTGAGGTGGTCGTATTTGTATCGTGTCAAGACATGTATGACTATTCATACGGGCCGGATTTTTTTTTTTTTTTTCCGGCCCCGTCCGGAACCCGGATAACCGAATTCCGGTTCCGGATTTCGGCCCGGATTTGATCGGGCCAGAACCTGTATTATAAAATCCGGATTAATCCTGACTAGATCTGGTTATCAAACCTGGATTCCGGATTTAACATCCGGTACCCGGGTTATATATAAAAGGAAAAAACCCTCAAACATCCGGTATTCGATGTCCTCTGTCTCTCTCGCTCAATGTCCAGCTCCAAACCCTCGTCCCCGACTCCATAGCTCTGCATCTCTCTTTCTCTCTCGCCCAAAGTGTCAAATGAAAACTCTAGCTCCTGATCTCTCTTCTCTTGCCCAAAGTCCAAACCGAAACCTCTATCTCTTCAGTCTCTTGCCCAGAATAAAGGGAAGAAGCATTCTGTCTTCTCTTCTTTGTGTAACTTCTCTTTCTCTCGATCGAGCGCTGAAACTACAACCATCGCCGCCGGTGCTACCAGAGGCCACCGTCCACAGAAGACAGAAGTCTTTTCCTTACTCTCTCTCTCTCTCTCTCTCTCTCTCTCTCTGTGTTTTGAGCATTTAGATCTCTTCTCTTAGGGGGAGGTTTCTTTCCTATCTAGAGTATGTCAGGGAAGCCGAAACCCTAGCCATCGTCGCCGGTGACTAGTAGAGCTGCCGTTTGGCTATATCTGCTATTTTCTTTTTGGGTTTTATTTCGTCTCCCAGATCTATAACCTGTTATATTGTGGTAGTGCGTGAGTAGTGTTTTGGTTGGCCAGATCTACAGTTTCTTTATTTCTTTTGTTAGGTTTCATGAAAAATATTCTCATGCTTACTCTTTCACTTTCTTCTTCTATTTTCGTTTCAGATGAATCCTACGCACAAGGCCTATTGATACTAGAACAATGTCTTTCCACTCGAGGGGATTGGTTTTTCTGGCTATGTCTACCTCATTCTTGGAAAGGTTTCGCTTTTCCTTTTATTTTTCTGTGAAATTTTTAGTTTCAGAAATATATATTAAGTTTGAGTTTGGTGGATTTTAAAGGGGATTTTGGCACTTAATTTCTGTTTGTAAATTCCCTTCATGCATGCGGCTCATGATAATTAACTTCTAGCAAGAAAGGAAGATCAGCATGATCAAGGGAACTTACAAAGAGAAATTAGGTACCGATATTGAACAATATTAAGCAGTGTTGTAAGTCAATTTGGAGTAGTACTATACATATAATTTGACACTCATATTTTCTTGTTGGCCGGAATGCAATGAACCATGACATCTTTTAAGGAAAGAAATTAGAGAGGAAAGAAAAAACATAATTAGAAGATCATGAATACTTTTTCTAGATAGGCTTATTCAGCTTTAATCTTCCTTGCTAGCTGTTTAACAACAAATTACTGAATTAGATCACTAATTAATCAAGTGGCTGGCGCCGGGCATGTTATAGCTAGGGAAAAATAGCAAATTATAACTCGAGAACAATCAAAACTAAATTAAGATTATCTTCTGTGTGCTAATGAATGACTATCTAAACTTAGATCAAGATTCGAGCTAGGTTTTATTAATTCTAGACTAATCACTTCGTAAAAGGAACAAATTAAAACGTTGATCTCATTTTTTTTGTCCCTTTGCACCAAATATTATTGATAAAAGCTCATAAAAGAGTCAATGACAGTGCATTGTGGGTAGGTTTAGCTTTTGTTCCTATGTGTTCTTTTTGGTTAAATATTATCTTTGTTTTTTGCAGTTTTCTTGTATATATTTTTTCAGCTATAAACACATCCCACATTTATGTCCTTTTTTTATTGTGTTTTTTTTTTTTATCAGATTTGTTAAAGGATGCAAACCCAAGCACCATAGTGGATTTAATGTATTGATGAAGCTTACCTTCTAAAGTTGGAGCAGTTCCATGAGGTGATTGTTGCATCGGCCATATTTGGTACTGCTGAGCATATATAGTGGATTTATTGGTTACCTTAAATTTCATACAAATAATTCTATTGATGTTTGTCGAATATGTTTCTCAAATGTTTTGGCTTTGTCCAGAATCATTAGGTTTTTTCCATCTAATCCATTGGAATCATCTTATCCACTTTCTGATTTCTGTTTCTGGTGCTTCGGGAATCCTCATGCAATAGAGACAAAGAGAAAAGATATTGTCTTCTCTTTAGGGATGAGAAGACTTCTAGAGAGCATTTGTATAATCCTTTTGTTTTGGGGGGGCAGGGGCGGTAGAGATAGCATGAATGTCTTAGCAAATTAGTTCATGTTTGTTGTTGTGTATTGGAGTTTGATTAAAGCAATATATGTGTTTTATAATGTTCTTAGCAAATTAGTTCAAACAATGTAATATGTAGTGGATTGCACCGTGTATGTCACATGCATTTTACATGATGAATATTGGATTTTTTTTTTTTTAACATGCATTTAGTTAAAAAGTCGATTAGTTGTTTATACATTTAGCTATTTTTGACATAAATTTAGTTTTTCATTTTGATATATTTTTTTCATTATGGATAATGTTCAATCCATTAGTATTATGCTTCTCAATATGACTTCTTGAATTTTTTTTAATAAAATATAAGTTTTTTTATATATCCAAAAAATGCTTTTCAACAACATTATTTTTTGAAAAAATTGTAATAAATTATAAGCTTTTTGATAAAAAAAAAAAATAATAATAAGAAAAAAAAAAAAGTCCGAGTATAACCCAGAACCCGGATTCACCCGGGTTCCAACCCGAATCTGACCCGGACCAATCCGGTCCGAATTTTGGCTTGGATTTAGAATCCGAGTTCCGGTCTGGGTATACCCGGGTTCCCGGGTCGGAATCCGGATAAACACCCCTAAAGACATGTATATTATATTATATAGATCAATCATAACTCAATCCGTTAACCTTAGCGTATCAAAATTTAAAACCTTAATTCGTATTTGGATTGTGTCAACTTGTTTTGACCCATTTATGTAAATGTGTCATTTATGTGAATGGGTTAAACAGATCCGAAATTAATCCGTTTGACCTAGTTAAATTTAACATACTTTTATATAAATGTTAAAATTACAATATCTATAAAAAAATTATGAAATTAACTACAAATCTAAAATTACAATCCAAATAATAAAAATATTGAAATTAAAATTTCAACAATTTTATTTTTAGATATAAGGGTATAATTGAAACTTAAAATTTCTTAATGGGTCATAACAGGTTATAACTAGTCAAAATGAGTTGACCCATTATCAACCCGGTAAGCAATCGTGTCTTAACGGGTCAACCTGTTCTGATCTGAATCCATTAAGGCTAAATCTTAACACACTTTTATCGTGTCGTATTCATATTAGATTAACGGATCGTGTTACATATTGCCCACCCTACTTGAACTTAGATATCGACTCTAATATCCAAGCTATACTTAGGCCCAGGCCCATTGAAAAAGGATAACACTATTAGCTATCGAATCCTCTAGATAAAATTATTTTCAACCTTTTTTTTTAATTTTTTTAAAGTCATGCTAGCTGTCCACTAGGCGTGTCGCCTAGCATAAACTTGCCTTTTTATTTTTATTTTTTAAATATTTTTAAAAAATAAAAAAATACATTAATATATTAAAAATCACTTTTTTAATTATTAAGTAAAAAATTAAAAATAAATAAACACATGAACAGTTAAAGTGAGGCGGCAAACTAGTATTTTTTAAAATATATTTTTAAATATTAAAAAAAATTACAATATTATTAAAAAATACTTTCTTAATCATTAAATAAAAAAAAATTGAATGAAAAAATGTCACAAAAGCATCTCCATGGCCCCAAGCATTTTCGATTAAAAAAGTAAACTAGATTAAAAATAAATAAATATTTTTAACTATAAATAAATTTTATAATAATAAATTTATAAAATTTATATAGATTGACATAATTTAGCCAGATATAATTTTATTATAAAATTATTTTTATTATAAATTATAAAAGAAAATATTAGTATGATTTTTAAATATGTCCATTTATATTTTTTTTATTTCTGTCATTCTTCTTAATAATATCTTACTATTATTCACAAATTTTAACTCATAAATCTTACTACTATTCACAAATCATCTCATTTCTCAATCCAAACGGGGCAATATATTTAAAAAATACTTTAAAAAAATCATGGGCTGGTTTGGTTACAAAAAATCAAACTATCTCATCTCATTTTATTATTATAATTTTTTCAAATTTCTACATAAAATATAATAAATAATTTAATTTTTAACAAAATATCTCATCTGAACTACATAATCAAACGAGTCGTTATACTGTTGTGTATATTTTGAAGTTCATATTTAATATGCACTATCCATCCATAAAATAAAACAAGAAAAGAATGTGGATAGTAAAAACAAATAAATTTTTTTTACAACTTCTTACTATTTATACAATCTATACATATTATTTTTTTTATTATTATTATATGAATACTGAATATAAAATTTGAAATAATTTAAAAAGAATAAATTAAAAAAATAATTAAAAATTTAAAAATTTAAAAAAATATGAAGCTTAGAATGTGATTTAGAATGTGATAGAGATTGTTAACAAAACTCAAAAACAAAGGTATCATGCCCGACCGTCAAGGGAGGGAAAATAAAAACCTGAAAGAAATATTTGGTTAAGGGCAAATTTGAGGTTACCGTCCTACGGACCTACGGTATATAAAGGCGAATGTCCTATATGCAAATTAGGGCGTAAAAGAATAACGAAGCCGTAGAAGAGGGCTCTTTCTTGGTGGTGGAGCAAACTTATCCTAACGAACCAAGGTAAATGACCCTGTAGATCGAAACCAAGCCCTATATTTCTTCACTTGGAAACCCTAGCTGATTTTCGTTCTTTTCTCCGATATAACTTTTCTTTCCTTTCTGTGATAGTCAATCTTTAGTTTCGTGCCTTCAGTTTTTTTTCAATAATGATAGTTCTCTTTGTTTTCGTGCTTGGTTCTGATGTGCTTTTGGGGTTTCTGTTTCTGGTTTTGTTTTTTGGATTTCAAAATCGTTTTTGCGGAGAAGATGGATAGGTACCAGAGAGTGGAGAAACCGAGAGCAGAGACGCCGATTGATGCGAATGAGATTCGTATTACAAGTCAGGGAAGGATGCGCAACTATATCACCTATGGCATGAGCCTGCTTCAAGTATCTCTCTCTCTCTCTCTTCTCTCTCCAATTTCTCTTTGCATGTTTATATTGTGGGTTATTTTTATGAGAGTTGTATATATTGTGATTTTTCCCGGGCCTCTATAGTTGTCAACTTCTTTTTGTTTGAACTTGCTACTTATTTGACTTTGTGAAATTTGGGCAATGCTTGATGTTGGGTTCAGTGATTCTTCTGTGTTCATGGTAGGAAAAAATTGAGAAATGGGTTATGAATTTCCCTGTTAGATATGAAAACAATGTCTAGAGGCTTGGAGAAAGTGCGCTAATGACTGGAAAAGCCTAAAATCGTAGGCTCAAATCTTGTATGCTGGAAATGCAATGAATCATAAATCTGTTAATGCTGTGACTGGTGGTCGATAGTCTGCAATGTTCTGATGGATTGGTTTTCAATTTTTGTGAGTTGTAGTGGTTCAGTTCGATTTATAGTGGTGTGAACACAATTGTTGTTGTCGAATGGTTGTGCTAGCATTTCAAGTATTTGGTAGGTTTGCCTTGTTAGGGCTTACTTTGTTATAGGTAGTTGATACCTTAAAACAAAGTAACGTTTCCCCTTCTTCCCTGAATCTTATGTATGTTGATACCTTATGAACCCTTGCTCTGTCCATTTATATATTCTGTAGGAGGAAAAGGGTTCGAGCGAAATTGTCTTCAAGGCAATGGGAAGAGCCATTAACAAGACCGTGACGATTGTGGAGTTAATAAAGGTTCTATTTACTATTTGCATACAGCAGACAATAATTTGGTTTTTCTTATTGGGTCGAAATATGCTTCAATTGGATCTTTTATTTTCACACAGAGAAGAATTGTTGGTCTTCATCAGAATACTTCAATTGGATCCACCGACATAACTGATACATGGGAGCCCCTAGAGGAAGGCCTCCTTCCGTAAGAGCAGTTTGAGCTTTATCTCAAGAATTGTTGCAGTCACAAGTTTCATGATAAGCAGTACATTCCTATTCATGGGTTATGTATGATTATAAATGTTACATGACTTATTCTCTAATTTCAGACTGGAAACCACAAGGCACGTGTCAATGATAACAATAACCCTTTCAAAGAAGGAACTGAATACATCCTCTGTTGGGTGAGTTTTTAATTTATTGTTGAATGCAAATTGGCAGGTGTTGTTGCCTTTTTTTGCTGCTATATTGTTGGAATTTTGTGGATATGCTTGCAAGATAGAAACTGAAAGCATTCCAAAATTCTAATTGTTAAAGCTATTGTGGAGGTTTATTAAATGCTTGAAGCATTTTGTGAGATAAATTTGCAGTGTTGGTGATATGTCGTGATTGATTTCTGTCACCATTTTTTTCATGTTGCTTTTCGTCTAGGAGACTCTGATATTTTCTCTTAGTACCTGGTTGCTGAAGTTTTCAAACTGTTGTGTGATGGTTACACGTGGATTGTATTGGTAGGATTGGAAGCTTGAGTTGCTTTGCAAGTTTTGTAATTTGTACTATGGTTTGGTTGGTGTAGCATTAGGCACTTTCAACTCATGAGTCAGAACGTGAGTAGGTACTAAATTTTGAAGGGAAGTCAGACTTCTTTCACTTGCATTTTTGGGATTAATGGGCTGAAAGTGAAAGAAACTATGTTAAATAATGAGCTTTAACTGGAACAGTTTTTAGCAGGATTTTCTCTACTTTTTTTTAAAGTTCTAATTAGTTGCAGATATTTAACATCGCTTAAAACTTATGAATTCATGGTGTTCTCAGGTACCAGCCTCCTTTACCTGCAGAACAGGTGAAGGCATCCACAGAGTTTGATTATGAAGGAGGTAGTCCCACATCATGATTTTCCTCATCTGTCTGAAATTATTGTACACGAATTTGTTCAATTGTTTTTTATTTTCCAGAGGGCTCACCAAATGGTCGTGGTTGGGGCCGCGGTGGCAGAGGAAGGGCAAAGGCTAGAGGTACATCTCATATGGGATCTCTTTGTATGCTTCCACTTCTGTAATTCATTACTTTGTGGGTTTACTTGGAAATTTAGTTATAGACTGATTTTGTGTGTGCCAGTTTCGATTATTGTTTCAAATGACTTATTAAAAGAAAACTGAAATAAATAAAGAAAGAGAATTGTTTCAAATAGATAGCAGTGGACAGGAATAGAATAGTTTTTTTTTTTCCTTCCAAAAACTAATGGCTCTAGAATGTGTTATCCATGCAGTCAAATTATATATAAGTCACAAGTAATTCTGTATTCTACTTGTTGATGTGTTATTGTTCCTCGAGTCACTTTTCTGAAATCTTAAGGACTATTAGCTGCATAGTAATCTTCCTTTTTTTTTTTTTCCCCTGATATGGATGTTACATTTTATTTCAGTGAATGGTTTTGTGTCAGCTGATTATGACGACGGAGGAAGGGACAGGGGTCGGGGTAATGCTAGGGGTAGTGGTCGTGGAAGAGGGCGTAGTTTTCGTGGCCGTGGAAGGGGATGGTATGGTGGACCTCAGGTTGATACACAACAAGATGGTGGATACCATCAAGAAGCACCTGTTCAAGGCCGCGGTACTTTTTCTTTCTCTTTTTGTTCAATGCTGTTGGTTTAAGTTGAATTTGTGCCTGTAGGTCGACCACTGGTGTTCTTGCACTTCCCTCTTTAAAAATGAGTGGGTTTGATCAATTTTCTCTTCTTGTTACAATGATGAGTTATTTGGATAACCAACAGACCTGAACCCTATCGATTACCCTTCAATTATTCCTTTTGAAATATTTAGGCTTCATTTGTTTTCACAGATCAGATGAGTTGAGTTGAAAGTTAAATGAAATATTGTTAGAATATATATTTTTAATATTAATTTTGTTTTGGGATTTGAAAAAGTTGAATTGTTTATTTTATTTTGTATGAGAATTTAGAAAAATTGTAATGATGAGGTGAGATGAGTTGAGATGGGTTGTAAAAATAAACAAACCCATAAGCATCTCAAAAATGTGTTTCGAATTGGCTAGGTGCTGCAACTTGATAAGTAATGGGCGGTTTAAGAGGTAGATTTCTAGTGTCTAATGATGAAAACTTCATACCTTGAGGTTGTAACTGATACATAGAGTTTCTGAAGGCTAGGAGGATGAAAGAGACTATATTGTTAGTCAGCCACTCATCTAAATGCTTGCCTTTCCTAGGCTATAATGAAATATTCTAAAAGTTTCGCCTCCCTTTTATTTTTTGTTTGTTAGCCACTTGTCAAAACTCGAGTACAACTTTGATTACTATGCTTTCAATCTGTATAGATGGGGTGTTAAACCCATGATTGCATGAAGAACTATAGAATTTCCTTGTAATCCTTTGCTGAACATTAGAACTACCTCAATTTTGTTGCAATCATGATTTATCCAGCCAGAGGCTATTTGAGCGAACCTTTTATGAGAGTTAGTTGCGTCAGTTTGACTTTGTCTAATGGGATTATCATCGATAAATCATGAGAGTTTGGACTGCTTTCAACAAACTTTGTTCTCAAGCGATTTGCCTTCTTATTCCGTATGTTCTTTAACTTTGTTTAAATGTGATGGAATTGTTCTGTTGTAGGACGTGGCCGTGGGAGGGGATATCGTGGAAGGGGCCGTGGCTTTAGACCCAATGGGCTGATCCAGGCAGCTGCATGATACATATGAGTGAGCTATCATGAGCACAATGCAAATGAATTCAGTGGTGGAGTTTTTTTTCAATCTATGTTTTGTTATCTCTTGTTAGTTTCTTTTTTTGGTTCAGTGCTAGTATTTATTGTAGGACGTATTCACATGTTGGTGTTGTATACTTCTAGTTTGGAATTGCTGCCATATGAGTCTAACCCTTTTTGTCGTAGACTTAGGTGTAATCTTGGACAGTTGTAATATTCCATTTTGACTGAGTAGCGCATTCTTTTATTTCGTTTGGAGAGTTTTTGCTGTCAATGTAGTCTTTTCAATCTTTTTTCAGGACGACATACTCAGTATTATGCATTTCGCATCTACTTATATATGTATGATACATGTATAATATATCTATCATGAATTTCACCCCTAAAGATTACATGTAATATGGATTCCCGGAAAAGGTATGCTTTTAGGACCAATTTACCGGTCTTAATCACACCCAGAAAAGTCTTGATAATGGTTCTCTCTCTCTCTCTCTCTCTCTCTCTAGATCAAATACACATGCTGTGTTTAATAAACGTGGAGGATTACGTGCCCAGCCAAGACATGTATTTTCCAGGCAGTTACCGGCTATGTTGGTGGTTGCATTTACTTGCCTAGTTTCAGTAGTTCGATATTCTAAGCTGACCATTTTATGGATGTTGTGTGGATATGTTACTATTTAGCCCATTCTTATAACCTTTTAACTTGGATGGGTCTATTTCTGTGTTTTGGTTGCCATTATAACCTGCAAGGTCAGAGTAAAGGAATTTGGAGAAATAGTGAACAATGTGTTAGAGGTTAGAGGTTAGAGGTATGGTTCTCTTGTTGGCTTATTTAAGGATAAATCCCAAGGATGAATACCAAATCATTTACTTGCGTTGATAACTTAAGAAAATTAATGGCACTAATGTCCTGATAAATTGGTTCTTCAGCACACCAAACCCCTATTAATCGGGTTAGAGTTTCGTTTACCCCTCTTTGATTTGCAATATGGCCTATTAGACTACTTTTCCATTTTTTACTTTTATTTTTTAATCATTTATTTATTGAGATACTTATATTAATTACCAAGTAAAATTGAAACCTGTCACGCAGGCAGCATGTGTTCCTACCGCCGATCTTAAATATTCAAAAAACTTTTCTTGTAAGAGAGAAGAAATTGAAAAGAGCGGTTTTTATTTTCTTCTATATAGATGTTTTATGCACGATGCAATGGGCGCACTTGTGTACTGCTTCCTTCATTTTTTTTTTTTTTTAACAAATAGTGTTCTCTAATGTGTGCTAATTCTGCTTTCAAAATTCAAATAGGAATAAAAGAATAAAATTTTTAGTTAAAATTTGACTATTCCAGTGGTAACGCTATAGTAAAGAGCGTAGTTAAGAAACAAATTTTTGGGCTGTTTGGTATATAGCACCTTGCACGAGGGAAGGAGAAGGAAGGCAACGAAAAAGATGAAAAAGCATAAAATGCATGCGGTTGGTCTATAGTCTATACCTGGTGGCTAGTGCTCAGCATTACTTTAGTTTCCTTAAGAATACAGGGCTTGCGGGGTTTTTCAAATCATCAATGGCTGATATCACTCATCTGAGCTCTGCAACGCCGGTTGTCTTCAATATTTCAGGTGAAAAAGACGAGAAAAGTGCGTTCTTAAAAATTACTCCTTGCTTATGTTATCTCTTTCAAACATATACCCTTTCCATAAAAGTTTAATGGCTAATTCTCTCTCTCTCTCTCTCTCTCTCAAAATATTTTGCGGGAATAAAGCCATGAATATGTCTCTACTTATCCCCATCCATTGTCAAAACGAGTCATATGATTGGCACGTGTACCATGTGATGAGGTTGGGTGCATGATATGATTGATCGAATCAAATATACCATCACACAATTATTTAACACTTCATCTTGTCTTGGAGTAGCAACAACCAACACATTAAAAAAAAACAGAAAATTAATGATAACAGACCACTTGGGAGTGTAGACTTCGATTTATTCACGGCCCTTCCGTTGGGGAAAGCATGTGGGTGTTGGAGGGGAGAGGTAGAGAACATGGGAATAATTGATGAGGCTCAGAAATCTTCATGTTCGCATATATAATTCAATAAAATAAAACATATCAACTCTCTCTACTTGCAGAGTTCACATGTAAAGTTGTTGCGTTTGTGAATCTGGTCCCTTATTTATAGAGGAAGTTCTTGTTCTTAGAAAAGACAATAGCTATAGCCTATAGATAAGTTCCAAATCCTGATCTCCTCCATCCGTCTCCGTTTTTTCTCCTTCATTGGGCTAGCAAAAGATGGCAAAAATTGTTTCTGCATCAGCATTAATCTTGTTTGGATTAAGCTATTTTTCTATCCATGCCATTGCATTTTCGCCTTCTGGGTGGACTAAAGCACATGCTACCTTCTATGGTGGTAGTGATGCCTCAGGAACTATGGGTATGCAACTCCAATTCAGTATGCTTTTCATTTTCTGCTTTTCTCAAGCCAAACAGCACGCACAACATGCAAGGCTGAATAATGAATAATGAATAATGGTTTGGTTGCATGCAGGAGGAGCATGTGGCTATGGGAACTTGTATTCTACAGGGTATGGGACTACGACTGCGGCCTTAAGTACTGCATTGTTCAATGATGGAGGTTCATGTGGGCAATGCTACAAGATCATTTGCGATTATCAAGCTGATTCTAAGTGGTGTAAGAATGGGGCTTCTGTGACAGTCACTGCAACTAACTTCTGCCCTCCTAACTTCGATCTTCCGAGCAATAACGGAGGCTGGTGCAACCCACCTCTCCAGCATTTCGATATGGCTCAGCCTGCTTGGGAAAAGATTGGCATTTACAAGGGAGGGATTGTGCCCGTTTTGTTCCAAAGGTCTGAACTTTGTTTTACTTTCTGTATCTTATATTTATGCTTGATGTTCCACGTAGAAAGGTAATCTAATACTCTCTTTTTTTTCATTCTGATATTGGTGCAGGGTTCCCTGCAAGAAACAAGGAGGTGTTAGATTCACAGTAAATGGAAGAGACTATTTTGAGCTTGTCTTGATTAGTAATGTGGCAGGGGCAGGATCAATTCAATCTGTATCCATCAAAGGCTCAAGAACTAACTGGATGACAATGTCAAGAAACTGGGGAGCTAATTGGCAATCCAATGCCTATCTCAATGGCCAGTCTCTATCCTTCAAGGTCACTACTACTGATGGAGAAACCAGATTGTTCCAAAACATTGTGCCCTCTAATTG
The DNA here is from genome assembly GCA_003123785.1 of Pterocarya stenoptera. Taxonomy (NCBI): domain Eukaryota; kingdom Viridiplantae; phylum Streptophyta; class Magnoliopsida; order Fagales; family Juglandaceae; genus Pterocarya; species Pterocarya stenoptera. The sequence continues at coordinate 118,841 of QEOT01006433.1, read as the reverse complement.
GGTTTTCGGCCAAACATTCTCCAGTACAGAACAGTTCTAAGCCGAAAACTAATTGAGAGTTCAGTGTTTTAGGTTTGGAACCGATTGGCAGAGGCATGCTTATTATTTTACTGCAGCAGCCCGCCCCTATTTTCAGGCGCCTACGGTGGTCTGGACATACAGTTCTGGTCGGTAGTTGGGATGAGGAGCAAACCCATGAAGTCAAGGCTATTCCTTTTATGCATTTTTGTACCGAAAGGCATTATACTTGACTCTCAACTTTTTTGTGGGGCTCTGTGGATGTTGCATTTGTTATGAAACACCAATAAGAAGCGCAGTAAAAAACGTATCAAGCTTCAGCCTGTAGAAAATCTCAAATTCACAATATTATAGTTGTAGCTTTATTGGGGAATGGAGTTTCCTATAATTCTTTCTGCATTATTCAATAAGGTTACACCTAGACAGAAGTGCTCACAAATCCCCTGATTTTTTTCCCCCAATCTCGCCTAGATTTGTAAAAGGTGAAAAGTGCATGACTAAATGAAAGTGGTCATCTCCAAAACTTGAGTGCAATAACAATTTGAATCTCTATGCAAAGCTGTTAAGATCAATCCATAAACTCCATCCTTACTCGAACCCCAAATACAGCAATGCCTTCTGTAGTGCCTCGTGGATTTCTCTGTTTTTCTATTTGCAATTCTTGTGCGGCTTTTTTGTTTTTTTTTAGTAGGTGGATAATTGCACAGAGAGTCACGACATAGTAGTTCGGCCATACCCTTAAAATTGTGCCTCCAATTGTTCATATCTCCACAGATTTCCCATTTAGAGGAATCTGGCATTTGTATATCACTGCAACCAATGCCACAACTAAAGAAAAAAACAAACAAAAATGTCTTTGTTTTACAAATATACAAAAATATATTTGAAGAGTCAGTCAGGACAATTTTAATTTCTATTTTTATTTTAAGATAGTCATAATTGTGAAATCCCCTCAACAAGTGGGTTAAACACGTGAAATATATAATTACACGGATGAAATGTAGAGTCAGAATTCGAATTCAAAATTTCTATTCTGATACATGTGAAATTATTACTTATCTTAAAAGTTTTAGTCGAGGAAAAAGGACATATTTGATTAGTTATATCCTTAACAACGGCATCATGGTTTCAATACAACTTTGAGAGCTTAAGGCAATTCTGGTGAAAGAAATTTGCAAAAAGAAAAAAAAAAAAAATGATCTCATGCTTATAAAATTCCGACCTTGACAATGGCTCGTTGCCAACCAATATATAAGAAAACAATAACAAAAAAGGGCTCCATCAAGCATGTATGTATTGTATTATCTAATTTCCTTTATTGGGTTTAATTATGAGCACGACTTTATATTATAAGGACCTTGTTAAAGCTAGTACTAATTAGAAGTTGTAAACTGGATTATCTAATTGTTTATCAGCCGTTGATAGTGACACGCGGGCAGCCAGTGAAATTTGGAGCTACAGACCAAATGAACTTTGATTGCGGAAACGGCAAAAGTTGGACCTTATTTGTTCAACCCTATCCACCAAACATATTCTCGTCTAAGGTTGTAGGGTCACCATGCTACAATAGAGAATGTCCTTTCCTTTGTTAGGTTTCCAATCAGGTCTAAAGCAAGAAAAAAAGTTGATCTGACAACTGATAACTATACAATTATCGTATCGTCTCCCATAATGATTTTGTTTTTCAAATTTTAGAAAAATAAATATATGAATTTCTATGATAATTATAAAAGAAATTAAAATTTCTTTAAAGTTTATACAAAAAAATAATAAATATTATAAAATCTATTTTATGTATTTATTTATAGAAAAATTATTCTTATCAGTACTCACTATTCTTCATTATACACTTATAATCTATGAAAATCAATGTACATCTTATAAAAAGTAATTACACATTTTATAAAAAACTAAAACAATGGGATGTGAGTTAAATGCATAACATTTCTCTTATTTTTATCCTACTTAACAGGACAAGAGTTTTAAGGTAATCATTTTTCTGCGTTCCAACAGCAGCAAGTTTAGGAAACATCCTGTTAAGCTCTCCCCTATCTATCATGCATGTATTGGAACATCCTTTTCAAGCTTTTTTGGGTCCAACAGTCTCAAATATGATCCTGACATTTGAGCAGTGACCTGAGCTATTTTTTTCCCTTCTTGTCGTGTTTTCTTTGTTACTCTTTTTTTTTTTTTTTTTTTTATTTCCTTCGGATGATTGCACTTTTTTCTCGTCCGTCAAAACTCAGCATCACGACAAACTTCGGATGATTGCTTGTCCTCTTTCGGGCTTGCTTCAATAACACTACTCCACTAAACCATGTTCTTGATAACCAAATTTACTAACAACTATACCCTCTATAACCACTCCTAGTCTCCTAGTGTCTGTCCCCTTCATATGCTGGATTCCTCTAGTATAAATACGATGCCAGGCCATCTCTGAAATTTTCACAGAAAGCTAGAACTACAGAGCTCATTTGACTTGTTTCAGCAATGGCAGCAATAGTTGCAGTAGCCCTTTTCATCCTTTTTATTTCTTCTTCAGTCAATGCCCTGAGCTTAAACTACTATGACAAAACATGCCCATGTCTGGAGTCCACCGTTACCACTGCTGTCAAGAAAGCAATCAAAAACGACAAAACAGTTCCAGCCGCGCTGCTTCGAATGCACTTTCATGACTGCTTTATAAGAGTAATCTTCTTCTCTTTATCCCGCCCCCCAATCGTGTCAGACGAAATTAATTACTGGGAACTTGTGTTTTTGTTTGTGTTTGTGTTTTAAGGGTTGTGATGCTTCCGTGCTGCTGCAATCAAAGGGAAAGAACAAAGCAGAAAAAGACGGGCCTCCTAATATTTCATTGCATGCATTTTATGTCATAGACAACGCGAAGAAAGCGGTCGAAGCTTTGTGCCCCGGTGTGGTCTCTTGTGCTGATATCTTGGCTCTGGCGGCTCGTGATGCCGTTGCTCTGGTTAGTTTACAGACATTGACAAGTATGACAAATCATGGCAACAGTAACTGTAATAATTGTCAGATTGTTTTAACCGACTGATTAAGTATAACAAATCATGGTAATAGTAATTGTAATCATTGTCAACTTTCGTGGATATCATTTTGATCAGCTTTTTTTCTAACTGATCCAGTAATTATTGGGTCTGTAAAGCTAATAGTAGATTATTTTTTGGCTCTGATTCAACACTTTCAGTCAGGAGGTCCCACTTGGGAAGTGCCAAAAGGAAGAAAAGATGGAAGAATCTCAAAGGCAAGTGAGACCATACAATTGCCAGCTCCCACCTTCAACATCTCTCAACTACAGCAAAGCTTCTCCCAGAGAGGCCTTTCCTCAAAAGATCTAGTTGCTCTCTCTGGTAAATATCGAATCCATCTTTAAAAAAAAAAAAAAAAATCGTAGTCAAAATCTTCTATCAGGTTAGATTTATAGGATAAGTGAGATTTTATAAATGGCCATCATAATAATGTGGTGCACTGTTAATTGGCAGGGGGTCACACTCTTGGATTCGCTCATTGTTCATCTTTCCAGAACAGAATACACAAATTCAACACAACTCAGGACGTAGACCCCTCCCTGCACCCATCCTTCGCAGCCAGCCTAAGAAGCATATGCCCCGCACACAACAAGGCCAAAAATGCAGGCACCACCCTGGATTCAACCACCGCAGGATTTGACAACGCCTACTTCAAGCTTCTTCTCCAAGGTAAAAGCGTATTCTCTTCGGATCAAGCTCTACTCACTGCCCCAACAACTAAGGCATTGGTTTCCAAGTTTGCTATCTCCCAAATGGAGTTTCGAAACGCTTTTGTGAAGTCCATGATCAAGATGAGTAGCATCACCGGTGGCCAAGAGATCAGACTCGACTGCAAAGTAGTTCGGTGATTAATGTTAATTAATGGTAAAGTCATGAGGATTTATTCGTGGGTGTTGTCTAGTCAATCTAATTTTTTTTTAAAAATTTATTGTGAGGGATAAGAGCGGAAAAATATGTGGCTATTGTGAATATGCATGAATGCAAGCTTCTGTGTTTTCAGTACCGTTGAAGATTAAAAGTTGAAAATCTATAAGCATGCTTAATGGGCATGTATTCGATTTTTACAATTCGGTTGATTAAGTGCATGGTATTTTTTGTTTGTTTTATTTTGGCCATGAATGTCTCCCCTCTCAACATTAAACTCCTCAAAGTAGAGTCACGTCTTATTGCTCAAAGGAAAAACCAAACAACTATAATTGTGAAAAATAATACTAGATACAATCTTAAAGTATACAAATATTGCATACTTTCTTTGAAAAGAATGGAGTATATAATTAAAAAATAGATTTTTTCATGTGAGTTTCATATGTTCCAACTTTTTTCATAGAATTATGCGAGACTTACACACCTTAGGACTATATAATTCATTTCCCAATTGAGAATCATGGTTGGAAAAAATAATATTTAATGATTAAGCGACATGATTTTATAAAAATAAACCTACAAACTAACATGATTTGATGTGATTTTAATTTATTAAGATAATTTTATTATAAAATAAATCTAACATATCATATAAAGTTATATTAATATGTAGATTTATTTTTATAAAATATTTTTATTACTACAGTGCTTCCTTGATACCAAAGAGTAAAAGAGACGGACTATTAAGAGCACTCTCAATGGATTGGCCAAAACTAGAGGACACTTTTAGCTAATATGAAATAAATTTGGCTTTGGCTATTCCATTCCATACATTGGAATAGTTATTTTTTTTTATTATATAATAATAAAATAATATGAGTTTGACTTTAGCTATTCCATTCACATCATTTCACATTAGATTATTTATTTATTCATTATATAGTAATAAAATAATACTTCTTTAAAAATAATTTAATTTTTTTAATTTTATCATATTTTATCATTTTTCCTATTATATGTGAATTAGGAATCATATTCTAATTAAATTAATGTTGCTTCAAATGAAGTAGATAAGAAAGAGAAAAGATAAATAATTGATAAAATATGCATTTGGTCTATCTAAACCTTTAAATTTAAAAAATATTTTAAAAATCACTGTAGCTAAAGTTAAATTATTTAAAATTTAACATTGTGATCATATTTTATTTAGTTTAATATTCTAAAGATGCTCTAATGGATAAAGCAACATGTCGTTAATCACGGACGGGCCAGGCCTGAATCGACTGATTATTGTTTTAGGGCCTGACTGGCCTAATGCATTGATATGGAAAGGGCCGGGCTTAATTTAAGCCCAACCGTTAATTTCTCGGGTCGTGAGAGGTGAGCATCCTAACTCGATTGCCGTGAGTAGCTTATGCTTAACAGCACGGCGGTCGTAACTCGGAAGTCGTAATAAGCCCTTGAATCGTGTACGGACTTCCCAGTTAGATTTCAATGAAGGACAACAGCGTCGACGACACAGACAAGCTAGACAGTTCGGTGCAAAACAATCCGGCACAACAACAACAACACGAGGGGGATGGGTTACATCGGTTTCTGGTACCTGATGCACGCGACCTTCCTCTTATCCCTCCCTCTGCCGTTGAATCCAACTTTGTTTCCTACTTCGCTCCAGGTTCTCTTCCCATAGACGGTGATAAGTATCATGCATTTAATTTAATGAGTAAAAACCCTTTTATGATTCCTATTTAACTCGAAAGTTCCGCTCAACTTCCCCATATTTAGTCCGGTTAACATGTTCACCGAGTTTTTGTCGAACTTGGCAGATTTCATCAAGCCAGGACACGACCAGTACGTTTACCGCCATGCCAATGGGTGAATTTCCAACTCTCTCTCTCTAAAAAAATAACTTTCTTATATGTTTTTAAAAAAATCTTTTTCTAGATGTTAAATTAGAGGTTCCATACTTATGATGGTTTGTTTTCTTCATTAAAAAAAAAAAAAAAAAAGACTCTGTATAATTGGCTTGGCTCCGACGCACGTTGCATTTAAAGATAGCGGTGGTATCACGGCCGTCGATTTCAACGTTGGGAGGTCTGATCGCAGTGTCCTTAAGGTCACCGGGAAGCGCAAGAAGGTACTAATGTCTATTTATCAGTGCGTGTATCTGCAGAAATTAATTTACTGTATAGTCAAGATTACCATTTAAATCCTGGTTAGTATTTTTTTTAAATTTTTTGATAAGTAAAACTGGTCAGTATTTTGAGTTTCTAACAACGAGGAAGAAGATTTTCAATCAAATTCATAGAAGTAATTGTACGTGTTTTTTTCCCCAATGATTGGTAGTCAATTTCGAGATCTTATTGAAATTACAGATCACTCTCAGCAGCAGATACTAGAAAAGTTTCTGGTTGGGTAAATTATAATCTGAAAATGGCAAGATTATAATTACCCGAAAATGGAAAGATTATAATCTGAAAATTGCAAGATTATATATATAGCAAGATTCAAATCCCCTGCAACAATCTCTAGGGGCCATCAGACTGGGGAATTCTCCCATGAATTACCTGAGGTGCACTTGCGGGAAACTCTTTGCCGAGGGCCTGTGCACCCCCGGGATTAGTTGGGACCCTGTTCTAAGACACCCGGTGCCAATAAAAAAAAAAAAATCTGAAAATGGCAAGATATGTTTTGAGTTTCTCATGTTTAATGTTTAAAGCAGATAAAAGTGCCTGAATTAGGGAACCTTTTGATGTACCATGGAATTCTTTATCGTTTTGATATAGCAATTGAAAGGTACACATTCGCTTATATTTAAATGATATAGTTGTATTTATAGATTTCATGAATTACGAGG
>QEOT01006433.1:0-99456 GCA_003123785.1 Pterocarya stenoptera | reverse complement strand
ATATATATATATATATATGATGGGCAGTGTTGTCATTTTTAAAGTCAATTATTGTGATTAGGTTTGTGTTTAGATAGTGGAGTGATCTCCACTATTATTCAATATTTTTTCATCTACTATTTATTATTATTTAATATTTTATCATTATTTTTTCAGTACTACTATTTACAGATCTTCTGAAATTATCTCACTACTCAAGTGTACTCAAACTCTCGTTACAAAAAGTTTGTGTTTCATAAAATTAAGTAAAAGATGATATTACTCCCGAATTACGGTACGGTATGCTTTTATTTGTTTTTGCTCACTTAAGCTGTTGATCTATTAAATTGAAAAAGAAAATTATAATATATGTTTTTTTATAGAAGAGGGATGGTTCTCAATTTTATTCATCGCTCTCACTTTTAGCAGAAGATTACATTTTACGATAAAAACTCTATATATCTATCTATATATTGTACGTGCTAATCACAATCAAAAGCTACACTTAAAAAAGTTTGACTTTTTATTTATGTTTTTTAGAGGACTTACCTATTCATTCATAAAAATAAATAGTTTACGCGCGTTCTATTCAATGAAATGTGAATTTTGTCTATATTTTAATAGTTGTAAAGAAAAACTTCATGATAGCCATTTTCATCTCAAAAGATAAAACATTTTTACCCAAAAAAATTGTCTAATATCCCCTGATCTCTTATTTTTAGATTCGAAATGAGAGAATACGGATTATACGTCTCAACCCTATTTGGACCCCCGAGACAAGAAGTTTTGGTTCCATCGCTTACCGCGTGATAAGTTGTGTAGTTAAAAATGAAATTCCATGCATGGAACTTATAGTACTTAATTATATTCATTATTTTAGTAAAAGAAATATATACATGCTTTTGTATATATCTTGATAGCTAGCTTACCGAAGAGAAAATGCGTACATACTACGTACACTTCCTTATTTAGACATGCATTACATTATAGACATGAGTAAGATCTTAAAATAGAAAAAGACTAGTCAATATTATTTAAATCATATACATCAACACCATGACTTGAATATAACAGAAGTATATAACTATATATACTACGTACAGTCGATCAGTTTTAAAAAAAATATATTTTTTTAAGGCTAGACATTACCTTACATTTTATATGGATATTCATTTTGTTGACCCTAGACAGCATTATAATTTTTTAAAAAATGCTTTAGTCATAAAAAAACTTATAAAAATAAATTTATAAATTGACGTGTTTGATGTGGTATGTTAAATTTATTTTATCGTAAAATAGATCTAACGTGTTATATAAAATTATATCATTTTGTGAATTTATTTTTATCACATCTGTGTATTATTATTATTTTTTTTTATAATTTATTTGCCGGATGATGTTTGATTCTCGACTATGTAGTCCGTCAAAAACATACCAATACACGATAAAATGGAATGAAGCCGTTGGGCCAGCCAGGTTCAATGGACGTTTCTAATGGGCTTTCTTGAATATTTTAGCAGACTGAATTCCAAACTCCAAAAGAAGACAGCTAGAATTGGGTTTCACCGACAGTTGTACAATTTGCCAGGTGAAAAGGCTTTAAATACGGTATTGCCATTGCACGTGTGCAATTGCAATAGTGTGGTGATGTTGGTGCTCCCTACAAAAGTATCAGCGCCACAGACGCTCTCTACATTCTTTTGATCGAGACACTCGCATGGTGACCAATGCATGCCTTCCCAAATTTGACAGCTGCATGCCCAAGGCCTCCCAGACTGGCCACGCCCGCCCATCCTAGCTTTTCCCGGAGACGCCACCATATTATATATTAATGTCTTTCAAAGGCCTGAGTACTGTCATTCCGGTACATACATAGAAGCCATGTTGCTGCATCCATCGCCTGGTTTCCCGGTTATTGTCCTTTCAAATATTTCCAGTGTGCAGATCGAGCAATATACACGGAGTTTCACCAAACGCTAAGAGATTGTTACTCTCCATTGAAGTAATTGGAAAAAAACACAATACTCGGTGGATAATATGGAGTACGTGAAACACGTCTATCCTGATAGTAGAATACCACTTTTAAAGGACGAGTATTTTATGTTTATTTCCTTGCAGCAAGTAAATTTTCCTCGTTTGTCGCTGTCAATCATCTGACGCTAAAAACAAATTGAATGACCAGACGGACGTTCATGCACTATTTTACTTACCATTCAGAGTATCATAGGCAGTGATCAATTAAAGTTTTCATTACCACTTTTTGCATCAGCTGATTTTTCGATCCTTACCTGTCCGGCCGTCCCTATATATATATATATATATATAAGTAGTTTCCGGAGTATCGAATGTAATAATTCTCATGCGTACTCCGGGCTAGTAATAAGTACTCGTGGTTCTAACTTAGTTTTTATGAGTTTATAATAGATGCGGTTAAGGATGTGATCCTTTTCATCATGTTTTAATAATGCTTGCAAGATAATGTTAACATCAAATAATGAAAGAGAATATAGGATTACAGTCCCACTGATCTATTTTGACTTGAATTCTATGAAGCGATTGATCATTGAAAACGATGGTTTAAAAGCTTTTCACTCCGAGGTTAGAATTAGACTTAAAGGTGGGCAAAACTTCCAGCTACTCCAATTCCAGCTGACACCGGAAAATTCAGAGTTTAGAGTTGGAGTTGGAGTTACTTCGAAAAAAAATGATCAAAGTTAAAGCTGATATAGGCTCCGAATTTTACTTAATATATTTAATATTATAATATATATAATAGGTAGTTGAGTGGCCTAATGGTTGAAACATTGTTTTACAAACCTAAGAACCCCCGTTCGAGTCCCCGCATATGAGACAGTGTTTTGAAAACTTTTTTTTAAGAAAATCTTAAAATGATGATGTTTTCTCCTCTTATATATTTTAAAACCCTACATATTTTCTTTGTTTTCTCTCTTCTTTTATTTTATCTCTTGTTCTCAATGCTGACGCTACTCTATTGTTCTCTTCATCTCCTCGCCACCACCCTCCTTGCATGATGACTCCGCCAACGGATTCTTCACCCTCCTCTCCTAGCACTGCATCCCCCTCCACTCATTTCGTTACATCTACCACTCCATTGCCACCTTCACACCCTTTGATCAAACTGAATCAGTCTCCTCTCCTTATCATTGGTAAGTCTCCAGGGGCCTCTCTCTACCCCCTCTCTCTCTCTCTCTCTCTCTCTCTCTCTCTCTCTCTCTCTCTCTCAATGTTGAGTAGCATTTTCCTTTGAGTATACTACAAAATCCTAGTGCTTTTTGAGCCTCTACACGAATATGCTGCAATATTTCGATATGAAACGACATAATTTTAAACAAAAATCTTTTCCTAGCTCTCGAAGAGAAGCAGCAGCAAAGGAATGCTGAAGAGGACGATGTATAAGTACTCAAGCGAGGACACCGCTCCAGATTCCGATCTCTTTGTCTATTATTGCAAGTACTGTGGTTCTCATGTCCTCATAATAGGTTCTTCTTCTTCTCCTTATCCTCCTCTCTCTCTAGTTCTATTTTTCTGTTTGGTCCCCAAGAAACTGTTGGTAACTCAACCCCTTAAGTTATGTATATTTGCTCTGGCACGAAGATTCCTTGATCTTTTAAATGAATTGTAGTCCCTTTATAGCTATGGCACTATGACTCCGACTCCAACAACTCCAATCGAAGTTGGAATCTGCTCCGATTAGGAGTTGGAATTAGAGCTCAACTTGACCTCTGACTTTAGTTAGAGTTGGGCATTTCGACTCCATTGAAGTCAGAACCCAGCCTTACTTAAACTGATAACAGAGTAACAAAACCTTTTCACATTTGTTTTGTTTTGTTTTTTTCCTTCTCTAAAAAACAAATGGGATTCTGGGGTTTTTGCATGGGTTGATACATTTGCTTGTGGCGGTAATTCTCCTGAGACCAAATTCATGCAAAATTCACACTAATCCCAAGTAGCAATTGATCTATCTTATTATACCTTGAAGGCTTGAACCTCTTTACGTTGTGTCCCCAATGCCATCTTGTTTGATTACAAGAGTAATTCTACTCTTAGGCCGGTCTACTCTCCAACATCACACATTAATGATGTGGCAAACCCAGTTTCTTAAAATCGGCCTAATGCTCAATTTCCCTCTCTCTCCCCCTCTCTCCTTTGCTCTCCCCCTTCCTTGTCGAATCCTTCTTCTGCTCTCCCCTCCCTTTGCAACAGGGAAGATCATGACCTTCAAGAAGACTTGCCTCCATGAGGACGAGGAAGGCATCCCACCCACCACTCTCCGCGAGGTCTCCATCCTCTGCATGCTCTCCCGCGATCCCTATGTCGTCAGGTTGATTGATGTCAAACAAGGTCAGAAAAAAGAAAGGAAGACAGTACTCTACTTGGTCTTTGAGTACATGGAAACTGATCTCAAAAAGTTCATATGGAGCTTCCGTCATACAAGAGAGAACATTCCTGCCAAAATCTTTGATGTTCCAACTTTGCAAGGGTGTTGCTTTTTGCCACGGTCACGAAATCTTACACAAGGATCTAAAACCTCACAATCTCTTGATGGACCCAAAGACACTGGTGCTTAAAATAGCAGATCTTGGACTTGCTCGATCATTTACCGTGCCAATTAAGAAGTATACTCATGAGATATTGACTCTGTGGTATAGTTCTCCTGAAGTCCTTTTAGGATCTACCCATTACTCAACTGTTGTAGATATGTGGTCTGTTGGCGGTATATTTGCTGAGCTCGTCACAAAGCAAGCACTCTTCCAAGGAGATTTTGAACTACAACAACTTGTTCCAAGTCATGTTAAATTTTGCTTTAAGATGAAGAATTTGTTCTAGATTTGATTGTTGTGAACCCTACTTTTAAGATTTGCTTAGGCACCTCCATAATTAAAAAGAAAAAGAAAAAGGTCTGTTATTTGGTTGGGCTTCGGCAGGGAGGGGGGAGCAAAGAAGGAAGCGTAAAGGGAGAATGTGGGAGGAGAAATTCGAATGAAAAATTTAGAAAGAATCTAGAAAATGTCTGGAGTAGCCTATGACAAATCGTTTCAAAAAATAAATAATAATTAAAAGCCAATTCATCTAGTGTGCGGTGTTGGAGATTTAAGTGACCTGAGGGTAGAATTACTCTTGATTACAAATTAACTACAGTAATCTCATGCCCAGAATAGAATACATAAATAAATCAAATGGTCTTCTTCTTTAATTTTTGCAAACAGAGCAAGATGATGCCCTAATCTGGCAAATCCCAGATGCGTATGGTCGCATAGTTTATGCCGTTTTCTCTGTATGGCAAAAAGGATCGGCTCGGATTCATGTATTGGAGAGATGTCTAATCAAAAACAGGGAAGATATTTTCCTTGAATTGGAACTCGCCATGACACGGGGAGCGACCAGGAAGGACTTTTGAGTTGACTTGGAGACTTTCCTGGGCTCCGGTGAGAAGAAGCATTATTGGAGCGAGGAGCGAGGATTTGGAACTTCTGCTTTGGTACCTATTGTCTTTTCAACTCGGGGTTTGTACCCTCAATATTTTTCTCAATTTTTATTTTATTTTAGAAGTTTGTCCTAAATCCCGAAGAGTAGTATTCACGCCTGGGTAATTTTATGTATAATAATATTATTTTATTTATATATTTTTAATTTAAATTTCAAATTTTAAATTTTAAATTTCAAATTTTAAAATTTAAAATTTTTATAATTTTCAATATCTAATATATTAACATGTATGATTATATAAATAAAATTATAAGTATTTTCCAATCTCAAAAATTATAATATGCATTATAAGCTATCAATGAATACACACTTTTTTTTTGTAATCCGTATGAAGCATAAATTCGGAATTTAAGATTCACTTTAAACCTATATGTAGTTTAATGAGAATGTACACTGTGATTTTTCACAATTTAAGATACAAATTAAAACAAATTAATAATTTAGGATATATATATATACTAAATTTTCAAAGTATATGATGATACATGTTGCAAAAAGTAGAAATATTTTGACTGTAAAATATAATATATCTAATACTTTTTTTTAAAGGGGATCCTGTAAAATGTAATAAAACATATGTCATTTTTATTTTAGTCTTTTGAATGGAAAAAAAAATAGAAAATCGGTTACAAGAATTCTTGGGCCATCTTTCAGTGAAAATTTTAGGGGATAAAAATAAAATGTTGTGTATTAATGAAGAAAATATAATTGTCAAGTGTTAAATGTCAAACTTGGGACCACCAATTGGTTCTCTTTTTTAACTTGAAGTACTGATCATACCAACACCTGTTTTAAATCCAAAGCACTGGTGTCGTTTGGATACGCTCCAAGTTATTGCTGTCATTCGATATTTTTTTGGTTAATTTATTTTTGTAGATAAGATGAGATGAAATAAGAAAAATTAAGATAAAAATTAAAAANATCTTTTTTTTTTTTTTTTTTTTTTTTTTTGAGGGAAGTTACCGATCTTTTAAAATCCATCTAAAATTTTTCTAAAAATTTAACACATGAGACTTACGTGTTGCCTATATTCTTCATGAGTTTTACATGCCATTAATATATAAACTGTGACCCGAAAATATTTCAAATCTCTCACCCCATTCCACCTTCACCTTCTCCGACTAATTAGGAGTTTCACATGTCGGGACCATCTTAAGCGTCCTAGTTGAATTAAGGGCAATTAATGTAGATCCATCTTTCTATTCAAAATACCAACATATTTCATTTTTTCCTAACTTATGATCCCAATTGAAAGATTGTAAATATCTCCGTCGTAATACCCCAACAGTCGCCAATTATAGTGCATCTTCCGTCCCAGACTCAATCAATTGATGGGCTCAAATCTAATTTACTCTATTTATTCTTCATTTTTTTTCTCCTTAGATAATAGCAAGGAATGATACTGCCAGGATGCAGCCTCCAAGAGCATTTTCAATGGATTATGTAAAATCTATCATCTGTAAAATTTAAAGAATTTCCCTTAAAATGCACATCCAATTGATTTTTTTATTTCATCTCTATTTTTCCAGTTTGCTACAGCATTACTGTAAACATTTTTTATTTCATTTATTTGTCTTCTGGTACTCCCTGTGTTTGCCGCCATATTCCATTCCTCAGTTCTCGTCGATTCCATCCACTACGGTTTGCATTCACTTTGCTTCAAAGTTACAAATCCGGTTCAAGAATCCCGTCATCCAACTAATGTAAGTTAGATAACTCCTCCCCCGTTGAAAAATGTATGAATGATCTAAAATAAATATTCTCATAATATAATCTATTTTTTAAATTTTGAATCAATTTAAATTTTGGTTTAGCTTATAAATTTGGATTAATCTAAAATAAGACATAATTATATGACATTATATGTGAGGAGATATTGTAAGTATCAAAATATATGAGAATATTATTGATAGTTAGAAGAAATATTTAAAATGAATAAAAAAATAATACTTAAATGATATAGAGAAAAAATAAATAAGCTGATATATAATATATTGTAAGAATCATTATGTAAAATAAATTTTAAAAAAAAGTTGTAGTGATATATCTTAAAGGATAGGTTAAAAGAAGTCATTGTGAATGCATTAATATTTTTCAACGCGGTCATAAACTTTATTTTTTTCCTAAAACAGTAAAAAAAAAAAACAAAAAAGTTATGTACACTATTAGTGGGATTTACCTTAATTTCATGGATAGAGCGTGTATATATTTATAATTAATGTTATATGTAGATATGAGTTGTGTAAGTATCGTGTAATTATTTTGAATAAAAATAATTTTTTATATATATCTTATATTTATTTATTTTTTTAAAAAAAATATATTATATTTACATATTTTACGACTGTAAATATTATTTATATATATATATTTATATAAAGAGCGAGATAACATGAGTTTGGTGCGGCAATGACAACTATATTGTTTTGACATACCATAAACACAAAAAGGAGTCGGTCTATGATTTAGAACTGTTGGTTGGGCTTGTCCGTTTGTGACCAAAGGACTCTTTTGAATAGCCATATAATAATCTATAGATAATGCTCGACTCTATTCGTATGACTATCTGGTCAGAACACTGGCAGAAGATTACGAGGTAGAAGAAATCTGCAAAGATTATAAATTAATATAAATTAAACTTTACTTTATATTTTATAATATAAATAATTTTCTAATTTAATATTTCAAATCACATCAATTTAGTTCTAAATTTATATCTATATAACTTTTTTATAGTTAATATATTTTTCACATATTTTTGCACTAAATCAGAAAAAAATATTTAAAAAAATTGAAAAATTGTGAAATGTATAATATTTCTTCTCCACCGCATGAGAAGTCAATACGCAACCCCTTTTGACCCTCTGAATATCTTTGAAACTTTGACCTTTTAAATAGTAAGATACACTATAAATTGTCACGCGGTTGGTAAAATCATGAGTTAAGGAGTAGCTATACCCATCGTGTGTATGAATGTGTGCGCTTTTTTTTATAAATTTTTTATGTTGCTTCTCCCTCTCGCACTATGAGGAGTATTCTCAATGGCTTATCTATAATATAAAAAATGTAAACCAATTGTTCATAAAATGAGTTTCATTTGATTATATAAAATACAAATTTCTACAGTAACCTTCTATATGTAGCGGGTAATGTTCATACTTCAAACAATTTTTTTATTATTTATACGTCATTTACTGCCTCATTTTTTTTTATTTTTACATTTCAATACATTTTTTTTTAATTATTCATCATTTAAAACATTTATATTTTACTTTTTTCTAAAAGATATCTTGAAAATATTATTTATCCAATTTTTTCATATTTTTATTTTATTTTTATTTTTTATTTAGCTTATATATTTTTATTTTTTGTGTATATGATTGAATTATATTACATTGGATATAATAATATATTGTAAATATAAAAAAATGGATATTACAAATTTATTGGTAGAAATTAAATATTTAAAAATAATAAAAAATATTATTCAAATGATATGAACAAAAACAAAATTAGATAAATTGATATATAAAATATAATAAAAGTCCGTATATAAAATAGAAAAAGTGAAGTTCAATAATGTATTTTAAAGGATAAAATAAATGAACAAGTGTGAATGCTCTTAAGAGTAGCTCTACATTTGATATCTACATACAAAATGTTAAATATATTTATTTTGCATTTTCAGTACTAAATGTGACATTGATTCGATAATAAACATATAGTTACAAAATTTGACCACTTCATGAAAAACTTAAAGACGTGATTAAATAAATTAAATAGAGTCTTCTAAAGTTTTTATTAGGATCTAAATCGCAAGGGAGATAATATACTCAAAGTGGATTTTACAACAATAAAACATTTAATGCAGTTTTTGAGACCTGAAGCAAGTAGGATCACTTTATGTATATACTTCTTTCACATTTTATCTTAAATTTCGGACCTAACTTAAATTAATAAAATAATTAATACAGAGGATAAATATAGTAAGAGAAAAATAATACATTTAGACTTCTGCTACATACTTTTGCGTATTTTTTATACACTCCATTAATATGATTGGTCAAAATAATTATTTTATATTAAAAAAATGATATAGTTAATCACATTAGTGAAGTACGTAAAAAGTATATAAAAATAATTGCACATAGATTTTTTGATACATTTAACCACACTTGTGTAGTACCACCGGCTTTGTACAAGAAGACAGTGAGTGAGATCCCATATTATTTGAAATAAATAAATTATTGCCCATTTTATAATGAATCTAATAAACTTCAATTACAACATTAATTAATTATTTTAGAGTACATCCCCATCCACATAGGTGACCAAGTCTTTTTTTAATTTTTATTACACAAGATATTATAATTTAGAGCCAACTAAACTTGTTTGTTTTTAGAAAACTTTTTAACTCATCTTATCTAATCATTATAAATTTTTTAAATTTTCATACAAAATAAAATAAACAATTCAAAAATTTTCAAATTCCAAAACAAAAAATGATGTTAAAAAAATATATTATAACAATATTTTATTTAACTTTCAACTTTTATCTCAACTCATCTGTAAAAACAAATGAAAAAAATTGTTGAATTTAAGCCATGCTATATACAATGAAAATAGCTTGACTAAGATGTCACGAATTTAAGAGGGATGAACAGAAAATCCCATACTTAGTACCGAGGTTGGGAAAAATAAGATCCCACAATTATCAGAAAATAGAAGCTGTTTTTATAATGATTTCAATGAGTTGTGATTATAAATTCGATTACTACTTTAAAAATATAGATATAGTCTATAGATGTACTTGGGTGTTCTTTAAATTGTTATTTGATACCCTCTCTAGCAAAAAAGTAAAATAAAATTGGTAATGTCGACTTCATTATTAATTCTTTAACTTGTTTATTTAAGGCTGTTGCACAAAAAAATCCATCTAACCAAAATTATACGACCAATTATATATCATGTTTATTATTCCTTTCCAAAATAATTAAATTAGAAACACTTGTGAGATGATGCCAAGTTTAAAATTAGGAAATTTTACAAAAATTCAATCAACATATATAGAGAGAGAGAGACCTAATATCTCATAAACTCTGAAATTGTATCAATCTACCAAATATTTGAAATCGAAACTCAAATAGCTTCAGTCAAATGTAGAATTCTTATGAAAATATTATATTAAAGAGACATGTCACACAGAAGTTTCACATACCTACACACCACTTACAAATATGTGATTTTATTTTTTTATCCTCATATTTCATATTTCATTTAGGGGTGTGAGATTTATGTCTAAAATTTTTCTATATTAAAATACTAATAACATTTTCTTATTTGTTTTCAGAAATAAAATGAGTTGAGATTAAAGTTAAAAAGTTGAATAAAGTATTATTAGAATATATTTTTTAATATTATATTTATTTTGAGATTTGAAAAAATTAAATTATTTATTTTATTTTATATAAAAATTTTAAAAAATTATAATAATAAAAAAAAAATTTAAAATTTTTAAAATTTTAAATTTTAACCTTAAAAACAAACAAATCTAATCAGATATTAATCCAAGGATTGGTGTTTTAACAGATCTAGAGTCCTAACCGTACGAAACTTGATGAAAGAGCAAGATAAACAATAATATAAATGGCGTGGCTCAGAAAATTAATAAAAAGGCCGGGAGTTTTTTGTAAATTGAGTTCATAACAAAAACCTGCAGCTTCCGATACCAAAATCGAAGGGTACCAAAACCAGAGAGCGAGAGAGTGGGAGAGGGCGACAGAAAAGAGGGGGGGAGATCGATTCCTTTTGTTTTCACGGTTTGATCAAGATCCATCTATTTTACTGTTTTGCATTACTAAGTGCAAGCCCTAATTCTCTCTTTCTGTCTATCTAATTCGATTAATTGGCTGGTTAATCAGTTGGTTGTTTTTCTTAATTTTTTTGTTGGTTTTGTGTTGTACTAAGTCAATCTCTCTGAAATTATTTTCGTTTTCTGAGCTCTAAAGTTCTTAATTTTGGAATGGCCACCACTGCCGACTCTCCGTCTAGCCCCACGGTTCCTGCCGGACGCGGTGGGGAAAACATTAACAGTCCCCAATTCCGGCGAAAAAATCTACAGTCCCCGTGGGCGCAAGTCGTTCGAGGTCAAGTTATTGAATCACTCTCACTTGTCCATTCTTCACCTTCGTCTTCATCATTATCAACGGCTTCTCAACCGGAACAAACGCCGTTCTCGGATTCCTCTCCTCCGAAGACGGCTTCGCCGTCACCAACGCCGGATTACTCCTCAGCCGGTGAGGGTTCCGATGTTAACAATGGCAATGCGGCTCCGCAGAAGAAGCAGGCTTGGAATAAACACTCGAACCGCGTCGAGGTTGGTCCCGTAATGGATGCAGTCTCCTGGCCTGCATTATCTGAGTCTACTAAGGCTTTTCCTAAATCTTCGGCTGATTCATCTTCGAAGATTGTTACTGATGTAACAGTTTCCAGTACTGAGGTTTGATTTCAGCTCTTTCTCTAATTAGATGTTTGATTTCTTAGGAAAAAAAATAAAGGAAGGTTGAATATTCTCTTTTCTGATGTTTGGTTCCGGATAAGCCTGAGGTAAAAGAAAAGATAAGATAATCTCGAATATTATGGTTAATCTGATATTTTGTTCCCATTTTTCTTTTCTATTTTAAGGTTAAACTTACCTAATCGAGCCATTTAGTTGTTGGGGGCGTCTTAGGGTATTCTGGAATCAAACGGAAAGATAAAAGATTCAGAATTAGGATTTACTTTTTATTGCTCTACATGTTATTTTGCACCTTACTATTCTTCCTATATAAAGATTGTGATTTCAAAAATAAATTATATAAGGATTACCCATTATTATATCTCAGTGGTTGACCTCGTGTATTGTTACAGGGGCCTGTTATTCCATATCCACCTCAGAAACAAGCTACTAGTAGTGCAAACCCTAGTTCTACCACAAATCATACATTGCCAGTTCGACTAAGATCTATGAAGCGAGGCGGTGGCGGTAATACCAGGGGTGGGCCTGCACAGAGCGGCTTTGCTCATCCTCCGCCACCGCCACCGCCACCACCATTTCCTGTATTCCAGATATCTCCGAATGGGTATCCTAATATGGTACCAGGAGTTCCTGATCCTTCTTATAGAGAGTTTCCTTATAGGAGCAGTAATTGGGAATCCAGACCAGTTGGAGGATATGTGTCTCAATCACATTCTTCAAATGATCATAGGAGTTCCTCCCGTAGGGGCAGCTTTGGACCCCACCAACGTGGGGATGGCTCCTACCATAACAATCATGGGGGCAGGCGCGCTCCAGATCGGGGACATTATGGGAATGCCAGAGATGTTCACTTGCATCCGCAAAGAGCTCCTCCAAGGGGCTTTGTAAGGCCTCCACCACCTAATACAGCGGCATTTGTTACCCCCCCTCCGGTGAGACCCTTTGTCAACCCAATGAGTTATCCTGGTGAGTTTTTTATTTATTTTTCCTTTCAGAATTTTTGCATTGTGGTTCTTTCTGATTATGTCTATTTCTGTTTGCAAATGTAAAACTAAAGTCTCCATTCTTTTTCAGAGTTTTACTATATACCTACGATGCCAATGGAGTCCTTTAGGCCATTCATTGCTCACGCGCCACCTCCCCCATTGCTTATGCCTGTTGCTGAATCGCTACCTACCTTGATAGTCAACCAGATAGAGTATTATTTCAGGTACTCTGACATTGTCACCCTTGTTCTTTGATGATTTTACAATATTAATCTATTTTTACCTATCTTCTTTATCTCATCAAAGAAATTAAGGTTAGGTTTGGATGTTGAGATAAGATGAGAATTTTTGAAAATTTTGTGAATAATGTTAAGATGAAAGTTTAAAATATTATTTTTTAATATTATTATTATTTTGAGATTTAAAAAAGTTGAATTAGAATTTGAAAAATTTGAATTGTTTATTATTTTTTATATGGAAATTTGAAAAAGATGTAATGTTGAGATAGAGATGAGATTTCTCATATTTACCTCCAAACATAACCTAACTACTCATGCACCTATGACTTGTTCATTACAGTGATGAAAATTTGATTAAAGACGATTTTTTGAAATCAAACATGGATGATCAGGGCTGGGTACTAGTTTCTTTGATAGCAAGCTTTCGTCGAGTAAGTTTTCTTATGGTTAGCTATTTTCTTTACAAGTTTTCTTATGGTTAAGCTATTCTCCCTTTACTTTTTTACCATGGTTTTTGTTTTATGTGTTGATAAATTTCAGGATATTTGCACATCTCCTAAGTATTGACCTGTTCTGTTTAAATCATAAAATTTGGCAGTAGTTGAGCATGACAGCTATCAAATAGGACTACGTTCTAGGGGTAGCTCAAAAATTACCTAACCCATCTGTAGCAGATGACTGTTTCTAGATTTTTGCCTTGAAACTTAAAATGTGCCTTGAAGCTAATGCATTATTCCTCTCTTATTCTTTCAGGTGTAAGGAGGTTCATCAAGTATAGTTTAGTGGCTTATGGTTTTAGAAACTCACATGCCTGTTCACTCTAGCAGACCTAGTCTTAGCTCTAGTTAGTAGTTGCATGGATTAGTTAGATTTGCCAAACAAAATGATTATTTGGTATATCTAGTAAAACATCTCAGCTCCTATATAGTAAGACTATTCTTGTAAACTGTGAAACCATTGGGTTGGGGTGATGTTGCAGCCATTGCATAGCTTTTTTCAGAAGCCTATAAGACTAAGGCAAGCCCAAGCAAGAAACTTTTTTGGTTCAAGAAGAAGCGTTCATGGTTTATATTACGCCATTTATATTTTATTTTCATTACATTGGGGATTTGTAGAGTTTATGATTCTGTAACTGCTGGTTTTGGTCTTTTATTTCACAATAGGTGAGTATTTACTTTATGAACTCTTATGTCTAGGCTTTGGTTCAGACCAATTAGGAGTTTGTTTATAGTTGAAGTACAAGTAAAATGTTATTTTTGATCTGCAAGATAGAGGAGCAAGATGAGTGGATAAAATCATTTTGTTTAGAGTTCATTGATGTAGTTAGTCTTTGGCACCAAATTATTAAAGCACAAAGCTTTATTTTCTTATGTTTGCAACCACCAAGCATGTTTATTCTGTAATTAGTTATGTAGCCTCTTTTTTTTTTTTTTGTTTCTTTAAAGCATTCTCCTAGTTTGACTGCTATCTACTTTTTTGGATTTTAATGTTTGGTTACTACTTTTCTTCTTACTTTCTAGCAGCCTGCCTAAGCACGTTATCCCCTTCCCTTTTATTACATGTATTTTGTGATTTCTGGTATGAGAATTCTCATTCAGAACTAATGATGAAACCACCAGCTGCCCTTACTTTGGTAGGACCACCAGTACATTGCAACCTGTGCATAAGAGGAGAGAATTAGGCAGTGGTGTTGAAGATGTCGGTTAACAGTTTTTGTAAATAAAGGCAACATAAACATATTTTTTGATGTCTAGTGCTAAATCTAAATCATTAAGAATTGGCTTTAGATTCAGATTTTGAAGTGGTTTTTGAGACGTATTGTCTTGGTGCATATGACACATGGTGACAGAAGTGTGAGTAGCCCTGTCCGGAAAATTTGCCTCTGAGCATGGGGAACTTTCCCTTGGCAGTTGGCTTAACTTCCTCACTCTTTTCTTGAGGTGCTCTTGTGCTGGGTAGATTAGGAATATTTTGGCCGTAGGATCTAGTGTAGGGGGCCAACAGTGGAAAGGGAAGTACTTTTTTTTATGTAAAAGTTGTGGCTTAAGCCCAGTCATGCCATCCTGGTGTATTAGGCCAACAGTGGAAAGGGAAGTACTCTTTTTCATGTAAAAGTTGTGGCATAAACCCAGTCATGCTCCCCATCCTTTTTCATGAAAGAAAAACTCAAAACAATCTGGTTTGTATGAGAATATTACGAAATCATTGACAAAGCAACGGCGATCAAAATATCATAAAGAACTGTGTTTTCTCTCTAGAGACTTTCTTGTGTTACATATAAACTTTGCTATATTATGCATTGTACTTTCTGGCTTGCTTTGGACAATGCACCGGCCCAAATCTGTCACATTAAAAAATATACCGATTTGTACTCTTTATTTTACCTATCGAAAAAAGAAATATGCTGAAATTATATTCTTTGGATCCCAGCTAAGATCATTAACAAAATTTCTTTTCCATCTAAAGATGTGTCTCTCTCACACACCGAAGGAAGGGAGAGAGTGCTTTTGCGCGGATCACCATTTGAAAAATTGGGTTTTGCCTTACGGTTTCATGCCTGTGAAGTACAAAATTGAACCATATGCTTTGCAAACTGGTTTTCCTTCTTGTATGTCCGGACTACTTGTGTTTTTGCTTCATATGCAACCAAAAAAAGAAAACAAAACTATTTGTTCAACTTGGATCCTAAGAATATTGGTGAAATCTACTTCACAGTCGATTGTGTTAGAATGGCAAGTGTTTGGCAATTTTCAGATCACTGGTTGTCTTTAACATAGGAAATTTTTCTCTGTTGTATGTTACCATAAATTGTGAGAGAAAGTAGCTTTGCATGTTAAAATTTTATATTCATTTTTACCTTGAGTATGCCTAATTTTAGTTATATATTTATTTATTTCGTTTCTAATCCTGTGCTTTGGTAACCCTTCTAGTTGGACCCTTTGGAATCAGTTCTAGAATTTTATAGATTAACTTTTATGGACACCTTAGTATTGGTGTTAGCTTCCATGTGGCCTGACATGAAATCCCTATACTTGTGGATTAGAGATTTTGTACTGGATCTGGCTGCTTAATTATTAACTTTGAAACTATATGATCACAGTTGGAGTCAAGGCCATGTTTAGATCTCTTCCAAGGCCCTGCTTTCGCAGGACTTACAAGTAATAATCCTACCTTGCCAGGGCCATATGGGACATGAGTGGGCCACTTCTTTGTATTCTCCCCCTCATTTCTTTGACATTTCATGCATCAATCTGAATTTACCACTCATCAGAATAATTAAGCACCCCCTTCTACCTGGCAGGCTTCATGGCAAAATGTTTATTACTAGAGTGGAATTTTCTCCATGTTGTTATAAGTACCATGCCTCGTATTTTACATTTGGATCTATCTTCTTTCCCAGCTTTGACTTTCAATTTCTTTTCCCTGTATTGAATGTCCTTGCATTGATCTTGCTTTATGTCTCTGTGCAGGTTAAGATTTTGACAACCGATATCAATTTAATATTGGATTCCTTGAAAGCATCAACCCTTGTGGAAGTGCAGGCAATTTTTTTTATTCTTTCTAAGCTGAATTGTTTTGACTGTATCTTCTACTGCTTGTATTGGATTTGTATGTCCTGCAACATGGCATTGGAATCATGTTTTTTGCATTTAGTTAGACACAATGATACTCAATTAAGGATACTTCTAAAAAAAATTACTTATCAAGGATCAATGTACTAGAGGCACTGTACTCTTATGGAAAAGCAAACCAGAAGCTGCCAAATAATATTTTTGTGTCCAGCTGGACTGAATCTCTGTTGAAATTGCTGCAGGATGACAAGGTGAGGCGGCGTAGTGAGTGGAAGAAATGGATACCAGCATCTGCTCTGCCTCCCTCTGAATCAGGTTTTGTTTCCCCTAATAATTCGAGTTATGATATGCTGTCAACTTCATTTCAGAAGATTGCAGTGGAGGAAGTGGATGCGAAGCATGGTGGTGTGACAGTTAAGGCAGACTCTACCTCTGAAGCTGTTCCAGGAAGATGTTTAACCGATTCATATGGAGAGTCACACCTTCCTAACGGGGAGATTTCTCAAAACATCTCCTCGAAGCGGAACTGAATAAAATGTGCCCCCACTAAAAATTCAAGCATAATTGGGTCAGTATAGTGCGCTTCTATTTTTGAAGGGTCGCAATTGGAAATCTGGAGTGAGGCTTCTCTTGAAGGTGTGGGATCTTTTCTTTTGTTTACTAAGTCACATAGAGTGGTTTTGGCAGTATTTTGATGAGAGGCTAGTAGAGGAATACAGAATAAGAATTATC
The DNA here is from genome assembly GCA_003123785.1 of Pterocarya stenoptera. NCBI lineage: Eukaryota > Viridiplantae > Streptophyta > Magnoliopsida > Fagales > Juglandaceae > Pterocarya > Pterocarya stenoptera. The sequence goes on along the minus strand of QEOT01006433.1, from coordinate 81,923 downwards.
CATAAATTATTGGCTAAAGGTAAAGAATGAGAAGAAAGTGAGACAGTACTTAGATTATCTGTTCGGGCAAAGGTTATTGGGGTGTATAGCTTGGTTTTGGTGTGAATGCTTTTTTCTTTTGGATTTCTGGTGCTTTCTGGTGGACATGGATGGGTGAAACATTCAGGTGGGTAAAATGCGATGTGTTGCCCCGTGTATTCTGCGCCCGCCAGAAAAAAAGGTGGTCAGACCTTTCTTGAATGTCTCCGATTTGCACTTCCCCCCATACTTTTTCAACTTTTTATATTTGGTTTATCATTTATGGGCAAATACATCATTACTTTTTGTTACATTTTAAATGTACCTTTTTAATAGAAATTTTGCAAACGTTTTTGTTGGATGATAGCAAACTCCCTCCCAATCAGTTTTTTCTGGTGTTGCATATTAAAATCTCCTTTTATTTGAATAATGGTATTTAATTTGAATTTAATTTGTGGGGATCTAGTGTTTATATTGGAAGAGGGAGTATTTTGAGGAACAATAAATTTTGGTATGAACGGCCTTAAAGAGGGGTTAATGAATACTGTTGCATCAACATCAGTGGGTTGAAAGCGTGATGATGGGACAATCCCCGTGGGGAGGGAATCTAAATCCCTAGAGAGGCATATGTCTTGGTGTCAGCTGTGCGCTGAAATTTTCAATCATGCGACAAACCCCACCCTCTAAAAATAAAAAGACATTGACGATATATTTGTTGCTTACACAAAACAGAAATCATCTAAGTCTAGATTCCTCTAATCTCTTTCAATCTGTTTCACATCGCTGTCTTTGTCTTCACTCTATCTATGCATTTTGCCTAAGAGAATCACACAACAGTGTTCAATCATTATCACTGTAATGGGAATTTTATCTTTTTCCTTGTGTGCAGTCTCCTTCTACCCAAAAGAGAGAGAAAAAAAAAATCATAGATTGCTTTTGGGTACCTGAGATTTGAATGGGGATCAACAAACTCGTGCCCCGTGCAACATAGAATTGGTAAAACCCAAATCTGAGTCGTGACATGATAACAACGGGAGAGGTACAAATTGTCTGGTCCGTCCCTAACATTTGCTCCTGTTACCTTGGATTCATTTGGCACAACAAAAACACCCCTATTTTGCCAACAAACGAGCAGAAAACTATCGAGAAAAAGTGCTCTTGGATTTGGTTCCAGTGGAGCTGTTCTCTAATAACCAAGCTGTTCTTCCCATGGTTTAAGTTCTTGACTAGTCTTATTCATCTCCATTTGAATTACTGCTGATCTTCTCTATTTAACTCCATGAATCCAGAGTAATAATTGAATATATAAATAATTACGACATGGATTGGCATACTTGACTAATTAGAAGTTTAAGAGGCCTAGCTTATTTTTACAACTATTTTCATTTCATCCAATCATTATAATTTTATTAAATTTTCACACAATAAAATAAATAATTTAATTTTTTAAAATTATAAAATAAAAATAATATTTTAATAATATTTTATTTAACTTTTAACTTTTATCTAAACCCATCTCATCTCATCTGTAAAAACAAATGAGACAAATTAATTAATAGATATTTTACACTCTTTATCTAAATTCATAATATCCATGAGTTCCCCTTTCAAATTAAAAATATACATTTATTAATATTTAATCGTCATGATTGTGTTTCGTCACTATTTTGTCGTCTATTTTCATCAAAATTTAACAATAATAACAATTAGATGAGAGTACTATTTATTAGTTTTTATTAGTTAGATAGAGCAACATATTATTTTACATACATTTTCACAGCACGCTCAAATTATGCCGATGATGAGGTAAATTATATATCATAATCATGGTCCCAATATCAAATGATTAAAAATTAGCTTATATTTTCACGGCACACTTAACTTTGCGTAACTCACAATGCATTTCGATCTTTATCTTTTGCAAATATATCAATAATTGGTTTTTATTATAAATATGTGTATTAGATTTGAGAAAACAACATTCATTTTGAAATGGAAAAAAAAAAAATCATTTTAATCACACTCTGAACATTTATAATTTTTTTACTTGAATACGAATGTCCAAAATTTTCTAATACGAATGTGTATTAGAAATTTTGTACGAAACATACTATTTATTGTGAAACTTATTTTATTTATAAAAATTTAAAATAATTTTAAATTTTGTTAAAATTTAAATTAATAAAATGATCGTGATACATCTAATGAGAGTGTAGCTCGAGAAATTCTCTTAAAAAAATTACAACATCATTAAAAAAAATATTTTAATCGTTAATTAAAAAAAACTATCATCACCCACCATCAGGATTCAGGATAAAGTCCCGGCGAGTTTAGTGATGTCGTTTATATTATCGTTTATACGTAAAATATGTGGTGCGGGAGTATCTCTTTCCTTTATATCGCGTTTCCAGACAAATACAAAGCAAGATAGAGTTTGAGACCGAGTTTTAGGACAGAGGGAACGGAACATTTATGCGAAGACCACAAGCCAGGAGGGTCAGCACACAGACCTCTCCACTTCCAGTTTCCCAACTCTTTTTCCCTCCCTCCATCTGGTGTCTCTCTCTCTATCTCTCCCCCCAACCATGGGTTCATCAACAGGCGAAATCAACAATAATGGCAGAAATGGAAACTCCTGCTCACCCTCCAAATCCTCCTCCACATGCTCTTGTCCCTCGCCCTTTTCAGCTTCTTCACCAGTCCTCCCAACCCCTCCTGCCAGAAAATTCATGGAAGAAGTTTGGAAAGACATCAGCTTAGCCTCTCTTCAAGATCACTCCAGCAACACCCTCTCCTCCACTACCACCACCCAAAACCCTGCCTTTTGTGCTACGATTCTCCAAGACTTCTTGGCTCGGCCTCTCAACAAAGAGCCACCAACAAGAGGCGCGTCGTCATCTGGCGCCACCGAGCCTTCAGTGGCCGTGGAGACCACTTTCTTGGGTTCTCTTGCGCCAACTTCAGCAACTATTCTGAGCTTGAATTCCGGTTCTGATTTTCCATACCCTGAAATCCGTGCTCCGGTTGGTGTTGGGTCAAACCCACAATTGCAAAGGCATGCCGGTTTCACTGCACCTTCTTTTGTTTCTTCCTTTAACTCTCCTTTCGAATTCTCATGCTCTTCTTCGGCGTTCCCTTCTTGCTGCAAGAAAAGGGCTCAAGAAAATGTTGAGGATTCCATCGATCGGAGACATAAGCGCATGATCAAGAACAGAGAATCAGCCGCTCGTTCTAGAGCAAGGAAACAGGTATCTTTACTCTCTCTGGAAACGAAACAGTAGTACGCGTTGGTTCCTTTGTTGATAATTTATCTCCATTCAATTCAATGCTTTTAATCCTTATCATTTTTTAAATTTTCATATAAAATAAAATAAATAATTTATAAAATAAAAATAATATTAAAAAATATATTTTAATAATATTTTATTTAATTTTTAATTTTTATATCTAACTCGTTAATCTTACCTACCAAAACGAACGGCAATAACGTTAAAATTACTATTTTTAGTGCGGATAAACATGTTAACTTTATCTAAGACACTGTTTCATACGGTGGTGAATCCTTTTTGCAGGCTTACACGAGCGAGTTGGAACTTGAAGTTGCCCGTTTACAGAAAGAGAATGCTAGTCTCAGAAGACAGCAAGAGGAGGTCAAATAAAAGCGATTTCATAATTTTTGCTTCTTTGGGTTTATAGGGTTGTTGTTGGGTTTATAATCTACCCAATGAAGGTTGGGAAGGGAGTTCAATTGGCTGATAGATTTTTGGCGTATTTTTGTGGTCGCAGCTCTGCTTGGTGGCATCCCGTGCTCAGCTTCCAAAGAAACACCGTATCTATAGAACCTCAACTGCTCCATTTTGAGAAGTAAGACTGCAAAAGCCCTCTTGCATGCCTAGTATAATATGATCTTTTATGCCTCCTTTTCTTCAGTGAATTAACCAGCAGGCTCGCCAAATTTCTCTCGAACCGGGGAGGATCAGAGGGGATTGGTTGCAATATCCATAAAAAGCAATGTGTTTGTTATTACATCTCCATCAGTTGGCTGGAAAAAAACAAAAAGATGGGAGAAGGAAAAGGTCCTAAATTCCTAATGGTAGGGAGTTTTTTTATTTTTTTTTCACTTTTATTATATCCCGTTCCTTGAATCCTTGTCTTTTTGTCCAGATGTAGCTTTTTCTAGTCCAATCAGGACAAGTTTGGGGTGGGTGGGGGATAAGTGCTCTCAATGCTAAGAACCATTCGCCATTTTTGCTTGCCAATAAAAGACGTGCATTGTGCAGTATAACGTCGTAACATGTTTGGCTAATAGTATAGCCCCCTTCCTTTCTTTTCTCGCCCCCCATTTCTCACAATCCTTTCTGTCATGCTTTCTGCGCCCTCTCTAATCCCCTCTTGTTTTCTCGCGTGGCGGTTAATGCATTTTTCTCTCAGTTTTTTTTTTTTTACCCTTTGGTTGTTTATTAGGTGAAGATGTGAAGTGAGAATAAAATAGTTTAAATTTTATAAAAATAAATTTATAAATTGATCTACTTTTCTGCGTTAAATTAGATTATAAAATTATTTTTATTGTATAATAAATTTAAAATATCATGTGAAGTTATGTTTGTTTATGAATTTATTTTTATAGAATCTATTTCTAACTATAACATTTCTTGAATAAGAAATATTTAATGTAACTATAACGTTTTATAAACAAACTTATAATTTAATGTAACTTAAGACAAGATATCATATTGTTTAATTTTTATTATGGAGAAGATCTAACATTTATCATCAAACTAGTATAATCTTAATCTATAAACATGTTTTTATAATGAGTTTTTCTACCGATCCGCCAATATTTATTATTCACATCCCACACATGATGTGAAAATTATTTTTATTTTTATTATTTTTTCTTCTCATGAAACGAGCATTTGGAATACCCACCATTTTTATTTTTTTTCACCCTCTGACCATTTTGAGGAGACGATGAGAGGGACGATGTGCTTGGGCCTTCAATCACAAAGAAGACAAATCCGGGAGGAAAAAAGCTCCTAGAGAAGACAACGTGCTAAGTGATCCGAAAAATATTTGTCTAGGTGTTGAGTGATGAGAGGGACGAGAGGCCTTCAATTTGAAATGGTCTTGGGAAGAAAAACATGATGAGAGGGACGAGAAGACAAATTGAAGGCCGAATCTTGAGAAGAAATCACAGAGAAGACGACGTGTTTGGGATCCGGGGGGTGGGGCATTCAAATCATAGACAAAAATCCTAGATTATTATCAATTTGGAGCAAATTACGTAGACATTCAAATAAAAAACCAAGAAATAAGTAGGAAGAAATCATAGAGAAGAGGACGATACTTCACACAAAACCAAAAAATCACAAGGGAGAAGTCACAGTGAACCAAGAAATCACAGAGACGACATGCTTGGAGTCGGGGGTGGATTGAAAGCTTTGCGGCTTGGGGACTGAGGGCTTCTGTCAGGTTGAGGTCGAAGACGATGTGCTGTGCTTGGGGTCCCGGGCAAAGAGTGGTGGGGGGGGGGTAAGAGCTTTCTCGCATGGAGACTTAAGCCTTTGGGGGGATTGAATCGACTGATAGTTTCTCCTAATTCATGAGATCAATTATGAAACTCGATCCTCACGTAGGGTGTGGGATATGCGCTGAGATACCGGATGATGTCAAGATTTTTTTTCTTTTATAATATTTTTTCTTCCTAAACCTAACACCCTTTGTAAACCTAACGTTGGAAGAAAGACTATTAACCTAAAAGAGCTGTAGGATGCATTCATGGTTACCCCACCTATTAACCAAACCCATTGATTGAAACATTCATATGGCGATCGCTTTGCGTGAGAATATGCGAATATCGTTGAATATATATGAAAGAGAAAGGCGGAAAGCTATTGATCTGGATTGGAGAAGCTGCCAAACAAGTACTAAATTGTTTGTATGCAGATCTTCGTCTCTCCCGTAATAAATGAAAAAATTACTTTGTCTTTCTAATTGTATTATTTAAGTTGACTGTTTGATAAAAAAATTTATTTTTTATTTTTATTTAATAATTAAAAAAGTAATTTTAAATATATTTTTTAAAATGTTTAAATATATTAAAAAAATATTTTAAAAAAAATTAAAACACAACGGACGACAAACTAGAGCAATTACTCAGGACAGTAAAGTAGCCCGTAGCCCGACTCCGTAATAAAAGTTTATGACGTCAGACCCAGTACTCTGTCCTCAGGGTCTAGTACAAGAACGTTAATGTGTATCTCAGTACACCGTCGGTTATAAATACCGTTCATCATCTAGATGCCGAAAGAGCCGTTAAGTAAATGCGTTTCCGCTGCAAAACATTTGATGATTGAGGGAATAATTTTATAGGTTTCTTATGTACAAATTTATAATTGCGGTTATTTTAAGCAATTCCGTATAAAAAAACTCCAAAAGTTACGGTTTTTGAGCTTGAGCTTGAGCTAGTTCTACTTTCCATCTTGGGTTCTGGTTGCTAATTATTTCGACTACGTGGGCTGTATTACAGGTGAGCAATATTACCCTCGTGTCTAGCCGCCCTAGCCGGTCATTAACTGGGTGGGTCCAATATAGCAGAAAAATAAACCACACAAAATGTTCGGAGAGTGGGGTCCGCGCACGTGAAGTACGGCCCACACAATCACCTCATTGAAAGACTCTATACACAACTAGACTCGCGGGAAACGACGTCTCACGTGTCAAATTGAAACGACGCTGTTTCAATCTTTGACAGAATTCTCTCTATTTTTCTTTTGAGATTTTTGAGACTACTGAAATCCCCCTTTTCCCTTCGTCTTCCAGAGCTCTCTCGATTCCTTCTTTCTCCTTCTTTGTCTTCCACCTTTCTTCCTAGAAGACAATTTCCCTTTTCTCATTCGTCTGTAATTTTACTCCTTCGAAATCTTCCTTTCTTCCATTTTCATTTTCCTCCTTTGTCTTCCACCTTCTCCACTCGAATCTACTACACAAATGTTACGACAAAACCCTTCGATCTCCCCTCCCGAAACCCTCAGATCCTCTGCCTCTCCCTTCGACACAATTTCCTTACCTGAAACACAAACCCTAACCCAACCCGTGGCTTAATCTTAATCCTAACCTTAATCCTAAAATATTGTACGTAACCCTAATCCTAACCAGAGTGGGTAGATACATATATATAAATTCTATTTTAAGAAGATGTCATCTAATGAAGTGTTTATATGATATAATTTAATTTAGAATATAAATTTTAAATTTTAAATCTTATAAATTAAATCTTATCATTTAAATGATATATACTTTATATACTAGCTTGAGAATATAATAACTATATATATATGAAACAATAGATATACCAGATATGGTGGTTCATAAGTTAAGAAAGAAAGTGCTTAAAACGTATCATAGAGAAGGAATTAAGAAGAAAAAAGCATAACATAAAGTTAGTTGAAGTTGGTATATATGTCGAGGATAACGCAATACTCATGGCTGCATTTAGAAAGAGACAAACAAGTACTTGAAAAGCAAATTAAACTTGTTAACTTCAACTACAATGCATTGGCCAATGGCGATTAGTGACTTCGCCACAACGCCATCCATTCAATTTGCAGCCTAGAGAATAAAACATTATCACTATGAGTAGATAATTTTAACAACATTAAAGTAATGCCACTTCAACACTTCTTTGTATTTAATTACTAGTTTTACTTTAAAGAAATAAAATAAATTATCTTTCAATACATATTTTATTCTAAATTTATTTATTGTCGGACATATACGTGATTATCTTTATATAATCGTGTTATAAATCGAAAATATTTTTAGAAAATAATATGTAAAGAATTCAGAAAGTAATGGCATATATTTTAAAATAATATTGTGTAAAAAATTATAAAAAACAAATTATATGTCTATATTTTTTATTTTATTTTATTCAATACCAAACATACAATCAAATTCGTGAACCGTAAGTTCGGTTCATGCCATCATTGCCATGGTAGACCAGAATTATGTTGCCCTTTTTGAAATCTCAATTTTTTGGCACGAGGATTTCGAATCTAGCAATCTCAATTTATTTGGGGACATATTACTGAAAAAAGATGAAAAGGTTGATGATGTTGGCGCATTTTTTTTACTTTTTTATAATTATTTAGTGAGTTTTATGAAAAGAAAATGTAGCTTTTAGGTAAAATCCCACTCAAGTCTAAGAAATTTAAGATTTTAAAGTTAGAGGAGGTTTCGATAGTGAGTTGAGTTGAAAGAAAAAAGTTAAACTTAGTCGCCTCACGTAAGCGCAGGGGAAATGCGGCTGACGTGGTCAATGAAAACGCATTGTTTAGTGAAAAAAATAGAAACGCACCGTTTGATCCCCAAACATTTCTCCCCCCCTCCATTCAATCGCTCCTTGGCCCGCCTCAGTTTCGTCCTCCCTCCTCTGCGTTTCTTTCCACTGAAGCCAGCTCCCTCGAGTCCTCCCTCCATCAAAGCCTCCCTCCCTCCTTTCCTCCATCATAATATGTTAACAATAACAACCCCACAAGAAAAAGTTGCAAGATTTTGGAATTTTGCTTCTCTTTTGAACGGTTTATAAAGGGAGCAACTTTAGATTTAAGAAAAAGAACAAAAAAAATTGCAACTTCCTGTTGCTGTTGCATCCATCCAATTTAAGCTTGATTTTGTAGAACAATCCCATAGCTAGATAGATACATACAAATATTTCACGAATATCAATGTGGATCGTACAAAAACAACCTTGCCAATGATTCTCCCATTTCTTTGATTCCTGCATTCAAATGGAAAGAGAGCTAGCTTGTGAATGAACCTGGTCGGACGAAGGAGATTTTGGGCAAGACGACGAAGAGACAGGTTTTAAAACAGAGGATTCATCTTGATGATTTACAGCTTGAGTCTTCTTCTTTTGTGCAACCGGAACCAACGAGAAAACCGGGTCGTAATCCGATAACCCATCGAAGTATGCAGTGTCACTCAACAAATATCTCGACAAAGCATGATTTTCGTGCGTTGGTCATAATCCGATAACCCATCTTGATCACTTGTCTTGGAAGAGATTTTTGTGCGTTGGTCTCTTGGCTTTGAAGAAGAGATTTTCTGTCTTTTGGTTTTGGAGTTGGTGGTAAGGTTTGGGATTGATGGGTGGCAACTGAGAAGTGCATGGAACGGAGAGAGCTCTAGCGCTTCTTCTTGAATCTCTGATGATGGGGTTATGGCGGTCGATGGCTCTGCCATCGAGTTTAATGGTGGAGGAAGAGGAGTAGGAGGATGCTTGCTCCATGCTTAGACAAATAGCTGGTGAGGCTTGGAATGCGCAGGAGATATTTCTTTTTTTCATCTAATAATGATTTCATACAGAATTTGTGGTTTTTCTTTTTTTAATATCGATTGATGTGGCATTAAAAGAATCAGCCGACTCCCCACCACTTACATACCGTGATTGTACGTAGCAGTTCTGAAGTTGAAATGAAATGAATTAAGATGAAAATTGAAAGTTAAATAAAATATTATTAGAATATTATTTTTTAATATTATTATTATTTTAGAATTTAAAAAAGTTGAATTGTTTATTATATTTTGTGTAAAAATTTAAAAAAATTATAATGATTAGATGAGAGATGAGATGAAATTCTTTTTGTATTCAAACCTAGCCTCAATCTTAAATCTTGATCCAACTTGTTTTGCAATTGGGCTGGGTACGACCAGTTACACGCATCTATTGATTCATATAGTGATAACAAAATCTGACTTATTGTGATGGGTTCAAAGTATAAAAAATTCAGAATGGCTAATACATATGGGAATTGGCTGGGGTCCTGTACTTGGCTCACCCGGCACATCCGCTCCCCCGATTGGATATCGGGCGGACTAGCCGCTCAGTATTTATGGGAAGACGGGGGGATGGGTAAGCCCACTTGCTTTCTAGAATTTCTTATATATAAGGGTTAGTAGTTACCTAGACTCCAAACCAAAATTTTTTCTGTTATCTTTCCCCTCATTTTCTCATGCACGGCACACGACTCGCAGCTCTAGTTCATCATTTCTTCATCTTCTTCCTTTTCAATCTTATTCTTCTTTTTATTATTCTTCTATTTCTCATCTTTTTTCTTCCGGAGAGGCTCTCCAAGCATTGATTTGGTGGTTTTTGTGCATGGAAAGCCACATCTATGGCTCTCTGAGCGCGGATCTGGTGGGTCTTCAAGCGCATATCTAATCAAGAATGGACTCCAAACACAAATGGTGGTTGTGTTTTGTTTATTTCTGCTTTGTGGTTGTGATATGATTTTTTGTTGTGATACAGTAGCACTAAGGCCGGAGATCCAAATGATGGACTAAGCCACTCGTTCGTTCGTCAAGCGGACAGGGTTAGGGAGTAAATGGGGGTAGGGACGGGTTGGGTTCGGGAGAAAAGCTGACTCCCTGTCCAAACGAGGGCAAGGTACAAATGGGGTGGTTGATTGCCTAATACAAATATAAGAAGATTAAAGCATTAGCTTGTGATACGAAGAGTCATGGCACACGTTTCCTTTTTCTTGATGAACTTTGCTACACCCACAGAGGATTCTCATCCTCACTGAAATGATTTTTTTTTCTTTTTTTTTTCAATCATTTTTTAAACACTAATATTTTTAAAAAATACAAAAAAAATCACAACTTTATTTAAAAACACTTGCTTAATCATTAAGTAAAAAAATAAAATAAAATACAATTCGATAGATGTGACGTCCCCAAATTCCGCTTGGGATTGAAAAAATATTTGAAGCATCGATACATGCAACACAAGATTACCCGCCTCCATTCATGACAAATATAATGCAATGTTCCTAACATGCATCTAGCATTATGCAATATTCATAGTGAATAATTTTTTTTCCTTAACAATACTATGCACCAAACTGAACGTGTTCCAAATACTTAAAACATACTTCATACAAAAGGACATACTAAAAAGCTGAGATCTTAACGCTAGTCCAAAATGGCTATGATTAAAACAGTACTGGAAATGCAACTCCATAATACAAGTAGTAATTTAAGTTAACTATTATATTATCATCGACGTCCAACCGTCGCTTAGTTGACTGTTTCCAGTTGATTGATTTCCGGATCTCCTTCAAATCGTGTAACAAGATCTATCATTCGAGGTGGTAGTTGGGATTACCATAATGAAATTTGATTATAAATTTCAGCAAGTTAACAAAAACCTCCACATAGGTTAATGATTTATGCATGATAGTAAACGTATGAATGCATAATCAAGTCATAATTAATCATAGCATAACTTAACATACAACATAACATAACTGACATAACTTAAACTAAAGCGTGAACTGAACTTGACTTGCTTAAACTGAGACTTGACTTAACGTGATCTTGGATTTGAATTTTGAAACTTAACTTGACATAAACTTGAACTAGAGTTTGAACTGAAACTTAACTTTACATGAACTTGAACTAACTTCTTTACTTAACATGAATTTGGACTTGAATTCTGACAATCAAAATGATTCTACCAGTCGTTTTGTCAGGAATAGTGAACAATCAGAATAATTTCGCCCAACATATTCTGTCAGATATACTCAGACAATCAAAATGATTCTATAATGAGTATATTAAATAAGATACCCTAACAATCAGAATAATTACGTCAGGAGTATCGGTATAATTGAACTTGAATTGAATTATGAAACTTAGTTTGACATAGCATAAACTTAAAACTTGACATGAATGTAAACTTGAACATAACATAACGTGAAACATGACTTGAACGTGAAATACATGGATTTGAAATATTATTCAATAGACTTAATTAATAAAGTGACCATATAAGTGCTACACGGGTCCCATTGAGCCGTGTGTTCTTGCCGATTACCGCATCACAACACATGTATCTATACCAGTTGTGAGTGTGTTAATACATACTCTATAATTGCTGTAACCCCGCGTATTCTATGTGTCACAATCATTGTGTCTCACGTAATGTATGCATCACAGTTTTTGTGACCCTATACTTCATGCACCACAGTTGTTGTGACCCAATGAATTGTTTGTGCTACACTTGCTGTGGAAACAAGTAAATTAAAGTATAATCCCATCGGCGTTAGTGCCTAACGCGCTCCAGTGACCAGTTAGTTAGGCTTCATTCGTAACCTGTTGACTGTACTTCGTCAACCTATAAAATTTCACACCTATTTAGACGCTCTAGCGTGGAGTTTCACTAGAATATTATCTCATCATAGCGCTTAGGTTCCTGATTGACATGAATAACTTAACAAGACTGTTTTCGAGATAAATAAATTGTATTCGAGACGGGATGACATGAATATAAAATGACAGAAGTCCTGATATACAGTAACGTGACATGAACGTAAAACGACATACATGACATACTTTGAGACATAAATATAACAGACAATATTTTATAACATGGCATACATGTAACAGACAATATTTTACAACATGACATAATATGTAACAAAGAATATTTTGTAACATGGTATAACATGTGGTAGTGAATATTGCGTGACATGAAATACATGTAATAGATGACATACGTAATGTGACATACTTGCAATAGATAGTAACATATGATAGAATATATTATATAACAGATAAGCATTTTGTGACAGAATGATTCGTGTAATAGATAAACATGGCATGGCATGGCATATATAACAACATATGAACATAAATTATAGTTCCCTTATCCATCACACATACATAGTAAACTGATAGTAAGTTAAGAGCTAACTTACCTCAATAGTCGTATTCTACAAGAATAAAATGTGAAACACGAGAAACTATAAGAAGGTATTCTAAACGTTAGAAATTTAATTACTAGCAATTAGAAATGTGAAAAAGAGACAACTTAGAGTAAAATTACCATTTTATCATCTACATGTGAAAAAATGACAATTTTACTCATAACTTAAGGATTTCACATCCTAATTTTAAAAATTATCAAATTTACATTCTTCATGTAAATTGTCCTACAATCAAATATCAACTCAGAAAAAATTAAAACTATTTACAACTATGGAAAACTCACTATGGCCGAAATATTCATAGGTCATTTCTCTTGATTTTGGTTGCAATTTTTTACATCTTCAAAACTCATGATTAAACCAAATTTTGTACCAAAGATCTTTCTATCCTAAGTTTAAAAATACACTTAAAATATCTATTAAGAAAAAGCTAATTATCAACACCAAATTTTTTGTAAAAGATCCAAACTTTTTAATAAAAAGTAAACCCTTAAATCATAAGTTTTGACCTTAATAAAAACATTTCCAAGAATGCCAAAAAAATTAAAACTTATTTCTAATATATTGATAACATTATCCTAAGATCAAACATGCCTTAAATAATCAAACAAAAGTCACTAAAAATTACAAAACAACACTTGGAGTTTTTGATTTTACACTTAGTTTAAAAACAAAAATTTTTCTTTTAACTAACTTTAATCAATCTCTTGATCCATGGCTTAAAGACATGTGATCTTCAAACTAACATCCTAACATGAAAATAAGAGACTTAGGATCGTTACATAAAAATATCAAAGCCTCTGGAGTAAAATTAAACCACAAAATATTCATATTTTCTCAAAACAAAAACTGTTTTTCTACTTCTAGTTTCAAGTTTCTAGATCTAAGGAAATCTATCATCAAAAGCTTTATTCATACAACAAAACGTCAATGAACATTCATAAACACATGCTATCAACACTCCATAATTTTTTGGATCAAGATTTGTCCATTAGTTTGGTTAAAAATTTCAAAATATAACATACTCTCTAGTTTCACGCCCAGAATGACCTTTTCATGGTTAAAGGTATTTTTGACCAATCAAATGAGCATGAAATGAGTCTAATAAGAAATCCACCGAAACTACACTTAAAGATGAACAACTTTTATAAAGGAGTTATCGTGCAAAAATACTTATAAAGGGTCACAAATCTCCACGTAAAAAGACTAAGAAATCTGCTCGAGAGTGCTCTTTTGAGTTTCTTTCTAAGAACAGGGTGAAAAAGTGATGAAAGAGAGTGAAATGTGTCTTGCATGACTTTAGACTTTTGGAGAGGGAAGTTATGAGCTTGAATAATCATTGATTGGAGGTGGTTATGTGACATAAAGTGGAGAATAGTGAAGGGCAAGGACTGCCTGCAGTAGCTGTGAGTTATGGAGATTGATGAGGTGGATTTCTCCTTCACATCAAGGCACTATTGGGTACAGCTAATGACAATAGATGGCCTGCTATATGGGAAGAAAATTTCTTCAAGAAGCTTTACTAAGGTGGCCAAATTTGTGGGCCTCGGTGAGCCTCAACCAAGAGGCTTCAATTTAGGATTTAAAGGAGGTTTGGTTAGGGTTCGAGATGCTATCAAGGCCAAATCTAATTTTTCTTGACTCAATCAAATTTTCAAGGTTTAAAAGGTTGGATAATGATGTCATAACAAGAACTTTAGAAATTAATAGCATGTGAAAGTGATTTAATCAAGTAATTAAACATAATGCTAGAAATCGAATCAAAAGATGTTTGGAAGCCAACTTTAGGTTTCGGTTTCAACCAAGATTTTAAGGTTTCGATTGGATTCCAACCATTTAGGGTTTCACTAGGGTTGAAACCCTCTTTGATCTGGCACAATTAGGGCTGTAATCGAGCCGAGCCGAGCCGAGCTTTGGCTTGTCGAGCTCGGCTCGACTCAAAATACTCGAGCTCGAGCCCGAGCTTGAATTTTTTTTTTATTCTCTGTTCGAGCTCGACTCGATAAGATAAATTCTTAACTCGAGCTCGAGCTCGAGCTCGTCCCACAAACGAGTTCGAGTCGAGTCGAGCTCGAGCTTGAATTGTTTTTTTTTTTTTTTAATAAGATTTAATAATTAATAAAATAAAAAAATAAAATAAAAGACCTAATATTGAATTTATACAACTAACAAGTATACCTTTATTGAATTATAAAATCTTAAAATATTTATAAATAATTAAAATATCTAACTAGTTGATATTTATCCAAAATAACAATATATTAGCCTACATATATTATTAATACATACACTTACTATGATAGCATATATCTATTTCATATATGGTTTTCATATACTAGTATATAATATTATTAAATTTTATCGACTAATTATTATACAAATTATAAAATATACCTATAAAGTATATTAACTATGTAGACATAAGTAATTAGATTACATATTATATATTTAATTATAAAAGTGGTATGCTTATATTATTAGCTAATACATATATATGTATATATATAGATGTATGTATATATTTATCAATATATAAATGAGTTTTAATCGAGTCGAGCTAACGAGTCGATTCGAGCATAAACGAGCGAGCCTTAACGAGCCTTAACCGAGTCGAGTCGAGTTTTGTCGGGTATGTGTCATTTACTAATCGAGCGGGTATCTGCTTTCACGAACGAGCTTTTTTTTTTTCACGAGTCGAGTTCGATTCGAGTTTAACCGAGCGAGTAGCGAGCGGGCTATCGAGTAGACTGGTTCATTTACAGCCCTAGGCACAATTTGATTGGCTGGATGGAATATGATTTTTGTTTAGGTGGCATGATCTCACAACTTAATTCCTTTAAATTCATCAAACGTTGCTCTTGATGTCAATTGTCTAGTACTATTCATTATGGGTGGCTAAGATCTTGCGAAGTGTTCAAATAAAACTTCTCTAATCTAGTTTGGATGTACCACACTGTGATTCTAAAAACATTACACTGGATGCGCTCATCGAAATTACTATTCACTCCAAAAAAATACATAACAAACTTAGTACTGAAAAATCATAAATATTCATATTAACCTATAGTGAAAATCGTTTACCGAATTTCAATCCCGAAGTGCCCCTAAAAATAATTTCACAATTTCGAACAGGTGTTTCGTCTGAAATTATGAAAATAAGTTATTGCACTATAAAACCATAAAGAATCAACTGAGTCTAATGGCGCAGACCATAACGCATTCTGACACTTATAACTATCTCAAATAATTAGAATCATACTTTTGGCACCATAGTGAGTGATAACACATACTATGTTGACAGATTAAAACTTATGCGATTAGTCGATTCTTGAAAGCTTATAGAGTTTTCACGAGATTCTTAAAGCTAATAGAAATCCCACCGTTAAATTTCTAGCAGACTGTTACAGTAGAAACTTTCGGTGAAAACTCTGTGGGAATAGTATTTTCCTTTCCTAATTAATGGGTATCTTCAAGCAAAAATATATGGAAAATGCTAGACCCACCGTTCTCCCTTCCCCTTTTTTCTTTCTGCTTGGCGTGGGCATACCACGTGTCGTGTATTTTTTTTTTCTCACTTACCGTTTTGTGATTGTCTCTCATTTTAAGTTACCTCCCAAGTGCAGAAGGTGTCCAACTTGTGTATAGTGAGAGTCCTAAGGTCGATTTCACAATGATTATGGCAAAATCAATGTTCTGTAACTGTTTATTGGAATCAATAGGATTAAGAAAATGGAATGTTAAGCTACACAAGGTTACTAAAGAAAATCACGAAGATGAAGAAGAACAAGGATAGTACTAAAAATTAAAGTTCTAAAACAGCTTTTAGACAAACACCTAGGCTACGGGTCCCCTTTTTACAGAGGGATTTTAGTGGAGGTTTGTATTTATAATTTCCATCAAATACAATTTCAGTCAAGATTAAAACATTTGGATAATGGGTATGATTTAAGCCCTAACAAGATACTTCCTGAATAATCTCAACAAAGTTCATATCAAATCATCAATAGTTATGCAATTCAAGGCTAGGGCTTGCATCCCTTAAGCATTCATTGTGCCTTTTATCAACGATGAACCAACGAGGATACAGGTGAAACCCTTGTCTCGGTATTTATGGGTATGACAGAATTTATGAAGAATACATGTTAAAACCGAAACAGAAATCAAACCCCCAATTGAAACCCTACTACACAAAGGTTTCCCTTGACCTAGGTTATGAAATTACTCTTCCATCGAGTAAGAAAATGAACAATTTACCAAAGGAAAACACCAATTCATCATTCAGAGCAAAGAAAAACAAAACCCCTCAAAATTAATAACCGAAAGCCCAAGTGATTTCTTTTCTTCTGCCAACAGTCCCGATCCCCTTTCCTCGCACGCCTCCTGCTCCTCTTTAAGCTTCCCTCTTTCATCCTCTCCAGTACTCTCGTTGGTTTCTCTCTTCAGGTTGTTACTCTCTCCAGTGCCATGTGGGTCTACGGTGTGAAGCCTGAGATGCAAATAGCAAGGGGTTACGGGTTTGAGAGGGACCAACAGTCTCTGGATTTTTCTAAGTGTCGAGTGGGCGTGTGAGGTTAATGCAGGTGTTTATTTTGTGCCTGAATTCCCATAATGCCCTTGTATGGCCTTTGTTGTGAATATAGTGTGTAAATCAGCATATGTATTTATTTTCAGAACAAAAACCCTTAGTTTTTATGCTTAATTTTCATATTATTTCCACTTAATCAGTGATCTTCCCCCTCGAGAATCCATTTCGTCTTCCCCTCCAACTCATTTACCCTTTTTTGACAGACAAAATATCTTGCAGGATCTCAACTAACCATGTCAAGGCTGTGACAGATTCTCATCTTTTCCAAAGCTCTCTTGATTGTTCTCAGAATGCTTTTTACTTAAGACTTGGGTTTCTGAATTGCATGGCTCCTCTAAATAGTGTTATTTATGGGTCTCTAAATGTAGGTTTCAGATGGAGTTTACCTAGTTATGGAAGCTTGGCTCAGAGGTTTTTTTTCTCAAGATGCAAATTTAACAAATAGATATGAAAACATGCCAAAGTTCATGGCAAAGAGTTAGGATGTGAACAATTAGTGGGAGATAATCATAAAACTGAAGTTCATGGGAAACAGAAGCGAAGCAAGAAAAACAAAGTGCATCAAGTTGCTGCTAATGCTTCAGAAGAAGCAGTTGAAGCAAAAGGACCCCAAAGTTCTTCTCAAGCAAAGACGCCGAATGCTGGCAAAAAAAAGGGGGGGCGGAAGACGAAACAGGTAAAAAAAAAAAGAGAAATGGGTTGGAGGGAGAAGACGAAATGGACTGTTGAGGAGGAAGACAAAATGGAGGGGGAAGGAAAAACGAAATGTTCTCTGGAAGGCGAAGACGAAACGTCAAGTGAGGAGATAAAAAAAAATACATGCCATGTCAAGCGAAAAGGGGAAATGGTGACTGTAGCATTACCCAAAACATATATCTTTTTGTTAAGACATGTAGGGTTGACATTGCAGACAGGTTTCGGTGTAGACTGTAGTCCACCCCTCACCCCCCATAAGGGGCTGTATCACCGCTCGAGCTAGCCCACGCTACATCCCGTTCGCACCCATCCTACCGGTAAATAGATGTGACACTCATAAAAAACCCGATCTGCCGCCGCCCTCATTAATGGGTAGAAGTTCCACCCATTACCCTTACCAGTGTGGGCAGAATGGGGCGGGTGGGCCAAGGGACAGGCCCCATTGCCCAGACGTAGGAACATGCATACAAAAAGGTGTATCTATGGAACTGGAACTAGGGGCGCACTATGATAGTTCTGAACTTTTGATAAGTCATGATGATTTGGAGTTTGTACCAGCTAGGAATTGAATTTGCTAATTTCTTGGACTTCCCTTCATAATCCTATATATATATCTTATCAAAAAAATAATCCTATACATATTTATATAGCACTACCATTAGCTTTGTTGCCTGTTTTGACAACCATTATATCAAATCCCAACTAAATAAAATTTAATGGGCGTGCCTCCAACCCAAGGATATGTTTTGCAGTGCAAGTTATGTCAGAGTCCACTCTCTGTCTCTGTGTGTGTGTCTCTCTCTCTCTCTAAAGGTATGATTCTTGGGGCCGAGCGGGGCGGGGGTGGGGGTCCCAATTGTTCAACGCATCACATGGACAATACTCATTTCAGTTCCAAAATCGGACCCCAGAATTACACCTCCTCAAATCATTACAAAGTGTTCATCAGAAGGCTACTCCACTTTCACAGATCAATGACAAAAGCAAGCGCGCGCACTGAAATATTCTTCCTAGGTGGGGGAAAGTTCCATGTTTGAACGGCACTGGAGAGTTGGGTAGATTACATAATTTGTTATACCTTAGACATATTTATGCTTAAATATTGGTGAATATCCAGTATTATCACTCCAGACAGAAAGATCTTCACCCATCCACACCACTTTCATCTTCCTCACCACCACAACAAAATCTACCCGCCAGCACTGGCATTTCCATTTCTCAAAAGGCGCACTTTGGGTGGATGGCATGAGATCAGCTTGACATGTCTGCAGCTAGCGCACGAGCAAAATGCTTTATCCACTTACAGAACCATATCCTTCACCTTCACCTTTACCTTCTCCACCATCAACATAATCGACCTATGATCACGTTGATATTACTGCTATATAAAGCACCGTCCGGGTTCTTGAAATGATCATCATCTCGATCGCTCATTCAAACACTCTAATTAAGGTACAAGTACGAGGGATGATGAAAGGCAATTATCTGCAGTTCTTCTCATTCTGCTCTGTCTTTCTTGTCCTGTTTTTGGATGATCAAACTGGAGCAGCTGAAGCGGGGAATGATTTTGGTGTTTATATTGTATACATGGGAGCTGCGGACGTTTCTAATGGTTCCTTGAGGGATGACCATGTTCAGCTCATGAACAGAGTGTTAAGACGGTAAATTACGTACACTATATACATATATACTCGAAAATGATTACTTCTTCAATGCTTAAAAAATGGCAAAAGGATTAGGAAGCATGACAATATTTCTGTCTTGTTTGTTCTTTTCAATCATTTTCAATTTCTTTTTCCTTTTTCCTGAATGCCTTTTATATTAGTCCATTCATGGGAAGCAGCAACTGTAGGAGTACTGGAATGAGTTGTAGAAATAAGGGTCCCTCAACAGAGAGGGACTGAAGCATGCACCGAAGACTTTTGGTGCATTTCTTCGGTGCCCTTAGCATTTTCCTAGAAACAATAAAAGAAAAGAAAATGTCATGGCCTCCCACTATTTTGCCAAAATATAAAAGGGGCAAGCAAGTCCAAATCCTTACTAACTCTAAAGTTTTTTTGCTTCTATTTTTCAACCATTTTAACAACTCTCCAATATATATATAAAAAAAAAAAAAAGGATTAAAACACATCAATGGATGAAAATATATTATAATTAGAGTTTGTTGAGGTATCTTTTATATATATACGCTTAATTCTTACATTAATCCTAATTGATTTGTATACTGCTCCTGAAAGATTTGTAATGATTTTAGTTGAAATAATTGGATAAGAACAGCACTAAATTAAACAATGATTAGGCATTCTTGATAAGAAAATTAAAAAAATATTCTTAGTACAATAAATATTCTTGAGTTTCGGTTCTAATTTCTTAATTTCTTTCTCAATATGATCACCATTATATGCATGTTACAGAACCAATTAAATTCCTGATCTAACGATATAGTGATCAGTACTGTATCTTCATTTGCATCCTGCATATGGCCATTGGCGTCGAATAATTTGCATATTATATATATATGAATCATGATGTTATTGCTGTTGCGATATGCAATAGGAGAGAAAATGCACTGGTACACACCTACAAGCATGGTTTCTCAGGATTCGCAGCTCGGATATCGGAGGAGGAAGCCCGTTCGATTGCTCAAAAACCTGGAGTTGTATCAGTTTTTCCCGATCCTCTATTACAACTCCACACAACTCGTTCTTGGGATTTCTTGAAGTATCAAACTTCTGTAGTGATCGACTCCACGCCTAATTCTCAATCTGAAACTTCATCTCTTGATCAATCAGACTCAATAATCGGCATCTTGGATACAGGTAATTAATGATCAGTATTATTTATACATATATGTATTTTCATCTTGCATGCTATTTATTCATCTTGTTCTCAAACGATCGATCGGTTTTGAGTTGTAAATGAATGGTATATATATGGAATTAATACAGGAATTTGGCCGGAGTCAGAGAGCTTTAGTGACAAGGATATCGTTGGTAATTCACTTCCTTCAGGGTGGAAAGGTACCTGCATGACTGCTGATGATTTCAGCTCCTCCAATTGTAACAAGTAACACTCCACCTCCTATATAATTATATAATCAGCTCGTCTCGGTGCATTTTTCTCGAGAAAAAGTCTATATAATCAAAGTCAAAATGAAAGAAAATGCATGAATATATTAGATCATATACTTTAACGGTATATTCTAATGGACAATTTGTACATTTTTACTTTGCATCAGAAAGCTGATTGGAGCAAGGTTCTACAATGCAACGGGAAGCAATTCCCCCCGCGATACGCTTGGCCATGGCACGCACGTGGCTTCAACTGCGGCAGGGACCACCATTGACAGTGCATCCTACTACGGCCTAGCCGCTGGGACCGCTAAGGGTGGCTCCCCGGGCTCACGGATCGCCGTCTATAGGGTATGCTCTTTATTCGGTTGCCGTGGCTCCGCTATTCTATCGGCGTTCGACGATGCGATTAATGACGGCGTTGATGTTTTGTCGCTCTCGCTCGGCACTTCGTCGATATCGCGACTCAATCTCCAAAGTGATCCGATCGCAATCGGAGCGTTTCACGCAGTGGAGCACGGGATCATTGTGGTCTGCTCTGCAGGGAATGACGGCCCCGATGCGGAATCCGTTGTGAATATTGCACCTTGGATTTTGACCGTTGCAGCCTCGACGATTGACCGTGATTTTCAATCTAATTTGGTATTAGGCGGAAACAAAGTGATTAAGGTAAAGAAAAGGAAAATATTTATTTATTTTTTTAAAATTCTTATTTTCTTTCATTATAGGGTTCAATAAATTTAATTATATATAATATTTCTCTTTATGGACATTAGGGTGAAGGCATAAATTTCTCTCCACTCCAAAAATCCCCTGTATATCCATTGATATACGCTAAGAATGCCAAGAAAAGTGGTGCCAAAGAAGTTGAAGCAAGGTACGTAAAAGAAACAATGGCGAAGTTCAAACACTACATACGAACGCATATTTCAATACATCTGATTTGTTGTAAATATCTCTTTAGATTAAAGTAGATAAATAATTAAACGCTCTAATTCTTTTATTTTTTGGGTTCACATTATGTTAAACGCTTGAGATTGTTCTGATCAGCAACTGCGAACCGGGTTCATTGGATAAAGACTTGATCAAGGGGAAGATTGTGGTCTGCAATAATGATGATGAGGATTCTGGTTATTCAAAGGATGACAAGTTATATACAGTGAAGGACCTTGGAGCAATCGGTATAGCTTTGATGGATGACAAAACAGCGTCAGTGGCAAATCCTTATGGTGATTTTCCAGCAACCACAATCACTTCGAAAGATGCCGAGGTAGTCCTCTCGTATATAAATTCAACCAGGTAATGATACCCATATAATTCTTGTCTTCTAGAAAGTATATGTAATCCAAAAACTTGTTAGCTTCGATTCGTTATCTAAGTAGCTGATTAGTTTGGAAATTTCTGAAGAGATCCAGTCGCAACAATTTTACCAACAGTATCAGTGACAAAATATACTCCCGCGCCTAATGTTGCATATTTCTCGGCTAGGGGGCCTTCATATCACACAAGGAACATTCTCAAGGCAAGGATTCCTTGTATTCTCTACCATGTTATTTAATTACTACCAACAACATGTTTACTGTGAATGTTTTTGCAGCCTGATGTTTCTGCACCAGGAGTGGACATACTGGCATCATGGATTGGAAATGACACATCAGAAGCTCCAAAAGGAAAAGAAGCCTCGTTGTTTAACATTCTCTCAGGAACTTCCATGGCATGCCCGCATGTTTCAGGGATAGTCGCCACTGTCAAATCTCAGAACCGAACATGGAGTCCCTCTGCTATCAAATCAGCCATAATGACAACAGGTGATCAGAGCCTTAACAATAAATTACATGTAAATTTTTTCTGAACTTCCTATGCCTACTAATCTATGACGACCATCGATTTGCAGCGACTCAGACAAACAATCTGAAAGCTCCGATTACAACGGATTTGGGTGCAATAGCCACGCCATATGATTACGGTGCAGGGGAGGTGACAACATCTGGACCATTACAACCAGGATTGGTGTACGAGACCACCACCATCGACTACTTGAACTACCTTTGCTACTCAGGGCTTGACATATCTGCAATTGGAACCATCGCCCAAACCATTCCAGATGGTTTTGCTTGCCCCAAGGACTCCAGCGCTGATTATATATCCAATATCAACTACCCATCAATTGCAGTATCCAATTTCAATGGAAAAGAGAGCAAGAACGTGAGCAGGACGGTGACTAATGTGGCTGGGGATGGCGAAACTGTCTATACTGTAAGTGTGGATGCACCCAGTGGCGTAAATGTCAGTGTGGTTCCAGACAAACTGCAGTTTACGAAAAACGAATTGAAGCTGAGCTACCAAGTGATATTTTCTTCCAGTGGAACGCCATTGAAGGAAGATCATGTATTTGGGTCAATCACTTGGACTAATGAAAAGTATAAAGTCCGGAGTCCATTTGTAATAAGCAACAAGTAAGGACCGTTTTCTTGACGATTATGATGGGTATTTGTCAACCATATTTCCAGATCGGAGTCCTATGCCACTGCAACTTCAATCTGTAACTACAAAAGTTCAAATTCAAATGACACTGAAGATTAGATAAGAATCATGTTCTGTTATTAAAAAACAAATGTATTTTATCTTTATCTACTTGTAACTGATTTGTTATTTATAAATACAAATGCCCACCTATGTTAAGTAGAGGAAAAGCATTTCCACAAACACCTAGAATTCTATATGGTATCAGCCAGAAACTGACCCACGTCTTTTTCTCGATCCTCAAATGGCTTCCTCTTCTTCTTCCTCGGCCACCTCTACAATTTGTCATCTGGTTTAAAAGTTAACAAACCTTGGGCTACAATTCACAAAACAGTAAAATGAACCAGACGGACATAGTAAAAGCAAATCCTTGGGCTGTGATTTCAAAAGTGAAAGCAAGATTTCAGTTTTCTTCATTTATTTGACTCCTTTCAGTTGGTCTTTAATTGCAGAGTTCTGCTGCGGAGCAGTCCGGCTATAAAAATGAGAAAAGCAGCCATCCATTCACAAGAAGACACGCAGATAAAAACACAATAAATTAGTTAGACCTCATTGCACAGAATCATCCGAAACAATTCACAGAAATCGATTTTCCAAGCATTTTCGTCTCCCTCAAACAGAGGCCATTTTCGGAGCTTCAACAGAGGCCATTTTCATCTCCCTCAAACCCAGGCCATCTTTGAAGATTAAACAGAGGCCATTTTCGTCTCACTCAAACCCAGGCCATTTTCGGAGATTCAACAGAGGCCATTTTCATCTTCGTCGAACCCATTGTTCTTCGAACCCATCTTCGTCGAACCCACTTGATCTGTAACTTGTTTATTTTTTTATTCAGCATCTAAAAATACTTGTGATATATTGTATTCTGTCTGTTCTACTAAAAGACTTATCCGGATAAACCCACAGATTTTTTTTTTTTTTTATTTAATAAACAGGCTCAATAGAATAAAATTTTCTTAGCAGCCAGACAAGAATAAGAAAAAAAAATTCAAATTTAAGGTTTATTGTTTGAGATGAACTGGACCGCCACCATAAGGTAGGGGTGGGCAACGGGGCCCCGCCCTCGCTGCCCCGTCCCGTTTCCGCTCCGCCCCTGTGTGGCGGGGCGAATCACCCTGTCTGGCAGATGCGGGGGGCGAGGCCACCCACCCGAATCTACCACCAAACCCGGGGACAGGGGCGGGATAGGGGTGTCTCCCGCTCCAGATTTACCCCGCCCCGCTCCGAGTTATATATATAATTATATAATATATATAAATACATATATATTAAAAAAAATAACCCAGGAATGCCTGGGTTTACGCCATTTCATGCTTGGGTTTAATTTTATTAACCCTCCCACGCCGTTTTATGCTTGGGATTAATTGAACCCACATTCGAGTTCCACTTTTCAAAATCCTCTCTCTCTCTCTCTCTCTCTCTCTCTGTGAATCCGTCGCTGTTGAGGGTGGTCCCTCTTTGCAATCGCTGTCGCCGTTGCCATCATTGTATTTCTTACCTCTGTCTTCATCTCTATCACCGAAGGTAAGAAATCCTAAATTTAAAACTTAATCTTTTGTGATTTAGATGTTATTGAATGGAGATTGGATAAAGGATGGGGTTTAACCGGGGATGGAGGATGGGATTTTGTGAATTGTGTGCAGTGGAGACTTGATTGTGCATGTAGTTTGAATTTTTGATGGTTGATCATTGATGAATCCGTGTGTTTTTGTCATTTTGAGATTTTTTTTGTTTGCATTATGTAATGTGTGTGACACTGTGAATATTACTTTGTGTCTAATTAATTCGGATTGGAGCCCTAAATTAATTTAGGGCTCCAATCTGAAACCCTAAATTAATTTAGGAATTTCAATCTTTGAAACCCCTAAATTAATTTAGGATTTCGGATTGGTTAATTTAGGGGCTTCAATCTTTGAAACCCCTCAATTAATTTAGGGGTTTCAAATAAAACTCCTAAATTAATTTGTGATTTTGGATTGGTTAATTTAGGGGTTTCAATCTTTGATGGTTAATTTCGGATTGCAAGGAGAGAGATTAGTTGGCTTTCACTGTTAATTGCTAAATGTTTGTTGGTTTAAAAAAAAAATTGTTTGATGTTTGAATCTTTGATCACAATGAATCAATGATCATTGATGTTTGATTTTACTTTTTCCAATAGCTTGAATGTTAATTGATTTAGGGTATTTTGAAACCCTAAACAATATTCAGTAACGAAATTTACAATATTTACAATATTTTAAATTTTACAATATTTCAAATTTACAATATTTCAAAAAGCCAATAAACAATTTTATAACATCTAAGAAGGTCCAACTTATTAGTTATAAATATTGTAACAAAATCATCATCCATTAATTAATCTTTACAAGAGATTAAGTTAAATTAATTAAGATGAAATATATATATATGAATGTCAAGTTATACTTTTTTTTATTCTACTTTTTTTTTATGTTCATTATATAATTGGTATACTTATGTTCATTATATTTTTTCTATGATTATGTTCTTTCAATCATGAAATTTTTTATTTTTTTGTCGTGTCCGAAATTAAAGATCATCAGGATATTAATTATTTGGCATATTGCTATGTTTTCTATATTTTCAGATTTCTTGTTTCCTTTAGTTCATGGATATGCCAGCAGATTCTAGTGCGAGCTCTCCTTTCTAGGCCGAGGGCACCCCTACCCCTACCCCTCCTACTCATACCCCTACCCCTACCTCTACGGCACTTGGCCCCGCCCTCAAGCCCAGCAAGAAACCTGCTTCAATAGTTTGGAGTCATTTCACCAAACTAGAGGGTGGTGACTCAAGTAACCCCCAAACAAAGTGTAACTATTGTAGAAAAATTTATGGGTGTCACTATAGGAAACATGGCACCTCACAATTAAAGGTGTACTTAGAAGAGCAATGTAAAAAAAGTCCAATATTAAGATCACTACAAGAGAAAAGCCAATCTAGGATAGAAATTGGACTTCAAAAAATGGCGGATGGGACTAATGGGGGTGCAACTTTGAAGGGGTATACTAAGTATGATCCAAATGAGTGTAGAAAACACCTACCTCGTATGGTCATCATGGACGCGCTACCTTTTCAACTAGTTGATGGGAAAGAGTTCCAAGCGTATTCTCGTTACTTGGAACTAAGGTTTAATATTCCTTCTCACCATACGGTGGCAAAGGATGTAAAAAAATATTTTTATATTGAAAAATAGAAGTTGAGGGGTCAATTGGCGGATCAATTTGTTTGTCTCACCACTGACACTTGGACATCGGTCCAAAATTTTAATTATATGTCTTTGACTGTGCATTTTATTGATTGTCATTGGACATTGCAAAAAAAAATTATAAAATTTTGTAAAATCACAGATCATAAGAGTGAGACAATTGAAAAGGCTTTGGAAGCCGCAATAAAGGAGCGGGAGTTGACCCGAGTTGTTACAGTCACAGTCGATAATGCCTCGTCTAATGATGTCGCATTGGGATAGCTGAAGACCTATCTTAGATAGACAAATAAGACAGTTATGGGTGGTGAGTGTCTGCATGTGAGATGTGCAGCACATATTCTGAATTTGATTGTCACTGATGGCTTGAGGGATCTTCATGACTCGATTGCTCGGGTTAGGACTGCTGTGAGATGGGTGAAATCTTCTCCTTCGAGGTTGGAGAAATCCAAAGTTGATGCGAGATCTGCTAGCCTAACATTTAAGAAGGGCCTTTGTACTGATATGCCTACACGTTGGAATTCAACATTTTTTATGTTGGAGGTGGCCTAAGAATATAAGTTGGTATTTGTATTATTGGATGACGAAGACATCCAATATATAAAATATTTTGATAATCATGAGGGATTGGGGAAACCCATAGATGATGATTGAAAAATTGTAACTATTTTTATAGAGTTTTTGAGGCTCTTTTACCATGTCACCACGAAACTATCTGGCACTTTGTACCCTACATATAATGTTATATGTCAGTAAATATGTAGGATTAAAGAAGAATTACATGACATGGTTGAGGGTGGTCACATTAGGCTGCGGGAGATGGTTTTGATTATGAGGACAGAGTACGACAAGTATTAGAGAGATTTAAATACGATTAATATTTTGTTATATGTAGTTGTCGTCTTGACCCGAGGTATAAGTTGGATGGGATGATATTTGGATTGGGACTTGTGTACGAGCAAGTATGAGCGGAGCTTATTGCAGCAATGGTTCGAGAAATCCTTGATAGATTATTTGATGAGTTTACCACTCTGCGGGGTGGTAATATTGCGGCACCTACATCTACCCCATCAACGTCAGGCTCACAAGTTCCAATAGTCGAGGTTGGGAAAAGACGTATATTAGAGTGGGGTGAGAGGTATGAGCAGTCCCCCTTCCTCCGGAGTTCTGTAGAGGCTCAGTCAGAGATAGATAGATACTTAGCAGCAGAGCTTTTACCATTTTCACAAGACTTCGATATATTAAGTTGGTGGAAGATGAATGCCATGAAGTATCCCATCCTTGGAGAGATAGCTCGCACACTTTTGGCCATCCCTGTTAGCACCGTAGCCTCAGAGTTGGCCTTTAGAATCGGAGGGCGTGTATTAGATTCATTTTGGAGTTCATTAGCTCTTACCACTGTGGAGACTTTGATTTGCAAGCAGAATTGGATCAAGGGAACTCCAATTCATGTTCCAGATGTTCTTGAGTATGAGGAGGCCGACGTCGAAGAGGAGGGTGATGATCAACCCGGATCTGATATTTATTTTAAGTTTATTTTCTAATTTCTTATTTTAATTTATTTATTTTCATTTAATTGGTATTCATTAGTTTGATTTCAAATTTAATTGTTATGGTGATACATGAGACGATGTCTACGGCTACTTCCGATGCAGTATGACTTTGTATTAGACCTACCATTGCCATGGTTTGCACAATTTCTCCCTTAATTATTATTTGCATTTAAAATTTTGTTTCATCTTCATAACTTTATAATTCTAATTTGTTTTATGTTTAACTTTTTAATATTTCAAGTTTTAGAACTTATTAATTTTTATGATCTTCATTTTCAGCCTCATAGCAATCGACACAACTCACCACTCAGCGAATTCACCGCCAAGACTCCACCCCAAAATCAAATTGAGAAGTTATTATTTTGTCAATTTACAATTAATTGTAATGTTGCTACAGTAGATAATTGTACAATTTGTAATATTTATTTCTTTTAGAGGAGTTTGTAATAGTGTAATAGTTTATTAGTTCTCTTAATTTGTATTTTATATAATTGTAAACTACTTATTTTAGCTTAGTACCTTAGTGATGATTATTACTTAATTAGTTAATAGTTGAAACTTAGTATAATCTATATATATTTTTTAAAAGTTTTTAAATATATAAATTAAATTCTGGACTCAAAATTGCCCAAAAATGGATTCTGGGCCACTTTTAGCCCAAAAATCGATTCTGGGCCATTTAGGATCCAGAAAATTATGCTGTGCCGAAGGCCCAGTAGTGCGGTGCGGGGGTGCAGGCGGATGGAGGTTCACCCCCGCACCCGCCCACCAGACGGGGTACCCCGCCCCCGCACGGACAGGGGCGGGGTATGGGGAAAATTTTCCCACCCCCGCATATGCGGGGGCGGGTATCACCCCTACCATAAGGGGAAGGTTTAGGGTCATTTTTGGCATGAGAGAGAGAGTGCTAGCTGTAACCACCACCATCTGGGTCTCGCGCCATGCGGGATGAATTTGTTGAGATCTTGATTTCGTTGGGATGGAGTGGAAGAAGTGAGGAGGGAGGCATGGAAAACGAACGAGTGAAGAAGGGGTGTAGGGATCTCTGATCTGGTGTATGCAGATGTAGAATAAATACAATAAACTGCCTACGTGTCACCATGTGAATGGAGGGCTGCTCTTCTCACATTAACAAACAAACCGGTCCCCAAGTATTCTCTTAATTGCAAGCTTGAAAATTAGGAGATTTCCACAGTTTAAACATGTTTTGACAACCCCCAAACTTCCCAATGTTCCTATGATGTGATGTTGCAAATCCTTATATTTGGAGTCTAGTGGCATCATCATAATAATAATCAAAGAATTTTTACAATTATGCGTATGTACTATGTTTGTTGCACAATTATCTGTGCATACACATGCCCAAAGAAAGAAGGGGTCGAAATATCGGGTTTTCCGGTTTGGGTAATCGCGGTCAATTTTGAGAATCAGAATTCCGATCGGGTCAGAATAGGATACTTATGGTCGGTTGAACGGTCCTAAGTAGAGTTATGTATATGCACCATGATGAGATAACACTACTAAGGTCAATTGGATAACCTCCCCAAAGTCAATGGTGAATCACCTTAGCGTCACAAACACAGAGCTGAAGAGAAAACAACATGCACAATACTAACAAGATAAAAGAGATCCACTTAACATCATACTTAGCAAATACATGGAGAGGGCATGGGGCGGGGGAAAGTTTAAGCAAAACAGACATTGGTTACGGCAGTGACACCTAGAATAGCACTTAATAACTAGAAGTCTTGCACATTGAAACAGCACCCCTTTCCTCAGCACAAAAGAACAAGAGCCGCAATAAACAGATCTGCTCAATTTAAATCTTTCACTCGAAGGCCCACTGGTTCTCCCTTCGGACCTCCTCTTCTTCCTCTGGTGTGAAATTATTCTTGATGTTGAATGTGTTGCAGATTTCCTCTGGAGTTTTGCCCTTGATCATGTCAGCCACAGTCTGGCAAATCAGATCCAGCAAGCTCTTGTTGTTCAGATAGTTTGCAGCCTACAAGAACATATTCCAAAGTGAACCGTCTTCCAACCAAATATGGTAGAAGAATATGATACTAGTAGAAGTTTAGTGCTTGCTTGATGCAAGAACAAATAACAGAGTCCCTTCAACGGCCCCTTTGTTATAAATCTCTCTCAATGGACTTGACAAAAAAATACCACAATCTTGATGCTCTGGGAGCATATTGCAGGTTCACAGGACAATGCTAAGTCATCATAATAACTGGTCCTTAAACAAGAAACTAAACGTGTCCGACAAAATATAGGATATCTGCTGATTTTTAAGAAACTAAACGTGTCTGACAACCCTAGAGAAGTTTAGTGCTTGTTAGATGCAAGAACAAATAACAGAGTCCCTTCAACAGACCCCTTGTTATAAATCTCTCTGACTTGAAAAAAAAGAGCACAATCTTGATGGCTCTAGGAGCATATTGCAGGTTCACAGAACAATGACAAGTCATCATAATAACTGGGCTCTTGAACATTAAGAAAAAACTAGATTCTATTTGGAAGAACTTCAACATTGAAAATTTAATGGACTGAGAATCCATGACCTAGATAGGTGTTCCTCTAGTATAAGTCTCATATAATTGGGCTATGCCTATTATTTTCTATAAATAACACTTATCGATTACCTATAAAAGAAAAGGAAATTGAAAAGGCAAGAGAAAGTCTATTGTTACAAAAGCAATATTTCACAAGAAAGAAAACAGAAAGAGCTACTAAACCCATATATGAACACAGAAAAAAAAATTGCAAAAAAGCAGCAAGGATGATAAAAGAAATATTATTGATTAGTGAAAAATCAATCCTTGAAACAATGGAGTAAAGGGTCTCGTAGGAATTCGTTACATGAACTTCCACGCACTTAAATATTAGCAACAAATTTTCCGTTTAGTGAAAAGTCAATCCTTGAAACAATGGAGTAAAGGGTCTCGTAAGAATTCGTTACATGAACTTCAAAGCACTTAAACATTAGTAACAATTTTTTCCGTCAGATTCATTGAAACACAAAGCTTTCCCTTTTTGCAAGCACACTTGTCACAGAATCCAACAATTATATAAATCATCAGCATTTCTTAACTCACTTTAGCCATGGATCCAACCGCAAGTACTCGAGTAAAACAAAGCAGATAACTAGCCAGGTGTATAATTTTACAGTCAGAATAATATAACAATGCTAAAGGATTGGGATATGAAGAGTTAATATGTGGAATGATTTATTTGATCTCACAAAAACTCCAGAAGAAAAGTGGAGGTGGTAATTAGCAAAACGCTCGGTTCCTTTACACCCGAAAAATAATACGGTGGTATAAATTCTCAATTATCAAACCAGGCTCAGAATACCCAAGAAAAAGGGAAAAACTGAAGAAAAAAGATAGATTACAAAAAACTTTATGGACACCGAAAGCAAGACATCGAAGCAAAACCCTAGAATAAAAAATGCTAAAAAAATCTACCAAGGAAAATTATTCAACGTCAGAATCAAAACAAAATCATAAGGAAAATAAAAAAAAATAAAACGATCAAATATTGAGGGGTTTGAATTAGAAGGGAAAAATACGGACCCGGAGTAGATCGAAAAGGGTGGGTATGTCGACACTGACGAACTCGGCGTCCCAAGTCTTTAGGGCCTCATCGAGGGAAGCAGCGCGGTCCTCGGCCTTCGGGGCCTCTACGTGCTTCTTGCAGTACTCGATGACCTTGGAGAGGATCTTGCTGGTCACTTGAGGGAGCGGGATACAAATGTCGTCGCAGTGGTCCTCGATCATGTGCTTGATCGTTTGGGACTCCAGCGCCACGGCCTCGTCCACCTCGAAGGCCTCGCCGTCGGAGCTCTTCAGCGTTATCTTCCTCCCTGACGACATCGTTCTTTTCCTATAAATTTTTCTGAAGGATCCTAAAACGCAAACCCTAGGCTATAGGACAAACACGATGCTGTTGATGGGGTTGATGATAATTAAAAAATTGAGTAACGCGATTAAACACCCATTTGAATCTTCCCCATTAAACTTGGGAAATTCCAAACGTATGGCCTTGGTTTGAATGCCTTCTGTGTCTTCAAAAAGGGGGTTGTTGTTGCGTGCAACTTGGCCAATTGGAGGTTCCTCCAACTTTTTTTCCAACTTGACTAACCAAGTGTTATCACCCTCCATGGAAGTGATTCTGTTGTCGAGAAGTAAGACTTGGAAGTAAAGATGAAGACATTACTTGGTACGGTGCCGTTTGGAGCTAGAAGAGAGACGATGTCATTTGGAAGAATGAATCAAACGCTGCGTTTGGAGGTTATTGAAACCGTGCGTTTAGGGGTCAATGTTGTGCATTTTGTGAGAGTTTTATATTGAGTTTTGCTATGTACAAGCAAGTTACACACCAATCTGAATATTAATATTGTTGCATTCATATTCTAAACTTAAATTAATATTATTTTTAATAAAGTCTATTTTCTGACCAATCATATTCAATAGGTGCGTATATTAGTATGCAGAATCGCTTACAATTATATTTTTCCGTTGTGCATTTTGTGCATTTTCTGTTATAGATGCATTTTCTTATGTGTTGTCTGCAGTCCTTTTATTATTTGCACTTTTTTTTGTGAGGTTACGTTGATTGTGCTAAGTGAATTGTAAAAAGGGAAGGGAGGGAGAGGATTATTCTCGAGAATTTCTTAAGGTTTCATTGTTATTCATGGAGGTTTTGGGTACCTCAAATACCCTTTGTACAATCTCAGTCGTATGAATCTTATGAGTATATTTTCTATCAGTATTTCTTCTAAGCAGTTTCTGCACTTTGCATTACATCAGTAAGGGAATCATTACACCAAGCTGTCTAGATTAGTAGCTACTAGCCTACTACTTGCAGTTGCTGGGCTAACCCTCCGACAACTTGCTGCAGGGATTCTTGCGTTTTTTGCTGTGCTTCTTGAACCATGATGAGATAACACTACAAAGGTCAATTGGATAACCTCCACCAAAGTCAATGGTGAAGAGAAAACAACATGCACAATACTAACAAGATAAAAGAGATCCAGTTAACATCATACTTAACAAATACATGGAGAAGGGCATGGGGCGGGGCAAAGGTTTAAGCAAAACAGACATTGGTTACGGCAGTGACACCTAGAATAGCACTTAATAACTAGAAGTCTTGCACAGTTAAACAGCACCCTTTCCTCAGCACAAAAGAACAAGAGCCACAAAAAACAGATCTGCTCAATTGAAATCTTTCACTCGAAGTCCCATTGGTTCTCCCTGCGAACCTCCTCTTCTTCCTCTGGTGTGAAGTCATTATTCTTGGTGCTGATTCTGAATGTCTTGCAGATTTCTTCTGGAGTTTTGCCCTTGATCATGTCAGCCACAGTCTGGCAAGTAAGATCCAGCAAGCTCTTGATGTTCAGATATTTTGCAGCCTACAAGAACATAATCCAAAGTGAACCGTCTTCCAACCAAATATGGTAGAAGCGTATACAACACTG
Organism: Pterocarya stenoptera; assembly: GCA_003123785.1. Taxonomy (NCBI): domain Eukaryota; kingdom Viridiplantae; phylum Streptophyta; class Magnoliopsida; order Fagales; family Juglandaceae; genus Pterocarya; species Pterocarya stenoptera. The sequence goes on along the minus strand of QEOT01006433.1, from coordinate 48,002 downwards.
GTAGAAGTTTAGTGCTTGTTAGATGCAAGAACAAACTAGATTCTATTTGGAAGAACACCAAGATTGAAAATTTAATGGACTGAGAGTCCCTGACTTTCTTGTATCGGTTGTAAATCCTAGATAGGTGTTCCTCTTGGATACGTCTCATGTAATTGGGCTATGCCTATTATTTTCTATTAATAAAACTTATGGATTACCTATAAAAGAAAAGGAAATTCAAGATTGAAAAGGCAAGAGCAAGTCTATTGTTACAAAAGCAATATTTCACAAGAAAGAAAACAGAAAGAGCCACTAAACCCGTATATGAACATAGAAAAAAGATTGCAAAAAAGCAAAACAAGGCTGATAAAAGAAATATTATTGATTAGTGAAAAATCAATCCTTGAAACAATGGAGTGAAGGGTCTTGTAGGAATTCGTTACATGAACTAAACGCTTGAAGGCATTAAAGGGTTTTTTTCCTTTCTTCCCGTTAATTCGTGGGTCAATCATGGTTCTCTTGGTTCACTGCTCCAGAATTGTAATTTGAAAGCTCCCAACAGGCTAATCAATCCTATATTAAAAACTCAATCATCTGTTTAGCCTGTAGGCCCGTGATTTGTACTTCTAACAGAGACTTATTTTCCGGAGTTACGTGATCAGTATGTTAATTACTAGAGCCTTAGCGCAATTGAATCAATACTTTCCCAAGACGGGAAATAAATAAAAACCTGTTAGTTCTTTTTAAGTAATGCCACTTGAACACTTCTTTGTTTTTAATTACTAGTTTTACTTTAATGAAATAAAATAAATTATCTGCAATTACTAGTCCTATATATTTTTCGGAGGAATGATATACACCACACTCTCATTTTACTATGTAAGATGTGACACTTTTATCACTTTTGAATAATCTTTTATTTATTTAAAAAATAAATATAAAGATTGATGAGTAATGTCACTTCTTCTTAATGGGATGATAATATAATGTCGAAAATTTTCCTATTTTTCCCTGTTGTGTACAAAACTCCTCATTCAATCGTAATGTTTGCAGAAAGAGTATGTAATTGTTTTATTTAATAGATATTCAGAAATGAGTCATGCTAGGTTGCTGTCCACCAATGATAGCTGGGCATGCTGCCTAGCACAAATTTTTCTTTTTAATTTTTTTCCTCTTTTTCTTTTCATATTTTTTAACATATTTAACTACTTTTTTTTTTTAAAAAAAATACATCAATATACTAAAAATCACTTCTTTAATCATTAAGTAAAAAAAATAATACATGAGCAGTCAAAATGAGAGGGCAAACTCAAACAACATACTAGCATTTTCCTTCAGAAAAAACTAGTCCTATTTTACATATTGGTTTTATTAAAAAGTAAGGTTGGGCATAAGTTTTAGGTGTACAAGTCTCATGCAATCCATTTTAAAAATGCGAGTTTATTGTGGAGTCCAATTTTTTTTATATAAAAAAAAAAAAGCTACACAAAACTTGTATATTTGAAATTTGTATAAATCATTACTCTTTATTAAAAAAATAAAAATTGCATAGACCTTTTAAGTTTAAGAAATGATATTTACAGTCGTAGAGTGCACAAGTGCCACGCAATCTCTTTGACAAAAGTAAGTAAATATGAGATCTACATAAAAATAGAAATAAAAACTAATTTTTTAATAGTGAATCTCACTCTTTTTCAAAGTGATTGAAAAAGACCAAATCCTTGATAAAATAACTGGGCCAAAACCCAAAATCACCCACCAACACAAAAATGAGCCAATCACACAAGGCGCACCCCAGGGAGTCAAGGACCAATCTTCATAGCAGACAAAATGAGAGAGAGAGAGAGAGAGAGAGAGGAAAGATAAAGCTCAATCAGTTACACAGAGCGGGAGGAAAGCCTTCATCCTTACGAGTTCAAGCTTGGCGGCAAATGATTTGGGATTCAGGACTCGAGTTCAACCAAGGAAGATGTACCAAGCAAGAACATCAAAATGAAATGAGAAGAACCTTGAAACAATTGGCAGTCCCAAAGCCCATTTTGCCCTCAAATCCCTCGTCGCGTTAACCATGTCTTCTTCCTTGGTTCTGGACTCTAATCACTCTCAAAGCAACCTAGGACTGCTTCTATCTACTTTACGGTGAGAGAGAGAGAGAGAGACAGTGAGAGTAGAATACCTGAAGTGTAGAAATGGGAGAAGACAAATGCATTAAAAGCAATCACAGATTCCTAAGCGCTTATCTCAATTTTCATTTATTTATTTATTTTTTTTTAAATTTCTATCAGCTGGTTACAAGCCGATTCCACATGACAGTTGTACGTAGCACCACTGTTAAAAAGTTATATCTCTATCATTTTCCTTCCAAAATTATTATATCCTCTATTTGAAGTAGCGTTATATATATGCACCATGATGGGATAACACCACTAGGGTCAACTGATAACCTCCAGACTCCACCAAAGTCAATGGTGAATCATCTTAGCATCACAAACACAGAGAACTGAAGAGAAAACAACATGCACAATATTAACATGATAAGAGAGATCCAGTTAACAGCATTTTTTGCAAATACATGGAGAGGGCATAGGGCGGGGTAAAGGTTTAAGCAAAACAGACATTGGTTACAGCAGTGACACCTAGAATAGCACTTAATACCTAGAAGTCTTGCACATTGAAACAGCACCCCTTTCCTCAGCACAAAAGAACAAGAGCCACAAAATACAGATCCGTTCACTTTAAATCTTTCATTCGAAGGCCCATTGGTTCTCCCTGCGAACCTCCTCTTCTTCCTCTTGTGTGAAGTCATTCTTGATGTTGAATGTCTTGCGGATTTCCTCTGGAGTTTTGCCCTTGATCATGTCAGCCACAGTCTGGCAAGTCAGATCCAGCAAGCTCTTGATGTTCAGATAGTTTGCAGCCTACAAGAACATATTCCAAAGTGAACCGTCTTCCAACCAAATATGGTAGAAGAATACAACACGGTAGAATTTTAGTGCTTGTTTGATGCAAGAACAAATAACAGAGTCCCTTCAACAGCCCCTTTGTTATAAATCTCTCTCAATGGACTTGACAAAAAGATACCACAATCTTGATGCTCTGGGAGCATATTGCAGGTTCACAGGACAACGTTAAGTCATCATAATAACTGGTCCTTAAACAAGAAACTAAACGTGTCTAACAAAATATAGGATATCTGCTGTTTTTTAAGAAAAAACTAGATTCTATTTGGAAGAGCTTCAACAATGAAAATTTAATGGACTAAGAGTCCATGACTTTATTGTATCCATTGTAAATCCTAGATAGGTGTTCCTCTAGTATACGTCTCATGTAATTGGGCTATGCCTATTATTTTCTATTAATAAAACTTATGGATTACCTATAAACAAAAAGGAAATTCAAGATTGAAACGGCAAGAGCAAGTCTATTGTTACAAAAGCAATATTTCACAAGAAAAAAAACAGAAAGAGCTACTAAACCCATATATGAACACAGAAAAAAGATTGCAAAAAAGTAACAAGGATGTAAAAGAAATATTATTGATTAGTGAAAAATCAATCCTTGAAACAATGGAGTAAAGGGACTTGTAGGAATTCGTTACATGAACTTCCAAGCACTTCAATATTAGCAACAAATTTTCCGTTTAGTGAAAAGTCAATCCTAGAAACAATGGAGTAACGGGTCTCGTAGGAATTCGTTACATGAACTTCAAAGCACTTAAACATTAGCAACAATTTTTTCCAACAGATTCTTCATTGAAACACAACGCTTTCCCTTTTTGCAAGCACACTTTGTCACAGAATCCAACAATAATAAATCATCAGCATTTCTTAACTCACTTTAGCCACGGATCCAACCGCAAGTACTCGAGTAAAACAAAGCAGATAACTAGCCAGGTGTATAATTTTACAGTCAGAATACAACAATGCTAAAGGATTGGGATATGAAGAGTTAATATGTGGAATGATTTATTTGATCTCACAAACACTCCAGAAGAAAAGTGGAGGTGGTAATTAGCAAAACGTCACGGTTCCTTTACACCCGAAAAATAATACGGTGGTATAAATTCTCAATTGTTAAACCAGGCTCAGAATACCCATGAAAACGGAAAAACTGAAGAAAAAAGATAGATTATATAGAAGAATTAGCGTTTCTCCGTTTCTTCCAGAACTTTCTCAACACCCAAAATCGTTATGGACACCGAAGGCAAGACATCGAAGCAAAACCCTAGAATAAAAACTGCTAAAAAAATCTACCAAGGAAAATTATTCAACGGCAGAAGCAAAAACCAAATCACAAGGAAAATAAAAATAAAATGATCAAATATTGAGGGGTTTGAATTAGAAGGGAAAAATACGGACCAGGATTAAATCGAAAAGAGTGGCTTGGTCGACACTGACGAACTCGGCGTCCCAAGTCTTTAGGGCCTCATCGAGGGAAGCAGCACGGTCCTCGGCCTTCGGGGCCTCTACGTGCTTCTTGCAGTACTCGATGACCTTGGAGAGGATCTTGCTGGTCACGTTAGGGAGCGGGATGCCATTGTCGGCGCAGTCGTCCTCAATCATGTGCTTGATCGTTTGGGACTCCAGCGCCACGGCCTCGTCCACCTCGAAGGTCTCGCCGTCGGAGCTCTTCAGCGTTATCTTCCTCCCTGACGACATCGTTCTTTTCCTATAAATTTTTCTGAAGGATCCCAAAACGCAAACCCTAGGCTATAGGACTTTCTAGAGAGACGCCCGGAGGGATCGGATAAGACTCGTCGAGTCAAGGCAATATCAAAACTACAGCGAGTGGAGAAGTAAAGATTTCGATTGTTTTCTTTCGACCTATTTAACCATTATAATTTTTTAAAATATTTTTATTAAATAAAATAAATAATTTAATTTTTTAAATTTCAAAATAAAATTATATTAAAATATATATTCTAATAATTTTTTATTTAATTTTTTAATTTTAATCTTAATTCATCTCATCTATAATAATAAATAAGGCTAAATGTAAGAGTGTATATATATAATATATATATACCCACTAAATTTCAACTTTGGCTTATACGATGATGGCACCAATTTGGTCCTAAAGTCTTTTTCAAAAAACTTTAGAAAATTATTAGATGTTTTGTCACTATTTTTAAAATAGATCGTCATAATAAAAAACTCTCCTACTTACTTCTTTTTTGCAAGAGAGACAAAATTCCTTAGATATTAAAGTGGAGCTACGATTGGAATGGTGATTTACTAGTCCGGAATTGGTTTGTTAAGTAGTGGGACAAATTTTCCCGCACACAAGATGTTATTGACAATGCTATTTGAGACTTTCTTCAGACTGCTCCAGATTTGATGAGTATTGAGAAATTTTCACCTGTTAAACAGAGCGCCCTGCTTGAATATCCAAACATTCAAGCCACTACTTCTACTAAACCTGTTACTTCTATTAAATCTGATAAATTTAGCAAATCTTCCAAACCAAGGAATATAAGATCTCATCCGAAAATTAACAAAAAAAGATTTGATTTATCTACAACATAAGCAATTGCAAAACAATGATAAAACTGATAAGAATAATTCTGATACTGAGTCAGAAGCATCATCTGAAGCTTCAGTTATTGATCTCTACAGTAACATATTTAGAAATGATTTAGAAGACACTCAAAAACTATCTAATGACTGATCTGTGGGCACAAATTGACAAATACTCAAAAGTATCAAATGACTACCGTCTCTAAAAGACTGATTGGTCGCTTGCTTTTCTGACAAGATTCTTGCTGCTACTTATACTGTGGTACTGTTTGTACTGTTGTAATGTTTGCTTTATTAAATGCTCATCATTCGTCTATAAAAGGGGAATTTTCCTTAGAGAGCAAACAACTTCTTCTTTTATTAGCTATGCCTTTGAGTTTGTTAAGAAACCTATTTCCTCCACATTTTGTAAGTTGTTTCAATACGAATAAACGTTATTATTTCTCTTACTTCCTTTACTAAGTACTTTCTTTTATTTTCATTTATCATTAATACCACTTATCTTGTCCTCCTTTGATCTACTTTCATTTTTACTACTTCCAGTTATCTAGACCTCCAATCATTTGGTCCTTACTTGCATTATTTTATTTACTTGCACTTCATTCCAGTTATACTCCAGTTATCTAGTCCCTACTTCAACTCTAGTCATTTGGTCTCTTTTTTTATTTGTTCTCTATCACTACTCCAGTCATCTGGTTTCTTTCTTTATCTGTTCTCTATCTTATCTACTTATTTGTTTTTCAATTTCTGCCCCCTTGTTGGCATCAAAGCCAAATCTAGCTTCTAATAGGTGATTTATATATGTTCATCTTATCCATCATCTACTTCATACTTTCTTAATCTTATTCTTGTTTCTGTTGGCACCACCCTAGTTGTAAAGAATTCCAAGGACTGTGTCTATAAGAACCATTTCTGTAGAAAAAGCGTTTGTGGCATAAGTGGGTAGATGGTTGACCTTAGGGTATGTGTTACAAAATGCAACAGATATATGAATGATGATAGGATTAATGAGTGTTAAGTTTAGTTTTGATTGATTCTATGATAAATAAAATGTTTAGATCTAATTTATCTATTGTTCTAGAACTAGTATGCCCCCTGATATCATTATTGAGGAGGACTTTTCTATTAAAGAAACTGATAATGTTGATTTTAATAAATTAAGTGTTCCAAAGATTGATGTTAAATCCATTTATAAAACCAATTGAGTTTAGTATGCTTTTAAGATTAAGTGCAATGTTAAAACTGTTGAACAAACCTATGCTATTTCTAAAACTCATGAGAAATGTTGCTTGTTTAACAGAAAATCGATTCAAGATTTTCTGGTAAAATGTTACAAATTTATGCAAATTGGTTATGTTCAAATTGCTGTTAAGCCTCTCACAAGGAAAGACATCAATGCTTCGGTACTTCTTTGTTTGTGTGATGCTCAGTTAAAGAAATTTGAAACCAGCATACTTGATAGGATTCAATCTTCTTTGTATAGTGGTCCTGTCGACTTTGATTGTAACTCTTGCTTTAGATAATCCTAACATTCTTAAAGTTTGAACTTTAAATATTTTGACATTTAGGTATTATATAGAAGAAAATAGCAAACCTCTTGCCATAGTTACCGTATTTATTTTCGAACATTAAAAACTAATTTAAATCCTAAAGCTATTTTAAAAACTTTAGAAAATAAAACTTTGTTAATTCAGAGTTCAACTCCTGATATTAATATACAAGTTCTAAAAATGATTTAGTAGAAAGATATTACTTTTCTTGATGAGTGAACTTTAGAATATGAAGTTCCTCCTACCAAAGTTATTTCTAATGATCTTAATTTTGATTATATTCAATAATATTTTAACAGTATTATTAAAATTAGTTTTGATCAACTTTTAGTAAACAACGAAAAGAGAAATTCTATGTATATAGAAAAATGTGCGAGTATATTTAACTATTCAATTTCCTACTTTTACTTACATTCTTTAAAAGTATTTTTTTATTTGTTTTCTAAAATACCTAGTTATTTGTTACAATCATTTTTTTTAATTTACTTTATTAAGAAATAATACAAGCAAGCCTACACTAGGGTACTACCCTCACCCTATGGGGCAGGGTAGCCCTCTTCCCGCCCCTCACCTCGCATGGATGGAATGTAGGGTTTCTCTCCTTGGAACACAACACAATAAAAATCCATCACCCACTGCCCCCATTGTGCACAAAATTCACAAAGAATTACAATGATACACAATAAAAAATCCACAATCACAAAAAATCAACACAACAATTTCAAATCACTTGCAAGAAATAATTGGAGAGAGAGAGATAGAGAGAGAGAGAGAGATCTTAGACTGTCTTGGTTGGAATTGAAAATTCATCTCAACTTATTTTATCTTATTATTACAATTTTTTTAAATTTTCACACAAAATATAATATAAACAATTCAACTTTTTCAAATCTCAAAATAATAATATTCTAATAATATTTTATTCAACCCATATAAAATCATCTCAACTCATCTCTGAATCCAAAAGGAATCGAGAGTAACGGAGAGAGGGAGAGACGATGTTGTGGCGAGGGAGAGATGGTGTCGCTGGCCATGGTGAAACTTAGACCCCTACCTTAAACTACACATCTACACCTAATTAACATATGATTTATCATTTTATTTATATACACATATTTAAGTATTAAAATATAATGACAAAAATGATAAATCACATATTTATTAAGTGGAGGTGTGTGGTGTAAGACTTCTATGTAGAATTTTTCTATTTATAATTTTACCCACATAACTATACGTGTTGATACTTAATATGTATAATATTTTGCGAAAAATTGTAAGTATATGTAGATTACTTATTTATGAAATTATGGATTATTTTTTTTCTACATTGATCTATAAATATGATTAGTGTCTGTTAAATATATGGCAAAAAGGTATGCTTCTTAAAATGAGTTAAAATTGTCATATGTTTTTTCATTAAAAAAAACAATTCTGCTATGGGTAGGAGACTTTGCCCAGGAGAGCTGCACAGGGATGCCACGTCAGCATGAATAAAAAAAATAACAAACTAAATAAAAGATGGAATAAAAATTTACAATAATATAATAAAAATTCCAATGAAATTAAAATTGAAAATGAAGTCAGTTTGGACTGAAGCACGAAAATGTCGCTTTCTTAAAGGAGATTCAAGCCCTCTATAGTGTACAAAGTCTCAAATTAACCGGTGCAGCAGAAATCTTCTTGACTTGACTCTTCCAGGATACAACAGCCCAATTGATCGTCGTCTAACCTGAACCAACTCTGTACAAGTAGTTGAGCCCAAAACTCCACTCAAAGAATACCTTTCTATTATCTGAAAAATCTTTCTAAAAAAATTATATACTCACTAAACTTACTTTTCTTATTTCACTTTCTCCAAAATATATTCCTCCACACGTACGAACCGCAAGACTACACAAGCATATACATATATGTGATAGACGTAACCGGAAGAAGAAAAATAAAGTGAAATAAAGAAACCAACATTAACAACTCATTAATGCCGTGTTAAACCATAGAGAAACGGATGAAGGTCATGAAGTCAGTTTTTCCAATTGTTTAAACAAGACTAAAACTAAAAAAAAAAAAGGGCATTAAAGTAATTATAAACCATTAAAGCAAAAGAAAAACTGCTTGAAACCTAAAATGGTATTATCAAAGACACAAACTCTCCCAACGAAACTTTATTACCTGCCCATTAAACTCAACGTAAAAACCAAAATGCAAAGGTGAGCAACACTAAAAAATAAATATTATTAAAAAATACTAACATTCTCCCAATATTTTTTAATAATAATAAAAATAATAACATATAAAAGATACTTTCAGATAAAGAAAGATTATTATACATCATGAAGGTATGCTCTGCATTGAACTCTCATTTAGTGAAATAATAACCTTTACTTCAGAATCAGTAGTGGTCTCAGACTTGAACTATGACTGTTTAGGAGAAATAAATAATTATTACTTACACATAGTAACTCAGGTGTTGACATAAGCTTTATTAGCTAGTACATTAGGGCCTTGTGCTAATCTCGATTTCATGAGTGTATTTGAAAATAAACCTAAATTTCATAAAGAGCAGCCCCACTCTCACACTCACGTAGGTGAAATCTGCCAAGAGTGCTCCTGTAATTCTAACACCCCACTCATAAGAGTTACAGAATTTCATTAAAAGTTTCTTCAAAAACTCATCCTCCACAACATTACAAGATAAATGCACTCACATCATAGGAATGAGAAATAAAAAATAGTGCATTTCTTACGACCATCATATGATTCGTTTTTTCTATTGAACTCAGTTCTTAGGATCTCTGGTCCCCAGGTTGGGTATTCTCATACATGGCTCATGAATTTATGGGTTATAATCTCATTCCCCTCGATGTTTTCCAGATCATTTATCTTGTCAAAACTTTATTTAGTGGCTCAAAGCTTTGTTTAGTGGATCCACATTAATAACACCATTAATAAATAAATAAAAATCTCACAATCTTGTGTTTTTCTTCTAATGGATCTGGATTTACCGTTATAATAACGGTTTTTATACTCTACTAATTGTAGTAGCACCATCGCAATAAATAAATATGAATAAAACTGATTTTTTTCATAAAAGAATAAATCTCTCAACATACGGCAGCCAACCAAATGTGAGTAATAAAATCTTAAAACGACTTAAAGCAATAATAAAAATCTTTCTGTTGTGGCATTAGATCCAAAGTTAATACCACATACGTTTCAAAAGAAAGCTAACGGTAGCCAACGTAATTATAAAATTGCTTGGGAAAGTTACCATCCAACTTAAATGCACATAACAAACATGAATATACATTTATGATATTAAAAAGTAAAACATCTTAAATGTACATAACAAACATGAGCTTACATTTAATACCCAAAAAGTTAATAGTTTAAGGCTTTACTCTCAAAACTCAAAGAAACCTCAAGCATACGTTGGGGCAAATTCTTTTGGAAAAAGAAAAAAAAAATTATCTTCTAAAAACTTAACCTCCACTAATTTTTAGATTTAAAAAGAAATTCTTTAAAAAAAAAAAAACACCTCATCTAAAAATCACTTTATTTCAATATTAAAAATTGGACTGCAATTTTTTATTCCATATCAAAGAAAGACATAAGCATGTGTACCAAAACATTTAAACAAAATAATACACATAAAGGCAAACATTCTATGCTTTATTATTAATATTCAATTTAAACATTCCATCACAAGCATAACCCTTGCCCACGAAACTCCATTTTTTGTAATCATATATTGATAAGATTCTATAGTTTGTTTGAAGCCTGCTTTGTTGAGTAAAAAACTTAATATCAAATTCTTCCTCATAAACGGTGTATAGAGCACATATTTGAGCATCAATATACGTCCAGAGGTGAATTTCAACTCAACCTCACCACTCCCAAGAACCTCAGTTTTACTTGAATCACCAAGCATAATAGTCTTTTCTTGTTCAAATGGAGTAAAAATTTTAAACCAATTTTTATCATAGCAGACATGCCTATTGGCACCAGAATCTGCCCACCACCCTTCAATAAATTGAACCAAGTTTATGTCTGTGATCATTGCTACAAACGGCTCCTCAGTTACGTTAACTTGAGGATTATTTTGTTACTTCCAGAACTTACAAATTCGAGCAAAGTGTCCAATTTTACCACAGACAAAACACGCTAGATTTTGTGAATGGGCTCCTTAATTCTTATCATTTTGGTTTTGAAAACCCTTTTTGTGAGGTCTACTAAATTTTTTGAAATCTTTTCTTTGCTGCTTCAAAAAACTATTTCTTGTATTTTGACTTTTAGGCAAGCTACCATTTTCAGAAATTAAATTTACCTTTGTTATGGAATCCTCATTACCATTTTGAAACACCAAATCATCTTGGCCATTAGCTTTCCTCCTCTACACGAATATGCGTGATTAAGGTCTCCAATGATGTCTCCTTTTGTTTATGGCGTATCGACTTTTGAAACTCCCTCCACGAAGGTGGTAGTTTATCGATGATGCTACAAACAATTAGATTGTCTCCAATCTTGATGCCTTCAGATCTAACTTCAATTACAATTATTTGAAAATCTTGCGCTTGTTCCGTAACGAATTTTCTATCTACTATTTGATATCGAAAGAAGCGACTTGTTGCATATTTCTTCGCTCCAGCTTCTTCCGTATCATAGTTATTCTGTAAAGCTTTTCAAATTTTCTTTGCAGAGGTGTAAATAGTGTTGTAGTAATCATAAAACTGATCAGCAAGACAATTTAAAAGATAACATCGACAGTTATAATCATCTTTAGTATATTTTTCAATCTTTTCTTCATGAGCTTTCACTTGTGCTTCAGTCATGCTCTCGGTAGTGATCTTGCTAGGATTCTTTGCTGTGAGAACATAAGAGACGTTGAGAAGGCTTAGATAGAAGAGAACCTTGCACTTCTATCTCTTGAAATAAGCTCATTTGAATCGGAAGGGCTTGTTGAGATCTCCAATACTTTTCGTGGGTTTTTCAATTGTAGGCTCCATGTCTGAATTCTCCTTAAAATTGTTGGTGAAATTTACAATAATATAAAAAAATTAAAATTAAAAACGAAGCCAGTTTGGACTAAGACACGGAAATGTTGCTTTCTTTAAGGAGATTCAAACCCTCTACAGTGTACAAAGTCTCAAATTAACCGGTGCAGCAGAAATCTTCTTAACTTAACTCCTCCAGGATACAACAGTCCAACTGATCGTCGTCTAGCCTGAACCAACTCTACACAAGTGGTTGAGCCCAAAGCTTCACTCAAAGAATACCTTTCTATTATCTGGAAAATCTCTCTAAAAAGTTATATACTCTCTAAACTTACTTTTCTTATTTCACTTTCTCCAAAGTATATTCCTCTACACGTACGAACTGCAAGACTACACAAGCATATACATATATGTGATAGACGTAACCGGAAGAAGAAAAATAAAGTGAAATAAAGAAACCAACATTAACAACTCATTAATGCCGTGTTAAACCATAGAGAAACGGATAAAGGTCAAGAAGTCAGTTTTTCCAATTGTTTAAACAAGACTAAAACTAAAAAAAAAGGGCATTAAAATAATAACAAACCATTAAAGCAAAAGAAAAACGGCTTGAAACCGAAAACGGTACTATCAAAGACACAAACTCTTCCAACGAGAAACTTTATTACCTGCCCATTAAACTCAACGTAAAAACCAAAATGCAAAGGTGAACAACACTAAGAAATAAATATTATTAAAAAATACAAACATCCTGCATCCAGAGTTTTCCAGAAAATAAAAGATGTTTGTCGCATGTTTAAGAGATGCATGGTAATTATTTAAATAGATTGGAGAAAGTGAACTAACAAAAAAAAAAAAAAAACTCAGCTTGAAATAAAATTTTAGTTTGACATGAAGTTATTTATAAAACTTCTAATGTAGAATCTCTATGCTATATATGACTTACACCCTCTCGAATAACCCCATCTATCCTCGATCGAACCTTTTTACTCAGTTTGAGCCATGGTAACAAACAATTAATTAAGAATGAATTTTGATGTTACTCTTTATTTAAGTTTTGTTATCATCTATCACAGTTATTGCGGGACACATTTTCAATGATTATACACGTTAGCCACTTAAATTAGTAGTTACCTGCAATGAACTACGTTAACAAGTAACGGAAAATAATGCTTTAGATCTTACAAAGAAAAGATTACAAAAGTTAGGGAAATTTTTTTAAAGAAAATCCAAAATCGTAATATTATTCTGTATGTTAGATGTGTTATATTCTAAATTAATTCCATATATTTACTAATGCTCAATAAATAACCAGTTAAAAATATACCACATCAATATATATATATATATATTTATATATATTTATATGTGTGTGTGTGTGTGAAAAATGCTTGGAACCCGATTTGGGCTCCCTTTTTCTTTGCCCTTTGGCCTTTTTCAATTTTTTTTTTAGTTTTTTTTTTTACTTAATAATTAAAAATTTATTTTTTAATAATTATTTTTCACATCATTTTTTAACACTTTTAAATATTTTTAAAAAATGAAAAAAATTTACAATATTATTAAACAACATTTTCTTAATCACTAAGTAAAAAAAAATAAAAAAGACAAACGAACAAAAAAAAGGAGAGTCCAAATCAAACTCCCTAACACTAGCCAATATATATATATATATTTATATATAAGGGGATAATAAAATTTAACATTATAGTTCTAAATGAACTCCAAGGGGTTGGACCAAGTAGTGAAGATATTGGTTTTCGGGTATCACTCCCTTCAAAGTCTAAGATTTAACACATCATGGGTGTAAACAATCATTTGGGGTTATATTCTTAGTGAAAAGCCAACGATTTAACCAGTTTCGTGTATGAAAACTTTCGAGAGTACAGGGCACGAGATCGAAATTTACTATGTAGGAATGGGTCTGAAGGGCCTTACCTTGGAGAGGTTCCCTAACATTAAAAAAAAAAAAAATGTTCTAAATGAACAAGATGCTTTTTACTAAGGAAGTGGGTGGTCAAGAAGGCATTCATGGGTTTTTTTAATCAATACTTACCCCAAGACAGGAAATAAATAAAATCTGTCTAAGGTGATAAAAAAATAGGGGTGTAGAATCGGGTCAAATTTTTTCTTAGTCCGATCACCCGAAATCCGGTTGTATCCTGATTTTTTAGAGAAACCCGGATCCATAACCATGACCCGGTTATCCATAACTAGGTCATTTTTATAAAAAAATAATAATTCCTAGTTCCAATTAGTTATGATGTCAAGAGTAGTAACATTTTATTAATCTAATTAGTTATAAAATATTATTATTTATTTTGTTCTTTATAAATTAATATTTTACATTGTGATGTAACAACAATATTATTTATTTTGTTATTTATTTTATCTTTAAAAAAATACTTTTAAAAAGTGTTAATTTATTTTTTAAAAACAATATGGACAATTTAAACATAATATCATATTTTTAAAAAAAAAGTGCCATAAAAATATTTTTTAAAGTTTAAACAGTTTTTTTTTAAAGTATTAATAAATCCAGATTACATCTGGTTACAATCCAGATATTTAGATTTAAAGTCAAAGAAGGGAAAAAAAATCCAAATATCCGGATTTGAGTCGGATTATTCATCCGGATTATTTCCAAATTAATCCGGGACGGTTATCATCCGGATTATTTCCAAATTAATCCGGGCCGATAACCGTCCGGATTTTAGAATCCGGATCTAGATGCACACCAGTGATAAAAAACGCATTAGGCCTTTAAATATTGGATAGTTGCATTCGGATTATATTTATGCATTATGTTTCCCACTGCAGAGTTCTCTCCATGACGATAAAAAAAGACGGCAGCAGCAGCATCAACATTTGTTTTCACTTTTTCCGTTTGTTTGGAAAATGCACAAGCTCCACTTAGGATTTGCTTCAACAAGGATTAGAAAGGAGATTTTATTTTGTACTTTCTCGAGGGAAGCAACCTATCTTACATTGCCCATAATAGATTTAACCAATTATCTTACCCACACTCGTAAAGAATTCATATTTAATTGATTGAGGTGGATACCTAACCAGGAAAATAATGATCTTGGAGATAGAATTGAGCCTTTCACAAAATAGAGAAAATGATAGCCATGCTGAAAATGGTAATCAGAATTCACAAGGACCAATTAGACCGAAGAATAAGAGCAGGCATTCTGGCATTTCCAGCCGCAATATATGCTAGACCTGGTTTCAAGCTGAACCGCTTACCTAAGTTTAGTTTTAAATAGGACTCCGCCTGAAAATGCTCCTCGCTTGTTGGACCTCCATGTATTCCACTTAAACTCAGTCCCCACCCAAAAGAATCTTCAGAATCATCGGACATAGACACAGCCCAATGTAAACATTTAGGATTTGATCTATGCACTTCAATCCAACCTCCAATTCTTGTAACCTCGTCAAGTTCTGACTCCAGCATTAAGGCAACAGATCCTGAGGAGAAGTTTTCCGGGGTGCTTGTTCTGATGGCTGAGCTAGATGCTTCAACCACTGTCTCAGGAGCTGTAGGATGTTTCGAAAGGATGACAGGAATGGTAAGGGGTCCAAGACTAACATGTTGGCTCAATGATTTAGGCACTTGATGAAGACCCAACAGTGAGAGCTTTATCCCTCGTGGAAGTTGGCAGACAACTTGCCCGAATGTGCTGAAGCAATGCCCTGCACTATCAGCATCCGGTTGCATACCCAACCCAGAAATGAATTGAGCCAATGAAGCAATGACATTTGATCTTCTCACTGATAAGCCAATGCCACTGCCTTTATGGTGATTTAAAAGGGGAGGTCCAAGTGATGATAATTTAGTAAGGCCCTTTGCCTGCCAGATAAAATATTATATTAGAATCAAACTGTAGAATATAATCAAACTGTAGATAACGTGCCTGATAACTAATATTAGTAAATTGAATAAAAATACTGCATTGGATTGTTAAGCTTCATAACCATATCTGAGTGCAATATAGTCGACAAAGCAGAGATACCAACATGCTCAACAATATGGTCCTTGACTAAAAGGAAGCACATGGGCTACAATGGGCCATTGTGGGCATTATATTGGGGACTTTATACAACACAACTGCCACATATTCACAAACGCAACATGTCCAATATCTGATCAGCCCTACATTAAGAACAAGCCACAAACAGAGAAGAGAAAGCCACTGAAAAAGCCTACAGCTCAGCAGCAACTGGATATCTAAAAGGAAGGGTGTAATGCGGCAACATGAGCTTCCAAAAACAACTTCAACAACAGAAAATATCCCATAAGGTCATATGAAGTATTGAGATTTCTTTAAAGTTTATTTGACTCATTATACAATTAGACCAACAAGCATGTGATGAACTAACACAATTAGCACACACAACCACAATACTAAATGCATAGTGTAAGACAATGTAGGTAAGCAACAACATTAAAGCAAATGGACTTTACTTGATGGGAAGAAACTGTAGTGATTGCAACATCCCTGGATTGAGCTCCAACTGGAATTGCAACCACGGATAACCAGTCACAAGCATTTACTCTATATGACACTTTTTCTAGAGAAAGTGATTGTCCCGAAACCTCATCAAGATATCTGTTGCCTTTTTGACTGGCAACAAACTCTGCAGTAAGACTCTCTCCCTGACTAATTGTGGTTTCAAAAGTGAACCTCGAATCAATTCCAGTTGTGATTCCTGCTCTGGAAAGTGCATTGCAGTTCTGCTTATCAACATTATCCATCACCAACAAAGCCCCCAAGAGATCAAATTCTCCTCTTACATGGGTACTGGCTTCTTGAAATGGACTTCCCTTGGTTGTTTTATAGAAAGAAAGTATTCTCTCAACCTTGTCTTGTCTGTCCCTGAGTTTCATCAGATCTGTAAATGCTTCTCGTTGCAACCGCCTCAGAATTTCAATCTGAAAATAATATCATGGAATTCATAAAATTCCCATCGCCCAGCAATGGTTACTTATGGAACAACCACATTGGTAGAGGAAAAATTCTAATCACAAGGCCAAAACGATGAGTATAAATTCTAGTAAGAATATTGCAGCACAACAAGTTAACTATATCACACAACGTTATCATTGTCAAAGATCTCCCCTATCATCAGATGCTTCTTGTTGTAACCAAAACATCTAACGCACAGACATAAGTGTGCATGAATGCATTCACAAAGAAGTAAAATGGCAAAACATAAATAAATAAACCTCAACACTCTGTGTGTTTGTTTTGAAATGGGTCTCTATGGGTCCATTTAAATTATGTTTTACTGATACAAAAAATGGTGAAAAATCATGAACACAAAAGCTGAGATGCAGCATCGTCATATACTTCTATGTGTATTTGAGAGTGAAAGGGAGGTTAAGGGAAATGCATTATATAGCCAAAAGGCCTTAAAACTATCTTCACCACAATCCTTGAAAAGATAACACCAGCAAGTCATGCAGACACTACAACTAGAAGGCCTTGGGTTTTGCATTTTATACAGAAGGATAACAAGTACAACGCAACTTCTTGTTTCCAAAGAATGGCATTGCATGATACTGTCTGTTTGCCTCAAAATAACAGCTCCATCAAATAACTCAATTGAATTTTAGTATTTTACTCTATTAATGACTTCCTAACACTCTTGACTGATGCATTTTGATTGCATAGAGTCATTAATAAATCTACGAGAATATAAGTGCCAGTGAAGAAACCCAATTTGATGGATGAAAAAACTTAGAAAAAGTATAATGTTTTCCACAAACTCAACCTATCAATGTTAGTTTTTTTTTTTTTAAAGTTGCACAAACATCAAGTGGGGCCTGAAGCCATGACTGCAGCCTCCACCATGTACTTAACAGAGGAAGGAACTCAATAAAGTTAGATTTCTGAATGCTATGACCTTTACATCTGAATCAGAGACTATCTCTATATATAAGTTAACTGGAAAGTAAACACAACAATATGAAATGTACATCCAGAGGTGACTGGCCGCCCAACACAGTAAATACATATGCGAAGTCAATAATTGATTTGGTAGTTGATATCATAGCATACGGAGACAATTATACTAATAGCTCATCATATAAGCCACATGAAAATTAGTTCACGCTTTTACTCGCAAGCCAATGAACATTCTAGATTCTACTAATCGCTACTCATTTCTTTACATGGAAATCACTACTCCTGAAGGAAACAACACGTTCACGCAAATGGTCAAATATTCTAATTGCAAATAATAGTATATGATTCAGGAAACATTGCCAAACTTCGATTGTATAAACTGAATTTCTATTTTTCAAAAGAATGTCTAAAACGCTTGTACAATGGAACTTGGCTACTTGCTAATTTGCTAGGACCCCATGGCCCATACCGATCAAAGTAGCTTGGATATTCATTGATTCAAGCAAAAAAATAGATAAATAAATAGATGAAAGCCTATCATCTAGGGCGTGAATCACCAAGCCAGCTGTTTATTCGAGTAACTTGAAGAAAAATGAAAACAGAAACCTCATCTAAGATGAGAGGGGTGATTATGAAGTTAAACAAAATGTGCCATAGAAACTACTAAATCTTATTTACTTTAAGAAAATAGAAGAAACCAGCCAAAGAACCTTTCTACTAAGGGAAAAAGAGAGTACCGGATTGCGGCGAGCTGGATTGACGCGGCGATGAATGAAGCCGTCAACGAAGTCCTGGCTGGATTTTACAAAAGCTTTCAATTTGTCCACCGCCAGAGCCACGGGCTCCATTTCAGAACCGTTCGAGAATATTGGAGGGGCGTATAAAGGGAGAGAAACCCTAGAGTCAGATCCTCTATCACTTGGATTTGAAAAGCGAGAGCGGCTAAATTATTACTCACCATGTCTACCTGTCTGTATCTGTATTTTATTAGTCAACGTGCAATGCTGACCGACTAATTATACTAATCATTTTGTTTTAAAAAAATATATAATAATTTTTATGTGCATTTTACTCCGACTAATTATAATAATAATTTTTAAAAAATTCTATATGCCATTCTATTATCTTACTTTATCTCATTAAATAAAATGTGACATATTTATCACTATTAAATAATCATTTATTACATATTTTTTTATTATCTAATAATGATGAATGTGCCACATACTATTTAATATGATTAAAATAGGATAAGAGTGTAGTGTATAATATTACACATAATTTATATGTGCGTCTTATTACGGTACCTTTGGACATCGACACTATTTATGAAATTCCTCACAATTTCTTATAAATATTACTCAAAAACAAAATAATTATCAATTTTAAATCTTTAACTCTTTTATCTAATCATTATTCAAACACAACAACTAATACAAATTTTACAAATTAAAAAATATATATATAAATCAATACAACTTTTACAAAATTTAAAATAAAAATAATATTAAAAAATAGAGTAAATCTTTTCCTAAGCCAATCCCTTTTACCAACACCACACAACACGATGTGGTGAAGCCGGTTTGGTTTTCACGTCACGATTTAACACCCCTTTCTCTTGTATCTTTTATTTTTTTTTCTTGGATCCCTCGTATCCCTTTTTCATGCAAATTCATTTTCTCTAAAATATCCATAATCATGAATCACGCAAGGAAGGAGAATATTAAAATCATGAACTCGTTTAGTCATCAAATGATTGAACAATCGGGAGCAATTTACTTACGATACTTAGTTGACATTCATAAAAAGTATCTAATGAATTATGAGTTCAATACATCCTGTTTAGCAGAAAGACGGATATTCCTTGCTCATTATCAGACAATCACTTATTCACAAACCTCGTGTGGGGCTAATCGTTTTCATTTCCCATCTCATGGAAAACCCTTTTCGCTCCGCTTAGCCCTATCCCCCTCTAGGGGTATTTTAGTGATAGGTTCTATAGGAATTGGACGATCCTATTTGGTCAAATACCTAGCGGAAAACTNTTAGTCATTCAATTTGCTTTACTGAAAACATCATACAAGAGAAATGAATAAGAAGGAAAAAGAGACGACGCCAAGAGTAGAAAGACTTTGATTTTACTTTCTGATACTGATCCCACAAAAGAAAATTACTCAAGAGTGATTTTTAAGGAGTCTCTCCTTAGACCGTCGTTCTTTTCTATCCAAGATGGGTTCTTTCTTTTCTACTCTAAAAATTGTGCATATATAAATATAAGAAAACATGCAATAAAATAAATAAGAGAAGACTTGTAAATTGTGCATAATCAACATTTGGATCCCACGATGTATAGCGAGAGAGAGTATTGAAATATGAGTGTAAAATCGAGTGAATAGTGAGAGAGATTTTATAGAGAGAGAAATGGCAAAAAAGAAAGAAAAGGACGAAGTGTAAAACTTGAGTGTGAGTTTGTTCGGTCGGTCGACTTCGTCGACCTCGCCAGATGGTGGTACAAGGGGTGAAGAGGTGCACAAAGCAAGGGAGGGAAAAAAAAATCGGTGGACAGAAGCACAACGCGGGGAGGGGAAAGAGATTCGAAATGGGTACTGGAGCTTGAGATAGAGATGAGTCCTGAGGGAGGGTAAAAAGTGCGTTTTGCTTTTAGGTAAAAAAAATAGAAAAAGAAAAAGGAAGACATGTCCCAATCGGTGTGTGGTGTTGGAAAAAGAAAAGCAGATGTATAGAAGTATTTTAAAAAATAATATTTAAACAATTTATTGACTTTATAATACTTTTATTCAAATATTTTCTTCTCTTTTCTCAAATCTCATTCAAACATCTTAATTTAAATAATTTCATTACTATTGACGTAATTTTGAGATACTTTTAAAATCTTGTTTGGATATTTGAAGTATCTCAAAATTTTGTGAATAATAGCAAAATGGTTTTAGTTAAGATGTTTTATTCGATTTTGAAAAATGAGAGAAAAAAAATTGAATAAAAATATTACAAAGTCAACAAATTCTTTGAATATAATTTTTTAATATTAATTATATTTTGAAGTTAAAAAAAATTGTATTAGTTCTTTGTGTTTTGTTTTTAAAGTTTATAAGAGAATAATTAGATAAAAAAATTAAAAATTGAAAATTGAAAATGCATTAATGTCTGATATTTAGGAAAATATAATTTCTTTTTGTAATTTTTTATCAAATCTCGTTATACAAACGTACAAGAAGATTTCATTTTCTGGAGACTACCGACATTCTCTTGGGTTTGGATTCCTTTTTCAAAACAAGTCACTGATTTCTAAACATCATGAGAGCAGTCCAAAACGTACTGCAAAAATGACACAAAAACAACTAGAAAAAGAGAATTTCTCAATTTTAAAAATAGATCTTCTCCAATTGCCAAATCGTCAAGAACACACACGGATACAAGCTGTATGACTGAAACGTGTAAATCAGCAGAAACAATTACACATTGCAGATAACACTGCGTATGTGGGGGAAATAAAAGAGGAGGAAGAAATACACGAGTCAACAGTCTCAAAGCAGGCTCTTGACATATTTTCTGAGGAGCTGATTGACAAGTGTCTTGTATGCTTTTTCTGTGGGATGATAACTGTCGAAAAAAACATACTTGGAGTCGTCTTGACAGGTGTGGGGGTCCAATTGGCTACATAGTATTGATAACTCTACAGTCCCTGTACCGCAGCACCCTCTATCTGCAATTTTAAAGCCTGTAAACACCAACATTTATACGAATTAGAAGAAAAATAAGAACCAACCTTCAAAATTATAAGATAATATATATTTATTATTTACGTACCGTATTTATTCGAGTTTTTTATTAGATCAAGCAAAGGGCTGTATACATCAATGTAAACCACCCTTGCGTAAGGGAGATTGTTGCTAAGGCGACGCAGCTCTGCAGCAAGTTTGGCATTGAACATTTTTGCAGCTTGATTGGGTTCCTCTGCACACTTATCTTTTCCTAAGTCCCCAACCAAAGTTCTCACTGATGGCACACATCCAATTGGTGGTGCGCCCAAAACACCAATCCTTCTCGATCCCATTCCATACAATTCCTTCAAACCATTATTCACGAGAAAGAATATATTATATCATAACCATTATCATAAGAATATCTATCAACTATAAGTTATAACATAAGTTCTTATTTTACTTTGATATGTGCATGGGCATCAGCAATCGTAAGAAAACGAAGAATATGTACGTACCTTGACAAAGTTAGAAGCCAAATTGACCAAAAGATCAGTGTAAGAAGGGACATCATATTGCAATTTTCTAATTCCAGTAATAAAATAGGTATTGCCAATGTCGTTGCTGCTTGCTACGACAAAGGTGAAACTCTTGGCTAATATGAAGTTTGTCCTCTCTTCTCCAACAATTCCTTTGAGCCTCCCTCTATATTGCTCGAAGTCGTGTAGCTGCTGGGATAGTGGTATCACAGACTATTTTTATCAAAAAAACAAAATCAAAAAATATATATTAATGAGTCTCATACAAAGTAAATTAAAAAATGAAAAAAGAAGTACCCCATGCACTACTCATACCGCGATATTTGAGGTCAAAGGATCATATCCTGCGCCACCTGAAGCAAAACTTACACCTGTTAGGAGATCTTTAGGCTGCAAAGTTGGATCCCTAAATGCTGGTAGGAGCTCTTTAATTCCAAGTTCTTCCACTGCAAATAAAATTAAATAAATAAATAAATAAACAAGAACAGCATTTTAAAATTATGGGAATAAAAAGGACAGCTCTTAACGACCTCTTGGCCTATTTTTAACATAAACAGTAAAGTTATTCTCGGAATATTTTATTTTATTTTGTATTCGTAGACAATGTTTCAATCATTCGAATGTGCAAAAAAAACAAAACCTGAAAGTGAAAGCAAATGCCCAAGGCCAACAGAGGCCGAAGCACTTGCTATAAGAAGGGAAAAGTGCTTCGATTAGAGTATTTGAGCTTCGAAAAGTGTGGGCCCAAACAGACCTTAATTTACGAACCCAGTCGTACGGGACACGTGGTTGGTCATGAACATATGCTAGGACCAACCATATCCATACAGCTGTCATCGATTGGTACGTAGCAGATGGGGATATTAAACCTCCGGCCTACTATCGATTAAGATAGGGTGCGGCAACTCTACCGCACCATCCGTCCAGCTGAACTTTCCACTTAGTGATTTTTTTTTCTTTTTTTTAATATATTTAAATATATTTAAAAAATAAAAAAAATACATTAATATATTTAAAATCACTTCTTTAATCGTTAAGTAAAAAAAAAAAAATTTATCAAACGGTCAAATAGAGATGTCCAATAAAGTAGACAAAATAGTATTTTTTATTAAGATATTAAAACAGTTGGGCAGATTTTGAAAAGAATCTCTTAGATCTAATTTGGCCTAATTCAGTTAGTCTAATTTTAAGTCGAGTCTAATATTTAAATATTGGTTACATTTAGTTTCTTGATCAAATTCAGCTGAGTTCAGTAGATTTAGACCTTTCTAATATCTAAATACCAAACTTTTAAATTATTAAACTCATCTCAACTCAAAACTTATTTATACGTGAGATCTATAATCTTTTTTAACTCAACACCTCTTTATGAGCGAGACTCACAATCTTTTTCAATTTTCTATAAATACATCTTAACTCATCTTAACATTCAAACATATATAAACTCATTTTAGGTGAATTTCACAAAACTTACTCCACCATCTCAATTCATTATTATTCATGGAAAACTCAACTCAATATCCAAACACAGCTTACTCTCAAATCACTAAACTCATCTTAATTATTTACATGTGAAACCACAACATTTTTCAATTCAACATATTTTTACACTCGAGACTCGCAACTTCTTTCAACTTTTCATAAATATATTTAAATTTATCTTAATATCCAAATACATCTAAACTCATCTTAAATAGACTCTACAAAACTCATTTCACTATTTCAACTCATTACTATTTATAAAAAATTTAACCCATCTCAAACTCAATTAAACAGTAAAACCTTTCTATAGGGAGGCGTCGATGAATCAAATTATAAACCCCCTAGATTTTACTGCCTAAAAAGCAAAGGTTTATCTGCTTGACGTACCTATAAAAAGAACAAGATTAGAGGTTAAGGAACGCAATGGTCGTCGTTTCCAGTGTTCCACAGAGCCAAAAAGACGTTGTTCCCGGCCAGAGAATACACAAAAATAGCCCGTCAAAACCATGAATATTGCAAATGAGAGAGAGAGAGAGAGAGAGAGAGTAGAACCTAGAAAGTCTGAGGGAACTTTGCCGTTGGAAAATCTTCCAGTTGGTATTCCTCCCTTGAACTCCCTGCCATAGGGGGGGAAATTGCATTTTGTGAGTGACATGAGATCGTTGTTGTTACCCGTATCAGCGATGGAGTCCCCAAACATAATGACAGCTGGAATTGTCTCGTTGCTTGGTAGCTCAATGGCAGCCTCTGTGGTGCAGACCAAAACAGCCAAAGCACAGGAAAGTACGAACAATGTGGTAATTGAGAAAGGCAGGCCGTGTTTCATGTTTTAGGTAAAAAGATTAATATAACTTGCTCTAGATTTCTCTTTGATGGAGTTCTTGATCCAAAGTTAGAATCCAATTAGTAAAAGAGAAAAGACGTCGACGGAGATGATGATCACTTGTGGCCGGCTGGGGGTCTTCAATAATGTTAGTAATTGGGTGCATTTTATACTGCGAAATACACGTACAGATCATGAAGCCCATTGCCATTTATTGCTCAACCAATGTGCAAAATTTATCTAGCTGTAATATGAAACAAGAAAAATATTATTTTGTTCACTTAATTTGTTTCCTCATTTTAACACCTCATGTGTTTTAATCTTTTTTATTTAATAGTTAAGAAATTGATTATTAATGTATTGATATTTTTTTATATTTTTTAAAAATATTTTAAAATGATAAAAAATATGAATAACAAAAATAAAAAAAATAAAAAATTAATTTTAGTCTAGCGGTATGCCCGCTCATGGAGCAATTAGTAGTATCTGTTGAGAAAACAAGTCAAGTGTAAAATAAATTATAATATAATATAATATAATATCTCTAGCAGAATATTTCCACCATCTTCAATTAAGGCGCAACTAATCATATTATTTTTTAATAAAATGATAAACTTATATGTTATTAGTTTACGATTATTTATTATTTTACTTAAAATGAATGGTATCTATATAAAATTAAAATTATCTTTTAATGAAGTATCACATTGACTAATTTAAAATAAGTGATAGAATAGTTAATTGTAAATTAAAGAGTTGAAAGTACTGTATCATTGCTCTTTTCTAATATTCTCATCCTGGTATGGTAAAAATCGTTTGGTATAACTATATTTCATGTCAACCAAATAAAAGTAGCATGTGATCACCAAACTAGGTTCACCTTACTAAAAGAAATTTAATTTTTAGAGACAAAATATTTTAAGGATAAATTAAATTTTGTTCCTAAAAATACTTATTTGGGATGAAAATTAAATTTTGTCTCAAAATATGGAAGCGATTTTAGCTTTGTTCCAACAGACAAATATATGTTCAAACTACACTTTTTGGGACAAAATATAACATCTACAAATAAGCGTTCAAACGCTCACAAACACGTTCAAACAGTATTATAATTTAATTCACGTTCGAATGGTTACATAACTGTTCGAATAATAGTCATGGCGGAAAATTATAGACAATTGTGTCGGAGAGAGGTGGAAACCGTTCAGACGAGATATTCAATCATTCGAACGAAGTTCTTGGTGGGAAGTTATAAATAAATTTGGCGGTGATGGTTACTATATTGTTCGAAAGTTCCCATACACATTCGAACAACAATTTAATTCACGTTTGAATGTTGACATAACTGTTTGAATAATAGTTGTGACAAGAACGTATACACAATTGTGTTGGGAAAAGTTAGAACATGTTCTAACGTTATATTTAATCATTTGAACAAAGTTTTGGGTGGGAAGTTATAAATAAATTTGGTGGGGATGGTTGCTATAACGTTCGAATGGTATATTTATGTTCAAACGAAGTGTAACCAATTTGAATGGTTATAAGAGGCATTCGAACGGTATCGTATACAATCAAAATAAATTTAATTATGAAAATTTATTGAAAGACATTCAAATATTTTAAAATTAAATATTGTTTGAGTATATTAATTATCATCTTCAAAAGATGAAAAATCTACCTATACGGATTTATGATTATTTCTTGTAAATTAAAATATATCATATATGTCATCCCAGGAATTTTATATAATTAATTTGAATATTAACTAATGACTTTTGTTGTGGTAAATACGAATTTGCAATTAAAAAAATATTACTTTCTATGCAATGTCATTTTTTATATTATCATGAACTGATAAGTAATAATGTTTGAAGATCCCGCATATCAGATAATTTCGTTGCTATATTTCTTTATAGTATATGATAGATGCATTAAACAAATATAGTAATAATGTTATTTTCTTTTTTTTGTAGTAAGGGAGTACTGTAAATAAAGCAAATAGAGCAAATTTAACCATATATCATCATGCGGGTTCTCGATCTTTTCATCGACTATAAAAAAAGTTATACTACTGCCTCGTTAAATATTAACATATCAAAATTTGTGAGTGAATATTTATACTATCTCTAATAGTATTTTTTTTCTTTTATAGGACAAGATGGTATCACTTATGAAAACTGTTACGTCTCAATTTGATGAATCATACGTAAATGATGTTCAAACATTTTTTCAGGTTCTTGGACCACGTTATGGATATCTAAGAGGCTTAGGACGTTGCGTGAAACTTTACTTAACATCATCATCCTCTTCTCAAGTCAAATTAAATAACAACTCTAAAAAATTAAAGCAAGCAAGGCTCAAGATTAAACATTTGAGGTCCAAGTAAAGAGAGTTGCAGACTTAATTAGATCAAGCAGCAGATATAGAAACAAGATTAGAACAAAACATATAGAAGAAGCTGGAGATTTAATCTCAAAAAATGTTCGAACAGTGGCAATTAATGATATCTCAAAACTCTATGCCACCACAATCCCAGCTAGAACTTATTTTCTTTAGTTGTCTTTTTATTTTTCTGACTTGATACAATATTTGAACAAGTGTGATGTTTTAATTACAATATTTAATATTAGCTTCATATTTGAATTTACAGTTTAATATACCATTACTACCGTTCGAATGTAAAATAACCAGTTCAAATAGTAATTTTCAATTTATTTTCATTTGAACACATTTTAACTTCCGTTCAAACTACCAATAGAAACCATTCAAATGAATTGAGAACCGTCAATTATGCTCAAATAGATAAATTATGTGTTTGAAAAGACTTCATGTTTGGACATTCGAACAAATAATAGGATGTTCGAACATATTTGTCATCAGTCAAATGTATCATATACCGTTCAAACAAAAATATTAAACCACCCGTTCAAACTAGGGGTGTAAAAAAAATCGATGAACCGGACTAGACTGAACCGAATCTGTGGGTTTGGTCCTGTACCGGTTTTATTTTTCAAAACCAAACCGGACCGGTTTATATATATTATAATTTTTTATGTTGTATATAATTAATATAATATTAAATTTTAAAATCTTATATTACTATATTCTATTGTATTAATAGTTATACTAATACTATATCATTATATATTATAATATACTACAATATATTATCACTATAATATTATATACTATAATATACTATTATATATATTATATAATATAGTATATAGTATATTAAAACCAAAAAATTGGATCGGAACCTATAAAACCGGAAGTACTGGGTTAAGGGGGTAACCGGTGCGAAATCAGTTCTTGAAAATGCAAAACTGATACATATCAGTTCGGTCTCAAATTTTATCCAAAACCGGACTAGTTACACCCTTAGTTCAAATTGATGTTTTCAATTCGATTGTATATAAATCGCGTTCGATCAGATTATTTTTGTTTGAACATAAATATATATGTTCAAACAGACATAAACTATTCGAACACTCTCTCTATTCGAACAAGATCAAATAAATTGGCGTTGTTCGAATCAAATTTCTATTGAGTTTGATCAAATAGATTACCATTCGAATAGTAAATGTTCCATTTAAACTATTTTTGGGATGAAAATATTTCGTCCCAAAAGAATATTCTCATGCAAATGCTTCATCTATATTACTCTTTTGGGACGAAAATGTCATTTTTTGGGACAGATTTTTGTTTCAAAAAATGCATTCTCTTTTAGTGCCTTAATTTATCTGCTAGCTATAGCTAGAGAAGATAGATCAGGAAATTAAGGTGAGGATCGATCCATGCATTTGGTGAGGTTATTTCCTTGAGTTCATGGATTAAGAAAATATTAATTTCGAAGCATTGTCACTGCTTAGTTCCTATAGTGAAGTACTGCTCCCGGAAGATAAATAGAAATTAGAAAAATATACAGGTAACTTAATCTTGATTGCATTAATATTTTGAGAATTGCTATACATCCTCCCCATTGTAACACAACCTCCGCACACCGCTTACGTGTTTTTCTTTTTCTTTTTTTTTTTTCTTTTTTCTAAGTTAAGTTTTAGTTTTGTAAATCATTTTTTTTTCATTTCCTCTGCGTCCTACTCTCCCTGCATTCCTCCCTCCCCCAGCTTTCTCACCCCAGTTGCAGGTTCTCTTCGTACAGTTTCCTCCCACTTTATGCAATTTTTGTTTTTGGATTAAGTAAATCGATCCATTCAGGCATGTGGTTGCATCTTCTAATTGCCTAATAATATAAATTGGTAAAAGTTCTCAGAAACTCTGCTACACAAACGCATGCAAGCAAACTTTTTTAATTTTAGCAAAGAACACAGAACTCATTGCAGAGTCCCATAATGTTTAGAGCGACAAAGACCAATAACATACTAAAAAATTGTGTAAATATTGATGGAGCCTCTAAACATAATTTCATTCTTCAATCAATATGGAGGCTCAACAAAAGTTTATCTTCAAAGTGTGTTTTGTTTTTCGTAAGTGATGGATGCCTTCTCAAATTGAAGAAATACTTTGACAATGTTCATAAAGTGATGAACTTTTCAAAAAAAAATTAGACAGCAATCATATTTTTTTTACTTGGTAGGGTTCGGTGTTCATCTGGGTGAGTGAGGATTGAGAGATTCGGTGATGGTCTTCATCTAGGAGGGGTTGCGCAGGGCAGAGAAGGGAGAGCGATATCCTCGTCTAGGAAGGGAGCTGTGCAGAGTAGAGAAGGTAGAGTGAGGTCTTCGTCTAGCAGGGGGCTGCACAAAAAAGGGAGTGAAGGAGAAAGACAACCGCAACGATGAACCGGGTTGATGAATAGTAAGTGTGTGGTGTGTGATAAAAGACTGGAGATTGAGTAGACTTTTTCTAATATTTTACCCCGAATAAATATAGATAGAAGCCACTGTTNCGCAGGGCAGAGAAGGGAGAGCGATATCCTCGTCTAGGAAGGGAGCTGTGCAGAGCAGAGAAGGTAAAGTGAGGTCTTCGTCTGGGAGGGGGCTGCACAAAAAAGGAAGTGAAGGAGAAAGACAACCGCAACGATGAACCGGGTTGATGAATAGTAAGTGTGTGGTGTGTGATAAAAGACTGGAGATTGAGTAGACTTTTTCTAATATTTTACCCCGAATAAATATAGATAGAAGCCACTGTTTGGAGAAGCCATTTTACACATATGATGTGACATTATTTAGACCACACACAGAGAAAGATAAAAAAAAAAAAATCTAACGGCAACCACGTAGTGAGTGGAACGAGTGCATCGCTACATTGACTTTTATATAGAATTACTCTTTTACCCCTCCCCCGTGTACAGCCTAGCCCAGCGCAGGCAGCAGCTAAGCCCAGACAGCCAGGAACCAATGATTTTTAGCGTTGGTATTTATTTCATTTCAGAGCACCATTACATGCATGCTGGAGATCAGGAAATTATTACTCTACGTACTCTTTTTATTATTATTTATTGTTCCTACAGTGAAGTACTGCTCCCGGAAGATAAATAGAAGTTAGAAAAATATGCAAGTAACTCAATCTCGATTGCATTAATATTTTACCCCTCCCCCGTGTACAGCCTAGCCCAGCGCAGGCAGCAGCTAAGCCCAGACAGCCAGGAACCAATTATTTTTAGCGTTGGTATTTATTTCATTTCAGAGCATCATGCATGCACGCTGGAGAGGAAATTATTACTCTAAATACTCTTTTTTTTATTATTTATTTATTTATTACGCTACCTATGTTATATGACACAGATTCTTACATCATGTATAATGTTTTTTGCCTGTGCTCCAAATTCCTAAATGCATTTCGTTATGGGTTCCATCCCAAACCATGAGGACGGGAAAGGGGAGGGGGGAACGAGTTGGAGGGTAGTTGGATATATCAATTCCACATGCAATACACCCCAGTGGTCCTAGTGGTCCCTAGTCCGAGCTTTTTGTAATACATACATGAATTGCTCATGAAGTTCGATGCATTTTCTTGCTATCTTAAGATTTTCGCATTTTATAGTTTAATGCTAGCTAGAAGAAAATGAAATTTAACACGATGGCCTAGATTCATACATTTATACACACACACACACACACACACGAAACCAATGCACGTTCACAATTAAGACATGTTAAATCTCATGTCCACCACTGGATACAGATCAGGGCCGGTGGTGACTAAATTTTCATGTATGCATGACCTTCAATTATAATAAAGAAACCATGCACGTACGTCCAGATGATTTTTTTCCGGTCTTTAACATATAGGAAAGAAAACAAATATATAAGATGGGCCTTGGTGCTGGACTAGAAATTGAAGAACAAAGCCACCGAGGCTGAAACAATAATTATTTAGAAGAAGAAGAAGATATATAGTTTCCAGCTTGCATGGTCTGCTCCGCTTGCTCCCGACACTTAGGTTAAAGAGAAAATATCTTAGAAATTAAAACCTAAAGGATATTTATTGTCCACAAAAATCTATATATATATATCTATATATTAAACTAGCTCGCTCACTTTTCAATGCATAGAAAAAACATGAGATGAAATGCAAACGAGTCCTGCTAGGGACACAAAGGGATCCGGACACAAAGGGATCCTACAAACTAACGTGTCACACCATCAGTTGATTTATTTCTCCCCGCTGTCGTTCTTTTCTCCTTTTCCTAGTCTACCCCAAAACCCAGCCTCTGCATTTTTGGTATTTTTCACTTTCTCATAGCTGCCGTCAGTCGGTAAGGTATTTTTTCCCTTGTTTTTTTTTTCCCATTCCTGTTCTTTACATTGTCGACAGCCATTTTTTCACTGTTGACGTTGGTATTTTTACTGTTTTTGTTAATGAACAATGGGAAGACAGCATTCACGTTGCTTATTTCAATAAAATTAAATGAAAGGCAGTTTTAGGATCCCTCTTTTATGAATAATTCGCATGTGAGAATTAAGTCGACTAAATTCTCACATGCGAGTTAAACATTCACTTAGCAGCTTGATGAGTGAATATCCTATTCAATTAGGGGTGAAGAGCCATGAAGTCAGAATTTGAATTTGAAAACTCTCATGCTTAGCTGGTATCATGCATATTAAGTCACCATTAATTGTCCAAAAATTTAAATTGATGAAAATATATCAATTTCTTTCATTCAATTTATATTCTAATAAGTGCATATATATATATGAGTAATGTTACATATAGTCGTAGAGTGCGCAAACGCTGTGTAGTCGCTTTGAAAAAGTATTAGGTCCACTCTTCAAAAATTAATTTTTTTTTAACATGAGTTTTGTATTTATTCACTTTTTTCAAAATGATTACGCGACGCTTATACATTCACATCTGCAATTATCATTTCTCAATAAAGAAACCACGTATAACGTCCAGATGATCTTTTTCCGGTCTTTAATATATAGGGAAGAACACACACATGTACATATATAGAAGATGGGGTCTTAAATTATATATTTATTTGAATACAAATAATACATCATCATGTATTCGCACAAATGAAAATAGAAAATCACCGTTGAACTTTATGGAAAGTGAAAACGCCGGACCAATAGAAAACTGAGTGGAGTAGCTTTGGTATAAATAATCTTGAAGAAACTTAGCGCAGTTCATGAATTTCAATTAGGTCAGCTGCATGCATGCATCAGAAGAAGCTAGAAAGATACTTTTGGAGGATTTGACCAACAAGGGTCTTGTATGCTGCTTCCGTGGGATGATAACTATCCCAAAAAACATAATCAGATGCATCTGTACAGGTGGCAGACGCTTGGTTACAAAGCACAGCTACCTCTATATCCCCTGTACCGCAGCACCCTTTATCCACAAACTCAAAGCCTGCACGCATTATTATATTATATAAATAATTAAAATAAATGGATTACTAAGAAATTAATAAAATAAAAATTAAATTGATTAATTACGATAAAAATGAATATTGTTTAATTAATTTACCATATTTTTCAGGGTTTTCAATTAGGTCAAGTAGAGGATTGTAAACATCAATATAGACAATTCTGCTGTTGGGTAGGTTGCTGTTAAGGGAATCGAGTGTCGAAGACAGTTTAGTATTGAACAACTTTGCTGCTTGGTTCTGCTTTTCTGAACACTGTCTCAGTAATATTCCTCCAGCCAGAGTTCTTTGCGACGGCACACATCCAATTGGCGGTGCACTCAATACTCCAATCCTTCGTGCCCCCAGCTCATATATTTCCTTCAAAACATATTGCATTAATTAATTTCTGATATTATTTCCGGATTTGTTTTCATTCTTCCACAAGTTTTAAATTTTTTTTGGTCGTGTAACAATTATTAGTAAGTGAAAATAATACAGGCCGACGGAAAATGAACTTATACCTTCAAGAAAATGGCAGCCTGGTCGACCATAAGATCAGTGTAGGAAGGGACATCGTACTGCAATTGCCGTACACGAGCAAGGAAATATGTATTAGCAATGTCGTCGCTGCCGGCCACCACTAGAAAAATACTTTTGGCCAGTATGAAGTTTGTCCTCTCTTCTCCAACAATTCCTTTCAGCTTCGCTATGTATTCTTTGAACATTTCTAATTGATCGGACAATGATATAACTGACTGTTTTTCTTTTCATATGTTAGAAAAAAGCAGATCGAATGGTATATATAACCACAAAAAAAATTAAAAAATTAAGTACCTACGTACCACTATTTTTGGTGTCAAGGGATCATAACCTGCGCCACCTGAAGCGAAAGATACGCCTGTGATCAAGTCTTGAGGAAGCAGAAGTGGATCCAAATATGCTGGCACAATATCTTTAATTCCCAATTCCTCAGCTGAATCGTACGTTGCATGACACACTTAATTAGTTTAGTGCATGTAACTTTAATGACAAAGGCATATCTTCTATATATATATATATATAAATACAGCGCTAGCAGGCCGCTAGGAGCTGCATGCATGCATTGAGATTAATTGGATCCACCGTATGTTTAGTATTTTTTATTTATTTAGATAAATTGACGTACGTCGTACATCATAAAAAATAATGGGACACGTAATCATGAATCTGTGGAATACCGTGGCTATAAAGGAGAACACGTAATGGATCGATAACATATTATATAATGGGACTTAAAACTGATGACTTGGAGAGGAAGGGAAGAGATATATTATATTAATTGTATTCTTATGTAAAATCGTTCTCGAAAATTGCATCTAGCAGCACGGAAGCAAGAAATCCTTCTGAATTAGTTTTGTGGATTTTTTTGTCCAGATCAAGACATAAATTGATACCTTACCAATTTCCAAAGACGAGAGAGAGAGAGAGAGAGAGAGAGAGAGAGAGAGAGAGAGAGAGAGAGAGAGAGAGAGAGAGAGGAGTATTGCACTTACGGAAGTGATAAATATCACCCATGCACGCACATGCAAAAAAAGTGAAATATGCTCATTGATTGAGTATGGGAAACAAATACCAAATCTTAAATTATATAAAGCGCTCCCGGGCATGGGAAAAAAATCGGAAGTTTCCCATTTACTTACAATATATTATAGACTAAACTTCCAAGCAAAACATATAATTAATCAAAGGTTTGGCACTTCTTGTTGGGTCCAATCCCTGTAATTTTACAGGAACCATATAGCTCGAGATCTATGCCTCTAGGAGGCTCTAGCGCATGTGAAACAAGCAACACAGTACAGATAGAAAACAAATTAAAGAAAAAGAAACTCGATCAAGAAAACAAAAGCTAGCATGCAGACAGGAGATCAGAAATGCGAATTAAGAGAGAGCTACCCATCATGTCTGAGGGGACCTTTCCGTTGCCAAATCTGCCTGTTGGAACTTTTCCAGGAAATTCCTGTCCATAGGGAGGGAAATTGCACTTAACAAGAGTTTTTAGCTGGTTGTTGTTGCCCGCATCCACGATTGAATCTCCAAACGCTATTATTGCTGGAATGGTTTCATTTGGTGGTAGCTTGATGACAGCCTTGGAATGGCAGAAAAGAACGGAAAAAATGAGAGTGAACAATAATACAGCAGTTGAAGAAGAAGAAGAAGAAGAAAACATTTGGACGAATAGAAAGTGTATTGGTGTCTAATTCTTCGCTTGCCCTCTGGATTTGCTTGCTCTCTCTATTTATAAGCTGACAAAAAAAAAATGTGATCAGGAATGAAGTGGGAAGTTGCATGTCAGTCTCAGTCAGGGACTTCCCGTTGCATTACCTGTGTACATCTAATGCAGGCTTTTTAGTTGTCAGTCTCAATCGGTGATTAGTGCACATACGTCAGAAATAAGGATTGAAAGTTGTTCGATTATAATTCTTTTAGTTTTTCTTTTATTTTTTTTAGTAATAGTGTTTTCTTTTTCTTTTTAATCGAAATTTAGTAAAATGATTCAATGAAAATCTAAAATAAGAATTTTCTTACAATAAGGATTTTTTGATTGATGATGAAATTCTTTAAGATGTTTTGAAAATTTGAATGAATCAAATAATATAATTATATAAGAGCGTTGACAATGGTCTAGCAATTGTCAAGTCCAAAATTTGCCTAAAGACAAAGCCATTAAAAATATTAATTCATGTTAGACTATCAATCTCAAAGTTAAAATAATAATATAATATTATGTATTTTAATAATAATTTTTTTTTTATATTTTACAAATACACTCTATATATTAATTAAAATTTTAACTTTTACTTAAAATTATTATTTTCAAACTATTTTTTATATCAACCTAATTATCCAACATAATATAGTCTTGTTTATTAATGAAAATTTTTAAAAATTTAATAAAGCCTTATTTCTTATTTGCGAATAAAATATGAATTTGATGCGTGAATAGTGACTTTCCAACTTAAAAAATTTCTTTA
The DNA here is from genome assembly GCA_003123785.1 of Pterocarya stenoptera. NCBI lineage: Eukaryota > Viridiplantae > Streptophyta > Magnoliopsida > Fagales > Juglandaceae > Pterocarya > Pterocarya stenoptera. The sequence goes on along the minus strand of QEOT01006433.1, from coordinate 12,658 downwards.
GAGTTACTGTAGCTCAAAATCTAAGTTAAATGTTTTTAGCTAGTCCAATGCAGGTTATGTATACAAAACTTAGCTATAGTTTGGATTTCACTAGCATTTAGCTACTTCAATACCAATATTCTAAGGCTGTCTCTCACACTTAATATTTTAACCAACAACTTGGTATAAAGTGACAAATGCATTCTTCACCTTTGTTTAATTTTATGGTTTGAGCTAAAAAAAAAAAACAATATAATTCTTTAAAAAAATTTGTGGAAATTGTGAAGTAATGGTGTCAATATTATTTTTATTTTTTTATAGGACTCTCAATCATAAGAAAAAAAAAGTACTGGTCTAGTTACTAATTACATAAAAACATACTGTTTATTATCATAATCTAGAGGCTCGATCCCCATTTAATTTCTCATGAAGACGTGTGCTAGCTAGTATTGGTGGCAGTACTAGGCTAGGGTATTCAGAATTAATATAAGAAAGAGACATAATTAATAATCATGAGTCATATATAAAGACCCATTGACATTAATATTGTTCTTTTTTTTGGTTATCCTTGGAAATAACAATATCAAACTTCCATCTCGAAATATATAAGAGTCCCTCCTTGATTCTGGTCATATCATACCATATATAAATATATATAAATATATATATTTATATATATTTATATATATATCAATATAAAAGTCCCTGATCATGATTCTCGTCGATTGTCGCTAAAACTGGTGTTGTGCCAACTCAATCATCTCGATCGAATAATCATGTCATCGCTTGTGATCCTTATAGAGAATTAACACTTTTTTTTTTTTTTGGGAAAAATGGTAGTGATTTATTTTTGTGGGACATATTCTTGTTTCTTAGTGGTTACGTCACGTGTATATCTTACAAAAGAAAATTATTAAACCATATCCAAATTAATAGAAAACTATAATACAAGAAATTAAGATGTTGACTCATTATACGTATATATTTTACCATTTTGGTTGCGCCAACGTGTACGTACGTTGGAAAAGAACATTGGTGGAGACGGATCGAGGAAAATGGCCGGTTGGTGTAGAAAGGCGGATCTCTTGATCTCGTGCTGCATGCATGTTAAAAAGGGGAAGTAAACCATGCATTTTCATGAAAGTTTGGTGGGAAACCGCCTTAATACGCCAATTCCCACTATTATTATCATAAATAAAACTTTGAAGGAAATGTTCACACGATATGGTATGGATAGCTAGCTAGCTCTAGGTCCCTAGGATGATGTACAATAATGCTTGTTCGGTGAACAATCCCGCAACTGTTATGGGGGCAATCCCACTGTACTCTTGCTTAATGGCCGACGATTAATTCGTGTCATTGAATGAGTTAAATGAAGTGAGTTGGATCGATCACATCATCCACATTATTATATAGTTGGAACATTAATTTATACAATAAATACATGACAAATTGGACGACTAAGATTAAGATATTTGAATTTTAACCTATTGATCAATTATTTGAGAGTCGAGCTTGCCCATATACGACTTGAATCTAAGATTGTTCATCCGAGTATACCCGAACCAGGTTAGCCCGAGTCATACCAGGGCCAGAACTCAGATGAATCTGAGTTTTTTAAAATCCGGATTGTTTCGGGTTGAACCTGGGCTCCAATGGTGGTGGCACTCAAACATGATGAGGCTGCATATTCGAGAACTTTTGCCTTTATAGAGACATTGATAATACCATTCTGCTTCCCATGCTCCATTACTGTCTCTCAATCTGTAACTCAAAAAATGTAGATAACTCTGTGAGTGCCACCGCACCGAGACCTTTCCAATATTAGCAGACCATCGTTGAGTGTTGTGTCCGATCGTTCTGGGCCATTAAAGGTGAAGATAACTCTGTAGATGCTAGCCCGATTATCTAGGTTCCAGACCGGGCTAGGAAAAAACCCAGCCCGGATTAATAGTCTTGAATCCAAAACAATCGACTATACACGAATCTGATGCATGCAAACAGGCCAAGGATTGACTTCAACAATGATGTAATTAGTAATAGGTGTAGGGAGTATTTACTTTGGTCCATGAACCGTAGAGGTTCACCTAATTCTTTGATAAAACCTTTAAGCATGAGCTAGCTAGCTAGTAGCATCAAATTTTAAGTCAATCATGTGTAGGGTCTTTTTGTTTTTTATTTAAAAAAAAAAAAAAATCTTCATTTTGCCCTTGATCATTTTGTTTTTGTTTTTTTATACCAAAGGGTGAAACTTGTTAACAACGATCCTCAAGCTAGGCAATGGTCACAAAAACTGTAAGGAGATTTCCCCCTCACTCATAAGTCCACTGAACGCTCGGCCAAGAGTAATGGGATTTGCTCCGATACCTAGCCCTAAGGTCCAAACTTGCCCACAGAGCAACTCGCCTGCAAAGAAAAGTAAACAATGATGGCTGATGGGACGAACTGGACTGACGCTGCTCGGCCGCACCCCGCTCATGGGGACTCGTACAGGTCAGAACAAGAAAGATGGAGAACCTTTGATCTCCTGATATGGGAACATCGAAGGACCACCAAAGACACCAGCAAAGTAAAGTAAAATGAGGAACCATGCCGCATTAATGATACCACTACCCAAGCAACACACTACATTAATGACACCATCACAGAGGCAAGTCGCATTTAAAAGGCTCTAACAAAAGGAACAGTAAAAAGGACATGGGCTCCACGGGGCAGGCACGATCTGTCCCCCTAGACTTCCGATATAAATAACAATTTTCATGTATAAAAAAACTCTCTGTTCTCTAGACTCTCTAATTATTTACAAACTTTCAAAATACTCTACTGACATTGGTGTCAGAGACTCCCCAGCCCCAACGCCGCACTCTTCCAGCTGCTTTCTTCTCCATTTTCGCTGGGCCCAACTTTAAAGACTTGAGTTGCTAGAACATGGCCCAAAAACGTATGAAACACAATGTTAACAAAACATTCGACCTCCATATAACAAATGTCCATTTTAATATGACTCCAACTGATTCTCTACATTTCTTGGTTCAAACTATTTTATGTAATTCTGGGAGAGCCAGGCACACTGCTTTTCTGTTAAATATTTTATTTATAAATGGGTGGGTAGGTTACAAATTTTTTATAGTTTAAGAGGGAGATTGCAAATTAGGTTATACTCTAACAGGAGTTTGTCTATATTTTCTTAAGATTGAACTTGAAAGCTAATTATACCAACTACCTTACGACCAATTATTGCGGAAATAAAGTGTTGAGTTATTAATTTGTCGCCTTTGTTAGGATTGGTATATAGCTTATATATGCATACATATGGAAAATAACTAATTTATCACTTTTATCCAACTAGTTTATATGAAATAAATGTAATTTTATAAAATTAAAATTTATTTTTAATAAAATGACATGATTACAATATTGATTGTAAATAATATTATATATATATTATATGTAAAGATCATGTTCTCTCAAATTTCCAAAACTCCTGAAATCTTAGTTTAACGAAGTAAATTTCAAGCACAATTAGCATCAATAACAAGCAAAAAGAGACTAAAGAAATTAGTTGAGACAATGTCACATGTCATTATCCTATAACAATGGAGAAAGAATCCTTATATACTAATGAAATCTTCTCTACATAATTATGACCACATACTTTGATTACTACAATTACAAACATGCATGGATAAAAGCCTTTTAAAAACATAACAAAAATTTACGTCATTCCTAGTTTCTTCATTTCAACGAATTATAGGAAATAATTAAAGACACTCCCACAATGGTTTCTCCTATGGTGGAAATATTTAGGACCAGAACTTTCTCTTCTTCCTACACCACTACAAGAGAGTTTCAAAATCTTCTCGTCTTAAAATGATTGTCCTCTCACATTAAAGCATTGTCTTTCTTTTATTTTATATTTTCTTAAAATAAAATTAAATTGGATTATGAAATAGGAGTATGTTGTCAGTCCCCATCCCTCTTTTAACAACAAGTTTTTGACCTTCTATAAAATGGTGTGAGAAGTATAATTATGACTGGGAGTGTAAAATAAAATCGAAAAACCAGTTGAACCGAACCTGACAGGACTAAACCTGTGGATTCGGTCTGGTGCGCAGTACCGGTTCTTACGAATCAAAACCAATTCTAAACCGGTGCGGTATCGGTTTTCATATTTTGAAAACCGGTTTAAACCGAACATGAGTGGTATATATATTTAAATTTTTTATATTATATTACATATATAATATGTTAAATTGCTAATTAATATAACATGAAATTCTAATCTTATTATTCAAGTCAATTAATATTAGAACATAAAATTAATATAACCTGTCATATAACATAAAATTATTTTTATAATTTTTAATATAACATATAAATTTTAATCTTATAATATAAAATTTTAATCTTAAACATAAACATTAATATTAAGTTATTAAAATTAATTTTGATATATATCAATGATAAATACATTTTTGGCATAATAAATTATAATATATAGTCTTTTTAAAGTTTAATAGTAAGTCTCACATTGCTTAACTATTACTATTGTATTGCATTGGCCTCCTATATAATGGTTCAAAATTGCTACATATAGTCGCCGTTTACAAGCAGCGTGCAAACGGCGATCAAAATTAATAAAAAAGAAAAGCAATCGTCTGATGTGGCTGGGTCCCACTCTCTCTCAGTGTTCTTTTCTTATGCACTCACTCACTCACTCACATTTTTTATAATGTTTATCCCAATTCGTTCTTTGCATTTTGTCTTCTATCCTGGGGATGGGGATGACACTACTACAATTGAATCACAAACCCATAGTTTCCTTTGAAGATTGGAAAAAAAAAACATGACATTCACAGAAGAAATCGAACACAAACACCGTATAGAATGGCCTTTGAACAAATGCAGGAAAAGTTTAGCAAGCTTTTCGTTAGAACTGGTTGATGCATCTTCTATCCCTTCTCTTCTATTGCTAGATTCAAGGACTTTGTTAGCTCTCTTTCCTTTTCTTTAGCTGTTTGAAGTGCAATTTCAAGGCTTGATGCTCAAGCTTGGAATGTCTAAACTTTTGACAAAAGTTCTAATACCTTGTCAGAGTGTTTCTTGGAATATGCTTCCGCATCCCCACATTTCTATTCCAATGTGCTTATCTGTTCTTCAAGTTCCTGAATTCTATGCTTCGAGTAGCAACTCAAACTCACTCTCCTTTTTACTGGCATCCTCCACTTTGGAATGAGATACCTGGATCAAGTCTTCTAGCTCAAGGCTACGCTGATGGTTCATAGTGGCTCGATCCTCATGTTCAGTGCATTTGCCGACAACAATCTTCAATTCCTCCTTAAGCTCTAAATTTTGTAACGAGGACTGTTTTAGAGTTGATTCCAGGTGATTTATTTTTTCCTAGTATTCCTGCATTTTTTTCTGGTATCCAAAAACACAACTCTTTGAATAAAAACTCCAGCACTAAAAACCTGAAATAAAAAAAACAAAACTCTAGTTCTGGGTCTATCATGTGCATCTACGTCAGTCTTTGTTTTCATGGCCATCTGTATGGGTTTGTTGTACAGAATGAACATACTTGCAAGACATAACAAATGGACAATCTCGAAACCGGTCTAATTGCTCTTCGAACATTCCCTAAATCAGGGTTATTTTCAATCGAGACAAAGTTGGGAAAGTCATGGGTCACGAACATCAAAGAACTCGGCTCCAATGGTGATGTTTGAGAAGCCATTGGTGAAATGGAATTCATCTTTGAGGAAGAGAAACACAAAGAGGGAGGGAAATGGAAGGAGGGAGAGTTAGAGTGGAGTGAAACGATGCATTTTTATTTTTCCACGTCAGACGCGTTTGCTCGATGCTTGCATGAGGAGACTGCATATAGCTTTTTTCATAATGGTTGGCCTAGGAGGCCAAGGCAATCCAAAATATAACTCTAATGAGTTGATATTTTTTTTCAATGTATAAATTTCAATTTATACTTTAAATTATATTATAATTTGGGTCTCAAAAATATTTTTAGATTAAAATTTTTTTTAGACAATGGCTTGAGCGAGGGGCCGGGGGGGGTGCAGTTTCAACCCCAGCCCTTAGTAGCAGGGCGGGGGGCCTCACCCCCGCCTCCCTAGGGCGGGGAGCGGGGCATGAACCCTCCCACCCGCATGGTGCTGGGCGAGGGGCAGGGAGGGGGTGCCCCCACCCCGCACCATGCAGGTAACACCCCTACTCTTTAGACTGTATCAGACATGATTATAGACAGCATGCTAGAGTAGCAAATATCAGAACTTCCGTCTTATGACATTGTCAAAAGTCAATAAGGACATTTAAAAATAAAATATAGGATTCACACAGTGAAGAAATAGGGAACCATTCTTTCATTTCTATATTTGGTCGTAAGAGTAAATGTAGTATGCAATACATGCTACGGTGGATTTCTCTTTCTCAAAGAGCGTGTGTTCATATCAAACACCATACAGATTCTAGTCTAGACACAATTGCTGCGTCTAACATGAGTTTCTCCATTTGCTCGTCGTTAAGGCGCCAAAGAAAATCTCACATCTGACTTATTGACAAGCTACATGGATTGTGGGATGTCCATGCACGATTCTCTTAAATATAATGAACCTCATCTTAGTTCTTATTAAGGCAACATATATTTTTGGGTCATACTTATCGTTCTCTAGACAGGTATTTAAGTGACACAATGTTTCATCTTTACTCGCTACCTCTTTGTAGCATCAAAGGCGATCGCTGGTGTGAGTGAGCCGATCTAAACCTGTTAACATACCTTGTGTGTGTACAATTCATGTAATATTATAAAGGCAAATTGAAAGAAAATATCACATTGCATTAATATCTCAAAAGAAAGTTTACATTGCTATGTCAATTGAATTATAAACGCAATCTACGAAGTTCTAAACTCCTAACATGAGCTATAAAAGCGTCTTTCGCTATAAGCTTTGTTAGGGGATCAGCAACCATGCTACTCGTAAATAGATATTTCAGGACCATTCTTTTTTGTGCCACCATATCTTTTATGTAGTCATATCGGATATCAATGTGTTTGGTATAGAAAGACGGATCTCTTGATCTCATGCTGCATGCATGTTAAAAAGGGGAAGTAAACCATGCATTTTCATGCAAGTTTGGTAGGCAACCTCTTAATACGCCAATTACCATTATTATTATCATAGATAAAACTTTGAAGGAAATGTTCACACGATATGGTATGGATGTGTTTTTTCACGTACGTGGCTAGCTCTAGGATGATGTAGAATAATGCTTGTTCGGTGAACAACCCCGCAACTGTTATGGGGGCAAGCCCATGCACTGTACTCTTGCTTAATGGCCGACGATTAATTCGTGTCATTGAATGAGTTAAATGAGTAGTTGAGTTGGATCGATCACATCATGCACATTATTATATAGTTGGAACATTAATTTATACAATAAATACATGACAAATTGGACGACTAAGATTAAGATATTTGAATTTTAACCTATTGATCAATTATTTGAGAGTCGATCGAGCTTGCCCATATACATGCCCCTAATCTCTGTTGCGAAAGTAATTAATATTAAACATCATATAAAATCTCTCATCCACAAGGACCACACCTTGTGGATGAAATATCAGTATCCATTATATTGATAACCATCATGCATGATAAAAACTTAATGCAAAAATACATAAATCTTTCCTACAATATCACCTCAAATCATTTTCAAATGAGAAATGATATCTTCAGTTTTAAAGTGTATAAATCTGGTATACTCGTTTAAAAATTTTGGATAAATCCGGGACACATGAAAATTTTATTTTTTTAACGGTGGACTCTCCTTTTTTTCAAAGGGAGTACATAGAACTTGCGCACCCTAGGACTGCATTAGTGTTACTCAGTTTCAAATCTTATATTTTAATTTTTAAATTACTTTTTATCTTTTTATGTTCTTCAATTTTTGGCTCTCATTTTTCATTTTTATCAAAGTATTTATGTCAAATTTTCAATGGGTATAGATTACAAACTTTCATTAGCTTGAGGAGTGATGTTTAAAATTGATAATGTAGAGATGATTGTAAAATGACCGATAGTTGGAAGGGATTCGTGTATTTTCCTTGAAATAAAAAGATATAACATGAGGACAACAGAAAAAGGAGCAAGTGTAAGGATAAATTATAAAGTATTTTCAAACTATTGATGTTATGATTAATACTAGGACATTTATGTAAAGTGACATTATTTTCATAAATTATTTTGTAAAAAAGCCGCTCAGTTAAAATATAACTGTGTAAAGAGTTGTAAAAAGATTGTATGTCTATAATTTTCATTAATATAATTACTAAAATTTAATAACAAAAAATCTTATAATAGAACGAGAATATTGTATTTCACATTATGAAAAATAAAAAGATAAATAATTTATACAAACCCCAAATATCAATCCCGTGCAAATCTTTATAAAATAAAAAAAAGTGAATTTCACATAAAAAAATATAAAAACAAATAAGACCTACTTGTTTACAAATATTTATACAAGACCTGTCTATTAGAACTTAGTACCTACAGTTACCCAAGACAAAACAGCACACGGTCGTGCATGACACCTTGTCACCTAGGCATCCGCAGTGGTCTCATTCCACGAGAAAGCGGAAATGGATCGGTATCCTTAGGCCGCATCAATTTATTAGACCTGAGTGTGCCCATTTCTTTGGGCCCATCAGGCTCCCAAATTGTAACAACTCTTCGTATTGCTTTTTGTTCGGCCCATAAACCTATTAAGATATGAGAAATGTTTTAGTAATAAATATATATATAAAAATAAATTTAGAAACTAACTGAAACAGTATATTAAATTATAAATCTTCTTGTTTTTATAGAATAAATCTAACGTATAATTAAAAACCATGTCAATTTATGAATTTAATTTTATAAAATCTCTTTATAACCGTAGCATTTCTCTTAACATATTTTATATAATTTTATTGAGAGTATTTATGCATGCCACTTTCATATAACTTATTTTGACGAGAGAAAATAGGGAAACTACATCATCTCATGCATGGACGATAGAAGAAGGAGAACTCACCAAATAAATCTCCTCATATATATATAGACACACACATACATACATATATATAATTTTTAGTATTTATCGTCCCGCATCACACGCCACACTTATTTTTATTTTTTTGATTTTATTTTTGCTAAACTAATTAAGTTCTTTTATTCATCATTCCTATACCATATACTTGTTAAGGGAAAAAAAATAAAAAATCATATATAATGTGTGATGTAAGAATTATGAGTATAATTTTCCAAGCACAAATACATATATATATCTACTCTATTGTAATAAGTGGTTATCTAATTGTGAATAGTAATTTTTGTTATTTTTTCATTAACTTTTGTTGTTTTTCCATTAAGTTATGTATTATCAAAAAGTCCTTAAAACTCTTAACCATTTGACGTGTAACTCCCTTGAAGAATTTAATAAAGGATTATATTTTATCAAAAGGTCCTTAAGACCCTTGATCATTTGACATGTAGGTCTCTTATAGAATTTAATAAATGATCATATTTTATCAAAAGACCCTTAATAGCCCTGCGGCACACATGAATTGAAGTCTCTTTTTTATGTTTTTTTTTTGTTCTAACAGTGTATTCATTTTCCTTTATTTTTGTTTCAATTTTTTAAAATAAAAAAATTAAAATGACTTTATTATTTAAAACATAAACGCTTTAGAGCATTTTTATTGTAAAATTCAACTTTAAGTAAATTTTACTAACAAAATACTTAAAACACTTAATATAAAATATTAATTATTAATTTAATTAGAATATAATTATTATTAATATTGAATATTATTAATTTGATTAAAATATAATTATATTTAATATTTTTCAACTCTTGATTTTTTTTAATCTTGTATTTTTTTAAATAAATAAACTACTGATTTTTTATTTATTTTATTTAAATTATTATGTCCAGTTCAAGACTACCGCCCCTAAACCCGTTTCCTAATATGTATATATATATATATGTAAAATAATAAGAATAAGAAAACTTATTTAGAAAATAAGAAATGTTAAAACAGTTATTTGCACATTCTATCTAGTAGATAAATACATGCATACTAATTAAACAAGATCACGGCGTCTTTAAAAAAAAAAAAAAAAAAACAAACAAACAAAAGATCACGGCGTCAGTACTGCCCGTACTATAGATATTTTTCTATGACAACTGTACCACCGTAGAATTGCATTTACGGTGGACGAGAATGCTCAGCCTCAGAGTTGATAAGTACAATGAGGTCGCCAAGGAACGTGCGAGATAATTTATTCATGGATAATGAAAAACAAGTCGCAGAGCGCAGCGCAATACGTACGACGACGGAATATTCAGATTTTCAAATATAAGATTTTCATCATGTGATGATTACGGATCAATTTAGAAATTAAAATAAATTATAATTGGAATAAATTGTGAATGGAAAATCTTGTCGCCTAGTTTAAAAGGCTATGATAACAAAACTGCTTGATAAATAATACATTAGGAACAACAACGCTGGCTTGTTTGGATAGCGGAAGAATCTTTTGTTTCATGTTATAAATTTTTAAAATTTTTATAAAAAATATAAAAAATAATTTAATTTTTAAAAATTTTAAAATAATAATAATTTTAAAAAAATAATATTTTTATAATATTTTATTATACTTTTAATTTTTATTTAAAATTATCTCACCCCATCTCACCGTCTATACAAAGACAGACAGATAAAAGCCTAAAATCAAGTTGCATATGCTTCAAGCAGGTTATGCAACTAAACTAGCTAGTAAGCTGGGTTGGGATCCATGTCGTAGAAGAAGATCGTTGCAGTAACTAAGTGGGCAGAGAGGATCAGAGCCGTCCACGTATAAGTCCACGCGTACAAAACTGGTCTCAGAAGAAGTCAGACCGAGCGAGGAATAAAGGGAGGCGGTAGAAAGACAACTCAATTGGTGTCGGACTCTTTTGGTCGAACTTTAACTCAATTGCTTGCAAGTCACCGTCGCGGTTTTTGATGCATGAGATCTCGACAAGAACAAAGGAAAAAGAAAGAAGAAAAAACTAAACCATGACAATCCATTGGAAACGGTTTTCTCATACGCATGGATCCCAACCCAAGATCAAACATGTCGGTTATATAAACCAAAGTACCAGTTTGGGGTTTTGTGGTGGGGGGGGGGGGGNAGTGCGCGCGGGTTGTTCAGAATTGAAGTCATGGCATGGGAAGGCTCGTGTATGGAAGTTGAAGTTCTAAGCTAGATTGTGTACTGTCAGTAGCTCGATGGGGGCTTTTAGCTCAAATCTCAGCCGTTGCTTTTTCCTTCTTTCACAGTCTGGTACTTGATATTATGATTCGTTGGGAGCAATAAATAGAAGACCTCAGTGGCGGTGAAAGTGGCAGTCTTGAAACATGTCAACTTTGTTTTCAAATCTTTTTTGTCAGCTAAAACAGCACACTGCTCGCTACGGCTAGGAAGGAGAGCTGGCATTTTGTATTTTTATTTTTTTTGGTGAATCACAGAGAACCCCATCAATCTCTCAAAGGAAATTAAGCTAAATCAGGGAAAAGTATGATAGACCCAGAAGAGGAAAAAGGAGAAGATTCTTTACTATACTGTCAGCATCATTTCGATACATGTACAACTGTTGCAGTACAAAAGAATCCGATATTGGACCCGGGAAAAAAGTAGAGAAAACATAAACACGATAAATATGATATGATGACGGTACAGGTATCCGTATCAACGTGTGAGTTCTTTCTAATCACAAACATTTTCCTAATTTCCTTCGATCTTTTTGCTTTTCCTTTTTTGTTCGGTGCTTCCTTGTTTTAGACCAAGAAAATCTCCACGCTCTCGTCCTTAACAGTGTTACACACGGGACAAGATTCAAGAAAAGCTTCACAATACTTGCAGGAACAGAGGTGTCTGCAAGGAAGAAAAAGAACACACGAGCTACGAGAGTAACAGCTCTTACAAGTCATGCTTTTGCTATTCCTTTTTACCTCTTCTTGTCCTATATCCTCTCTCTCACATGAACCACAAAACGACGCTGCATCTTCGGTTGTATTCCTCTCCAAAGCCAATCTCTCTTTGACCTGCTCGAGCCTGTTGTTTAGATCTATGACCGTGGCTTCGCTTGCTTTGGCTATCCTACGCCATGTTTCGCTATCCGTTTCGGCTTTTCTCACGCATTCTTGGAGCTCCATTGTTCTCATTGTTGCTCGTGCCAAGTCGTCTTCTTTTTGCCTAATCAAACTCGACGTTTTCGATTCTATATTACTCAAGATGACTGCAAGTTCTTGCTTCCTTTGCTCGTGCAGAGATAGTCTCAACCTTTCGTACTGTTCAGAGAGAGATAAAAAAAAGAAGAAGATAACGGGAGAGAGAAACAGTAAACGTTCCATCGATAATAAAAGCACGGAAACCCCATAAATGAACCTTTACGACCCAGAAAACAATTCCACGGGCTCCACAAAATTTTATTTCAAAGAAAAGTCTATGAGATATGACGGGTCATTACCTGCAAATGAAGAATGTGGTCTATCTCCTGGCTCTCCAACTTAAACTGAGCATCCAAAGATTGAAAAAAGGCCATTGGAGGCCGGAAGCTATTGCAACTCGAAGAAGAT
>QEOT01006432.1:365710-391366 GCA_003123785.1 Pterocarya stenoptera | reverse complement strand
GTTATTTGACTTAACCGTTCCGCTACGTATTTTATTGTACACGTGTTGCATTGCACACACTCAGCACATGTCGATGGGGTGCGTGACCGCGTTGTCATCATCCCGAGTGTCTCGATTTCCGTGTGTGTCCGTACATGGAAGTTGGGGGGCCACATAAGTAGTTTAGTGCGGTACCTATTTTTAAGAATCGGAATCTATCCTAAACTAGTGTGGTATTGATTTTCATATTTTGAAAACCAGTTAAAACCAAACCAGACCACTATATATATTTATAATTTTTTATATTATAGCGGTCCAGTTTTCATATGTTATATACTAAATTACTAATTAATATAACATAAAATTCTAATTTGATTATTCAAGTCTATTAATCTTATAATATAAAATTTTAATTTTTAATATAACATTTGATATAATATATAAATTTTAATCTTATAATATAAAATTTTAATTTTAAACATAAACATTACTTTTGATATATATATATCAAGGATCATTTAGATTAAAATTAAATTCAATACTATACTAATATATGTTAATTATTATAAAATAATGAATTTATACTATAATATAAATAGATTAATAGTTTAGTATATGTAAACAAATTATTATTAACACAGATAATTCGTAAAATTGGAAAAACTGAACCGAACTGGATTGTAATAAAAAGATTCGAAAGTCTTGGCCGTTTCGATAGTGAATCAGTATAGTATCAATTCTTAAAACTTCGAAACCTATATATATGGGTTCGGTTCAAAAAAATTAACAAAACTAGACCTGCAATTACACCCTTAATTGAATTCACTTTGTTTTTTAAAAAAATACACAAGACTTATAGAGTTTAAGATTGTAAAACTGAGCGAGAAGAGAGACTACAGAATTTTTCATTAAGCAGGGAGAGCAGTACGCGTGCAGAGGGTCGGCCTACCTTCACTAAAGTTGTTTGAGTTGATGGCTAATTCTAATAATAATAATAATAATTTGTAATAAACTAGACCCTATATTAAAAAGTGTATAAATTATTATTATTATTTTTTTTTTGAATGAGACTCACTTTTTTCAGTGCTACTGAATTATGAGGTCATTGCTTATGCAATGGATCTCCAAATCCTCTCTCTCTCTCTCTCTATACATATATATACTGAGACAGTTTGCATTGTTTGAGTGTAGAGTGAAAGAGAATTAGAAGATAAGAGAGCTAAGAGATCAGAGTTATAGTGGAATTCATATGTTTCAGATTTGATTATAAAAGTTATTCTTTTTTCTTTTTTCTTTTTTTTTTTTTAAGTTTAAGGTTGTGTTTGAATGCTTAACTCAGTTTTTTATGAATAGTAATAAGTTATGTGGAGTCCATCTAAAATGAGTTTAGATGTGTTTGAATGTTAAGATGAGTTTAATACTATTTATGAGAAATTGAAAAAAAAAATTTTACTCATCATCTTCACACCACACATCATATATAATTTTTTTTTTTAAAATTTTTCTATTACCAAATGTGTGATCTATATATGATGAGTACTTAAAATCAATTAGTTTATAAAGAATACAACCAAAATTATTTTAAAAAATTTTAAAAAAATTAAAATAAGTGTGGTGTGTGAAGAAGATGAGTAATAAACCTCAATTGAAAAAAGTTATAAATTTTACATATAAAAATGTGTTAAGTTGAAAAAGATTGTTAGTCTCACATGTAAGAAAGTTTTAAACTGAGATAAATTTAATAATTTGAGAATTGTATTTAGATATTAGAATAAATTTAAAATTAGGTTGAAGTGAATAGATCTTCAAGGGAGTCTGAACTCTCGGAAGTACGTGCACCACTGGCCAGTGGCCTCAATAGCCCACACCACCAACAGTCTATCGCCAAGCGAAAAGCCCGGAGTGGCTTTCAAGTTTCAAGTCTGGATCTAATAAGTTTAATTTACGTTTGGACTGTGAGATGATTTTAAATCATTTATATATAATATTAAAAAAATATTAAATAATAATAAATAATAATAATAAAATAAATAAAATATTAAATACTTATAGAGTACATTCTGAATTTTGTTAGAAGAATAAATATTCTCATCCGCCATTTTATAAATTCTACACCACACACTTGAAGTGCCAAACCGAGTTCATCAATTAAATATAAAAATATAAAGAGCATTGCTATGCATCATCCTACACACCACACACCAATGTATTTTTTATTTTTTTTAAATTTTTTTTAAATTTTTTTTTATTTTACTCTTCTTGAAACATTTATATTTTTTTATTCATCATCCATATAATACACATTTAATAAGAGAAACAAATAAAAAAAAATGAAAAAAATTATGATGTGTGGTGTGTAGGATGATGCAAAGATTAATTCAAATATAAAAACCGATGACTTCAAATATTTCTTAGTGTTTTTTGCCTTGCGTGTAGAAAGTTTGATGAAAAAAATAAAGGGAAAATCAAACCAATCCAAAACTGAACTCGAGGAGAGAGAGAGAGCCAGATACAGTAGTCCACACAGCTCCTCACTTATTTAAACTTCATATTTATTTAAAATCCCACATATTAACTAATTTCAAACGCATTACTTTGAGTAAGATGCATGCATGCCAAGGCATGCTAACACATTTATTCGGATTTATTTTACATCTCAAGAGACTGCAAACGACATGGTCGATCGTTGCAGGATGTAATTCAAAAGAGCTACGTGAAATAGCTCGGACTTTATAAGTTTTTTTTTTTTTTTTCAAATATATTTTATAATTAAAAATCATAAAAATTATTCTCACGATGCATGCATGCATGGTGAACTCGCAACTAGCGCCGAACCCGGGCTCGGGAATTACCTCTGTCTTCTTTGAATGAGAACCAAGTCTGTATGAAAGTTAGGCTGAGTACTATTATGGCGGCCGAAAAAGCCATAAATGCCCAGGGGCTTCTGAAATGCTCGTGGAGGGCTTCAGCAATCCATTTCATATACTTGGCATCGAAGTGTCTCTGAATGGCATCTTTGACATCCCCATATGCGTCGGGGTCAGGAATCAAGTCGGTGCCGATCTCATTGAAGAGTCGAGCCACTTCCTTGTCGCTGCCAAGGCAGTTCTTGAGTATTCCCTTATTCCTCAACTCCATTACGTCTTTGACGTTATCAATGAGTGAATCCAGGAATAATATGTATGAGGTGATCTCGAACTTGTTGTAGAAATCCGGACACATCTCGTAGGCTATCAAATTCAAGAACTTGGGCCCCATTGAGTCATCAACTATTATTGGACAAAGCAAGATGAATCCCGGGTAGAAACCGAGTAATCTATTAAAACGTATTGTTGTCAAGGGATCATCACTATCATTGCGCTTCATATAGATTCCTGCTGCTCTAAGCTCCTCCACGTTGCGATAAGTCAACTTTAATCGTTCCCGGTTCTGCACCTTCGTACTTTTGCTTTTGTCGCCAGCTTTAATGGAGCCCTCAGTACTTTGTGGATTGCCTTTCATGATTTTTGTCCGGAGGAGATCGAGAAGATGGATCGGCCTTTCCGTAGTCGGTAATCCATTCTGGCTCGGCTGTGACTTACCGTATACGGCCTGCTGATTAATGAAGTCTGTAATGGACTTCTCCAATTCAACTTTCTTTGCGCTGGAATTCATCAAATCCACAAGGAGCTGATAAGGAAGTTGATTCTCCAACAAGAACAAATCCTGTGTCCCAAAGGCCATCAGATCGTGTTTCATTTTCCAGTCTTTGCAGTTTTGGCAAACAGCACAATGGATGGACTGTAATATTGCACACCCGTCCACAAACAGCATCCAGGCGAGGGCCTGATCGCTATATTTCTCGGTCACCTCGTCGTCGAAACACTGCCTCAGTTGCTCGATCTTCTTCTCAACAATGTCGTACAAAATCTCATCCTTTCTACCACTGTCTTTGACGAAGTAGGATGCCATTCTAAGCTTGTACGCCTCGGCTGGCTTGTATTTTGGCTCACCATGATGGATGGGACCGATTGCAACTATCCTTGGCTTGAAATACTTGTCGAAATGTTTGTGATCTTGCAGCAACAGCGGAACCTTTTGTATTTTTGGTGTATGACGGCGTGATCCATCTGGTTTTGATTTCCGCAGTTCCTCAAACCTCTTTTTTTTCAGCTCGCAGGCTTCCTCGCCGATTTCAATATTGATCCGCCTCCGCAGGCCGGAATTGTCGCGGACTCTGCTTGTTTCACCAGCTTCGGTTGTGACAACATTAACCTTTTTCGAAAGCAACTCCTCCATGGAAATAACATGCTCCCCACTTCCGGCCATGGCGTGCATGTACGTACGTATTTGCGCCTACGTGCACCCAAGCAAGTGAGATATTTGGTCGCAATGTTCAGGTAATGAAGTACTTTATACTAGGCTGAGGACAAAAACTAAAATTACGCTTAACCCCTTTTCCCAATGTGTTCTCAAAACTATCGATTTTAGCATTTGGCATCNTTAAAAAAAATTAAAAAAAAAAAAAAAAAAAAAAAAAAACTATTCTTTATTAATGAAATCTATTTTTTTACAAAAGGAACTTATATAGAACTTGTCTATTTAAAACTTATATCCTTATCATGTGCTATCTTCCTTGATTAGAAAAGAAAAAGTATCATCGTTTTCTCCCAAAAGAGTAGCAATTAATAAGGGTTAATCACATAAAATATAATTTATATATCTCACTTTGTTATTTGATATAGCACCACATTTAGCTGGTGCCACGTGACTTATTGAAAAATAAATAAATATATATTTAAAATAAAACAACTCTCGAAAACACAAAAAGAGAAAGTCTAATACAAATTAATTTGTAGATCCACGTTGTAGACATTAATTAGTGTCATATCAAGGGAGCAAAATGAATAATATCAATTAGGGAACATAGCATTACTCGAACTTTATTAATATGCCAAGTTAGGAATCAAGCATTAGTTACTATCTTGCTTTACGGCTCCAATTTGACCACGTCATGCGTACGAGTAGTAATTTACTTATGATATTCGTTGGCTTGATCTACCAAGAGAAAAGATAGTTACATACTGTGTAAGCCTCGTGGATTTTTAAAAACAATATTGAATAAATTTGAGATTTGTATAAAAAATTAATATTTTAATATATAATAAATCTTACTTTTTTTTTAATAAAAATATATGACGGTTGTATTATGACTATATCTAATATTACTCATCAACTAAAGCAATTCCCATCCGGAGAAAAACATGGTACACGTACGAGGTATCGTGCTGATCTTGATCAAAGCTTCAAGACACTTATGGAATTTGTTTTTTCTTTTATTGACAAGAATATCAAGAACCATTTTCCCATAACTAGCAAACACGAAAGGAATTTTTCTTTTTCTTTTTTCTTTCCGAATATTAACACGAAAGAAGTCTTTATTACCGCAGCAAGTTTAGTATTGAGCCCGAGCTTTATCATTGCATCTAGCAGTATCAAGCATACATCTCGTACTAATATTCTTAGTTACATCGTACTAATATTCTTAGTCCGGGGTTTTCTTTAATTACGTATACGCTGAATTAACAGGTTGAGAGACATGATTAATTGTACCGATTTGTTTTCTTGCTAACCATTCATATCAAAATATTTATAATAGTGAAAAAAATTAAATATAGTTTTGTTAGAATATAATTTTTTAATATAATTCTTGTTTTGAGATTTGATAAATTTGAATTATTTGTTGTATTTTATGTAGGAATTTGAAAACATTCTAATGATTATGTAGGATGAGATGATATAATTTTTGTAACCAAATGAGCCCTAAGTGTCCTAGAAGTAAGCCGACGCACATGCACATTGTAGGGGGATTTTCCCCACTTCTCAAAGCCCACTGGGCATCTGCCCAATGCCCTGCCTGAGGGCCCCAAATCCGCGTAGGGGACGGAACATTTACAAGGGAGTGACACCGAATAGTTGGCAAGACAGATCAGGCTGACATTTCTGAAGACTTGAGTTGTCGGAGCTTGGCTCAAAGATGTGCGAAACACGACATTAACAGTGGCGCTGTCTGTGGGATCGTTATAGATCTTACGTGTACTTCTCACGCTCGAGATAACCTGTTTCAGGCAGCTCAGAAGCTTGTCGATGCTACCAGAGGCATAGAAGTAAACCAAGCAGAGAGCCAAGTACAAGGGAGTGAGAAGGAAGCAATAGAAGGAAACTATACACCCGCTTGCAACGAGATGCCAACGAATGGCAAGGTAGGCAAGGCATTTCCTACAGAGGGTGCCTGCACCTTGCCACTAGCTCCAGACTGCGTGGAAGTCATAAGGGAAGTATGAGACGAAAAGGAGCTCTGGAAAGCATAACCAATTGGACCATTGGAGCTTGTTACTCTTGACCCAGATCGGCCAGAAGTCAGGGTAACAATTAGCAGGAAAATGACACTTGAAGCCCAAAGCACCATGCGACAACTGCTCGTTGAGAACCAAGATGTGTTCGCTTGGAGCCACGGGAATATGCCTAGAATCATTCCTGAAGTCATACAACACAGCCTTAGTGTAGGAGTAAGGTAGAAATGTCAAAGCTTCAGTGTAGAGAAGAATGATGTCGCCATAGCCGAGGAAGTAGACCGGTTGCTGAGTGCAGGATTCATTCAAGAAGCTCACTACCTAGAGTGGCTGTCTAATGTAGTGCTTGTGAAGAAGCCGAGTGGTAAATGGAGAATGTGCGTTGACTTCACCGACCTCAACAAAGCTTGCCCGAATGACAACTTCTAGCTTCCTCGCATCGATCTCATTGTGGACTCCACAGCGGGCCTTCGCATGCTCAGCTTCATGGATGCCTACTTTGGATATAATCAAATCCGTATGAATCCCGAGGATGAATAGAAAACTTCATTCATCACCGACCAAGGTTTATATTGCTAAGTATGTAGGAGCCACTTACCAGCAGCTGGTCAACCATATGTTCAAAGGCTATATATGAAGAAACATGGAGGTCTACATGGAAGACTTATTGGTTAAAAGCAAAACCTTAGAACAACACTTAA
Source organism: Pterocarya stenoptera (assembly GCA_003123785.1). NCBI lineage: Eukaryota > Viridiplantae > Streptophyta > Magnoliopsida > Fagales > Juglandaceae > Pterocarya > Pterocarya stenoptera. The sequence continues at coordinate 384,354 of QEOT01006432.1, read as the reverse complement.
ATGACTTAAGGGAGGTTTTTGTAATACTACGACAATACCAAATGAAGCTGAATTTGGCAAAATGCAGATTTGGTGTCGGATCGAGGAAGTTCTTAGGATTCATGGTGTCCGAGCATGGGATCAAGGGCAACCCTAAAAAGGTGGAGGCCATCCTCAACACAGCCCCACCTCGAAGCATAAACGAAGTACAAAGGCTGGCTGGGTGAATAGGTTACCTCAACAAGTTAGTATCAAGATCAACAAAAAAATGCCTACCTTTCTTCAAAGTATTGTGGAAAGTAAAGGCATGGGATGACGATTGCGACTAGGCATTCAAAGCCCTCAAGAAATACCTCACGAGTCCACCGCTCCTTAGCCATCCCTGATGCGGAGAAACGTTGACTCTGTACTTAGAGGTCTTCCCTCAAGTAGCCTCCTCAGCATTGGTAAGCGAAGAAGAGTGGGCCCAAAGGCCGATTTAATACACCAGGAGGGCATATCCGAGGGCCTTGGCCAGATACCCCCGCATAGAGTAGCTGGTCTTTGCGCTAGTAGTAACTACGCACAAGCTACTTCCGTACTTTCAAGCTCACCCAGTGCGGGTCCTTATGGAAACCCCTCTAAAAAAGGTGTTGCGATGACTGGACACCTCAAGCTAGCTTATGAATTGGGCGTTGGAGTTGAGCAAGTTTGACATTGACTACGCGACACGAAACACTATAAAGGGGCAAGTATTAGCGAATTTATCTTTGAATTCACCAGCTTCCTGATAGAGAATGATGACACACCTTCTGTAAAGCCCTAGAAAGTATTCATTGATGGCTCATCTTGCCAAGCTGGAGGGGGTGTAGGGGTGCATATCGTTGCATCCAAGGGAGAAGAATAAAACTACGCCATTAAATTGGCGTTCAAAACAACAAATAACAAGGCGGAGTACGAAGCGCTGCTTTCAGGATTACTAATGGCCAGATCTTTAGGTGCCACCGAGATTGAAGTATGGGCCGATTCTCAAGTAGTAGTGAATCAAGTGCAGGGGGAGTTTGCTGTAAAAAGCACAAAAGTGAAGAAATATCTGGCACTAATCGATTTGGACATTGAAAATGGAGTGTTTAAGGCAGGTTACCTAAAGCTTTCCCTATGTTTGTAGTATTCTTAAAGGTCATGTGGTCCAATAAGTCATGGATTTGGACATTGAAAATGGAGTGTTTAAGGCATATTTCTTGTAATGTAAAACCTAGAGACTAAGGTTTTAGGATTAAGAGATGACCATTGAAGTTCCATGGTACTTGGTTGAGCACTCTTAGCTTCTCCTGTGGAAAATGGAAAGTAAATAGGAATAGATTAGCTTCCAGGTCTTCAATGAGGAATTTTTGGATGAAGTTCCAGGCTGTCGTAATACTTGAGTGAATTGCAAACTTGTTGAGGGGTCTATCAGCTACTAATCGGCCTACCAGTGTTGTATCTGATGTGATTTTTGTTGTTTATGGTTTAGTTTCGAGGTATAGATCTTGCCCTAAGAGAGCCTCCATCTGAGTGACAAGGGATTCCAAGTCCATTGTTTTGTGTTCTGCGATGAGTTTTCAGCAGGATACTTTTGTTGACTTCATGAAGGAGGAGTTAAATACTGTGTAGTGTGGAGAGATTCTAAATAAGAGGATTGCATCCTTAAATAGTCAAGAATCACTTTATTTGGATATTGTTTCTCATTTGAATTTAAAATTTGCACCTCATGCCATTACCCATAATTTGAACAAAAGAACTGTTTAAAAAATTATTTTCTTCTCGAGTGATGGAAGAGGATTACACACCCCATAATTCACCACAGCTAGCATTGGCTATCAAGCTAAGCAATTCTTCGGGGAATTTTCACAAACACTTGGAGAGCACTCTGGACAACACAGTAGTAACGTAATGACCGAAATGACCTTCCTCCAATTGTACATCATCGTCACAGAATATTCTAGAATACAACAACAGAGAAAACCGTTATCCTTTCTCTCAAGTTTTTTGTAAATTCATTATTCTTTTATTTGATTATTTTCATGTATAAGTAGCACTCAAGACAAATCAAGGAATTTAGGAAAGTTTATTCTATTTCTTGTTTTCATTCTGTTATCATGGTATCGAGAGTCGTGTAAGGACTCACGTCCACACTCATTCATGGCTTCCTCTGCATCTTCTTTCTCACCCACCCTTTCCTCATTTTCTCATATTGTAACCACAAAATTAACTAATGATCATTTTCTTCTTTGGAATGTGCAAATCTCTGGCTATCTTCGTGGTCAAGGCCTTTTCGGTCATGTTGATGGATCTCTCCGATCTCCTCTTAAGTATCTCACTGATTCTTCAACCTCTCAACCCAAACCCAACCCTGAATTTACCTTTTGGCAGCGGATTGATCAATTGGTTCTTAGCCTTTTATTCTCATCTCTTTCAGACTCCATTCTTGGTCATGTACTCTCTTCAGCCACTGCGTACTCTCTTTGGTCCTCTGTCACCTCAATGTTTGATTCTCACTCTCATGCAAAAGAGTTTCAGATCCATTTTCAACTCACCAATCTTTCCAAAGGTGACCAAACGATCTTGGATTACTTTGGGAAAGTACGTTCCCTTTTTGACTCACTGGCCTCGACTGGTAATCCTCTTCCTGATAAGGAAATCGTTACTTATCTTCTAAATGGGTTAGGACCCTCTTATGAGGCCTTTATCACCTTTGTCACTGCAAGCGCCGATCCTCTTTCAACCCATGAATGATTTCAACTCTCACTCATTAATGAAAGTTGTGCTTCTCACCAAAATAGGAGCATTGTCTCCTCTGAGCACTCTGTGAATTTCAGTGTCTCTGGACAATGTGGTCGTGGCCGTCAAGGAAGAGGAGGAGGTCATTCCTGGAATAACTCCCATGGTGGGCGTTCCAGTTCTCCCCAACAAAACCAGCATCCTACTTGCCAGGTGTGCAACAAATCAGGCCATGTTGCTTTCCAATGCCGATATCGGTTTGATCATGCATACCAATACAAGGCTCCTCCATCTTTCTCAGCTAACTATACTTCTCCTAGCTCAGCATCTGAAGCTTCTTGGTACCCTGACTCAAGCACTACGCACCATCTTACCAACTAACTCAGTAACTTGAACATCTCCTCAGCACCATATACTGGTAGTGATTCAATACATGTGGGTGATGGAATTGGTATTCCGATTCAAAATTTTGGTGACTCCTATCTCTCAACTCCTAACTCTTCTTTTCATCTTAAAAATCTCTTACATGTTCCTGCTATTACAAAGAATCTTGTTTCTATTCTTCAATTTTGTATAGACAATTTCTGTTTCTTTGAATTTCATTCCTCTCACATTTCTATGAAGGACAGTCAGAAGAAGAAGGTGCTCCTCACAGGACCCACACATAATGGGCTTTACATTTTCCCCTCTCTCTCTCGGTCAGCTTCCAATCCATCCAGCTATCTTGGTGAAAGAACTTCTTCAGCCCAATGGCATAAGAGACTTGGCCATCCATCTTTGGGTCTTGTTTCTCGTATCATCCGGAAATTTTGTTTACCTACTAATTCGAATGATTCTGTCTTCTTTTGTAATGAATGCCCAATAGCAAAAGCACATCAATTACCCTTTAGTACCTCTCGGACAGTTTACACTAAGCCTCTTCAACTTTTATGTGCTGATGTTTGGGGTCTAGCACCTCATGCATCTAGACTTGGTTTTAAATATTACATTTCCTTTGTTGAACAATTTACAAGATATACATGGATATTTCCTATCAAATTTAAATCTAATGTTGCTCATGTCTTTACTACTTTTCTTCCCTATATTGAATGATTGTTTAATACCAAACTTTTAACGCTTCAAACTGATGGTGGTGGGGAATTCAAACCCCTCACCCAAATTTGTCAAAAGTTTGGTATAACACATCGTCTCTCTTGCCCTCATACGCATCAACAAAATGGACTCATTGAACGAAAACACCGTCACATAGTCGAAACTGGGCTAGCTCTTTTAGCCCACTCTTCTCTTCCATTCTCCTTTTGGGCTGATGCTTTTGAAACGACAGTTTACTTAATTAATCTTCTTCCTTCTCCGGTTACAAAAAATAAATCTCCTTATTTTATTGTTCATAACAATGAACCTGATTATAATTTTCTCACAATATTTGGGTGTGAATGCTGGCCTAATCTTCGGCCTTATCTTTCCAACAAATTAAATTTCCGCTCAGTCTCTTGTTTATTTTTGGGTTACAGCTCATCTCATAGGGGATACAAGTGTTTAGATCTCACCAAAAATCGCCTTTACATATCACGTGATGTTATCTTCAATGAGGCATCCTTTCCATACAATCAAATTCGGTCCATTGACACTACAGCTCCTCCTTCCCCTATCACCGTCTCCTTACCCATTATCCGGTCATCTATTCTTGGGCCTAGCCCAAGCCCATCCATCCCTCTAAACACTTCGACCCACTCATCATCTTCTTCCTCCTCATGCACTTCCTCTGCTACTAACATTCCTAGCTCGCCCTCTTCTATTTCTACAAACTCCACGGTCCCTTCTCCTCCCTCAGTCTCAATACCTCCACCAAATAGCACCTTTCTCATTCCTCCTCGCTCACCCATCATTACTCGTGCCCACACCAACTCTTCACGACCTCGTGTGTTCACCGATGGAACCATTCCTTATCATTCTCAGTACTATTTCACTACTGATGTATATGTTCCTAATGAGTCGTCTAGTTTTTCTGCAGCTTCCAAATTTCCTTAATGGTGGCAAGCTATGGAGTTTGGTGCCCTACAACAGAACCAGACATGGAGCCTTGTTCCTCCACTTCCCTCAGCCAATATTGTCAGTTGCCGATGGGTGTTTCGCACCAAAACCAAAGCCAATGGCTCCTTTGAAAGAATGGAAGCTCGCCTGGTAGCTAAAGGTTATCATCAACTTAATGGTTTGGATTACACCGAGACCTTCAGTCCAGTGGTCAAACCTTCAACAATTCGGCTCATTCTCTCTATTACAGTTACCCGTGCTTGGCCCCTCAGACAACTGGATATTCAGAATGCTTTCTTGCATGGATCATTAACAAAGGATGTCTATACGCAACAGCCTTAAGGCTTTGTGGACACTGCTCACCCCAATTACATCTGCAAGCTTCACAAAGCTATCTACGGCCTCAAGCAGGCCCCTAGAGCTTGGTTTGCTCAATTAAGTACATGGCTTCTTGATTTCGGTTTTACAGCATCCAAAGCAGACCCTTCTCTATTCACTTATTTCATGGTAATGTGTAGATCTTATTTCTTGTCTATGTAGATGACATTGTTATCACGGCTTCACACTCCTCTGCCATTGATGATCTGATTTCAGCCATGGGCTGTGCCTTCCTAGTTAAAGACCTTGGTCCTCTCTCTTTTTTTCTTGGACTCGAAGTCGATTATACGGCCAATGGTCTTATTCTGTCTCAACGGAAGTATATCAAACAATTGCTCACCAGAAGCAAGATGCTATTTGCTAAGCCGATCACCTGTCCCATGGCTGCCAACCTCAAACTCTCCAAATTTGATTCTACAGATTTTGAGGATGCTACTCTCTACAGAAGCATCGTCAGGGGCCTCCAATATTTGTCACTCAAGAGACTTGATCTCTCCTTCACAGTTAATAAAGTGCGTCAATTTATGCACACTCCAAAAACTACTCACTGGACTGCCGTGAAGTGCATCCTGAGGTATCTAAAAGAAACAATCAATTATGGTCTCATCTTCAAGCCACAAACTGCATTCAATCTTCAAGCATATTTTGATTCCGACTAGAGGGGCTGTCCCAATGATTGACGTTCAACAGGTGGCTACTTTATATACTTGGGTCAACATTTAATCTTGTGGAGCTCGAAGAAGCAGAGCACAGTTGCCCGATCTTCCGTAGAAGCAAAATATAAGTCTCTTGCATCAGCAGAAGCCGAAGTCATCTGGTTACAAACTGTGCTTCGGGAGTTGCATGTTTTTCTACCCTCAGCTCCGACAATGTGGTGTGATAATATCGGCACTATATACCTTTCTGTGAATCTAGTGTATCATTCCAAAACCAAACACATGGATATCGACTTTCATTTCGTGAGAGATCGGGTTGCAACATGTACTCTACAGGTCAAATTCTGCAATTCTCAAGATTAGTTAGCTGACCTCCTTTCAAAACCAATTGTTGCCGATCGCTTTCTTCACTTCAAGACGAGTCTTAACGTGGTGGACACCCCGTTCAACTCGAGGGGCGTATCAAGCTAAGCAATTCTTCTGAGAATTTTCACAAAAACTTGGAGAGTACTCTGGACAACGCAGCAATAACACAATGAACAAAAGGACCTTCCTCCAATTGTACATCATTGTCACAGAATATTCTAAAATACAACAACAGAGAAAACCGTTATCCTTTCTCTCAAGTTATTTGTAAATTCATTATTCTTTTATTTGATTATTTTCGTGTATAAATAGCACTCAAGACAAGTCAATGAATTTAGGAAAATTTATTCTATTTCTTGTTTTCATTCGGTTATCATCGGCGTGTACTTATGTGTCTATATAAGAAAATACTACTCTCACCATTCCATTTTACCATTCTGTTCTACTGCTGTGATTTTTTTTTTAATTTTTAAATTTTTTTACTTAATGATTAAATACGTATTTTTTAATAATATTATGCTTTTTTAATTATTTTTAAAAAATATTTAAAAATATTAAAAGAAAAAAACTCAATTTACCTAATAGTAACTCCCAGCGGAAGCTGGAAGCGCACGTCCCATATATAAGAAAGTTTCGAACCTCGTATGGTGATCACTGCTTATAGTACGACTACATACATGAGTACTTTGGCGAACTTGGTTCAAATCATGCAATATCTATTGATCATACCGTTTCTTATGTATCCAATATTTAATACCAATTCCGAGTGTCCATACAAATAAATTGCTGTTATATATATATATATATAATATATCTATATATATAATTAGAAAATGAAGAAAAAATAACACTGATGCTAGCTAGCGTAGGTTCTATAAATATATATATATATATATAAGTATGTCACAGGGAAATTAACCATCCAGTTGCTTCAATCCCAATTACGTACCAAATTATAAGCATAATATCAATGGAGATATTTCATTTCTTTAACTCATTACATGATCATGAATTAATGAGATATGCAAGAGAATTTTGTACACTTGATACAATTAATAAACTAGATATGTCCCATATATAAATATATATATATATTTTTATATATATATAGGGACTAGGGTCCAAGCTAGCACAAGTAGTACTACATCATGAGTCATGTATATATGCATCCAACGGTGACTCATTTGACAAAGAAGGCAGGGCTGCTATTTGTACACAAAGACATGCATACGTAGCGTTATGCTGGCCTCCCAATGATAGGAATGGCCTCATGATCAGGTTTCGGTTTTTAAAAAAAGACAAAAAGATATTACTATCAATATCAGGGCGGCTGAATATAAATTAAAGTCTAAGGTAGAATTTAACTGACTCATTTATAATTATAATACAATAAAATATAAATTATTATATTGAATATTTTTAAAATTTTCAATAAAATGAGCTTTATTTAAAATATTTTAATAATTTTTTTTGAGTTTATATTTAATATAACAATTTAAAAATGAGACCTCTTTATAAATTTTGTGCCGCTCCTCAATGTAGCAAGATTTTAGAAAAAATTATTTAAAAATATAAATGATTCATTGGATTAAGTATTAAATTTAGCATCACGAGGCCTTGCACACGTTGAAGAATATAAAATTATTTAAAATTTTTTTTAACGAATTTTTTTATATTTTTGCTTAAAAATATTAAGATAAAAAATCTCTTTACTTTTAATTTTGGGGGCCGGCCGGCCGGGTACCGTGGGGCCTTAGTCAATGCCTTACCTTTGAACCGGCCCTACCAACGATACTTTCCTTAACCCCCCCGGTGCCCAATACTAGTGAGATATGAAAAGTGTGGATCGTTGGAGTTATTTTTGGCACACGCATCTTTAAAGGGAGGAAACTGGGGTAGAGCCTCTCATTTCTTTGGACATATAAAAATAAAAGAAATGATATTTATAATTTAAGATGTACAAACTCTGTTAATTGTTTTTTTTTTTTGAAAACTGATAACTCTAGGTTCCATATGAAAAAATTATATTTTAACAGTAGACCCTATGGGTGTAAAAAAATTCCAGAAAACCGGTTAAACAGAATCAGATAGACCAACGATTTCAATCCGATTTTTAAACGGTCTGGTGTGGTACCGATTTTTAAGAAATCGAAACCTGTCCCAAACCTGTGCAGTATCAGTTTTCATACTTTGAAAACCAGTTTAAACTGAACCGGTCCGGTATATATATTTATAATTTTTTATATTATATTATATACGTTATATACTAAATTACTAACTAATATAACATAAAATTCTAATATGATTATTCAAGTCCTATTAATCTTATAATATAAAATTAATATAACATATGATATAACATAAAAATAATCTTATAATTTCTAATATAACATTTGATATAATATATAAATTTTAATCTTATAATAAAAAATTAAATCTTAAACATAAACATTAATATTAAGTTATTAATACAAACTTACTTTTGATATATATATATATATATATCAAGGATAAATACATTTTTGACATAATAAATTATAATATATATTCTTTTTATAAATATATTTTTACACATTTGATCATATATACTCATATAAAAAGTCTATAACTCATATAGATTATAGTTAATTTAATATTATACTAGTATATGTTAATTATTATAAAATAATGTATTTATACTATAATATAAATAGACTAATAGTTTAGTATATGTAAACATAGTATTACTAATATAGATAATCCATAAAACTGGAAAAACAAGACTAGACAAGACTGAAACCGAAAAAATCGAAAGTCTCGATTTCTGTAGTAAATCGGTCCGATATCAGTTCTTAAAACTTCAAAACCGGTATATACCGGTTCTGGTCTACAAAATGTTCAAAACCAGACTGGTAATTACACCCATAGTGGACTTCACTTTTTTTTTCAAAAAAAAAATAAAGAGGACTTGTAAAGTTTAAGATTGTATCTAGCATTACTCTAAAAAAAGTAGCCAAGGTTAAATAAAACTAAGTGAGAAAGAGAGAAAGCAAAATTGTTCATTAAGCAGGCAGAGTAGTAGGCATGCAAAAGGTCGGCCTACGTACCCTTGGAGGTGTTTGAGTTGATTGGCTAATTCCAATTCCAATAATGATTTGTACAAATTTCAAATAGACAATTCTTGTACAGTTTATTTGCAATAAAGTAAACCCTATATTGAAAAGTGTTTTCAAGAGACTCACTATTTTATAGAAGGACTTATGAATTTTGTCTATTTAGAATTTATACCTAGCATTACTCTTCCAAGATATCCCATAAATACCTTGTATGCATGCATGTAGGGGAAGTACGTACTGTGGGCACAGAAGTGTTCAAGCCGATGCTCGATTTGCGGCCCCCCTAGGTTTCTTCCCGCTTCTTGCCTCTAGAAATTATATAAATGCAATAAGGAATGTTAATTGAAATCTGATAAAATTAATTAACCTTAATTTGTCCCGCCAATGCAAATATGATCAGGTAAAAATGTAACCAACTTTGAGAACTTATGTTACAATATTTAAAGAAACAGATCTTTAATTCATTTTTTGTTCCTAAAATCTTTTTGGTATGGCTAGGTTTTTCTCATAATCTACTTTACACATTTTGGTGCTAGATTAATGGCCACCAGCACAACTCGTTCTGATAGAGAAAGATGTGATCACTAATCATCAAGGTAAAGAATGCAATGCATTGCACAATAGGATACTATAGATTGTGTTTGGACCCGATCACGAATGATATGAAGTTTAAGTGCACTAATTATGCATTTGATTATAGAAACACCAATTTCTCCCCATAAAAGGCTTAATAACAGGAGTATGGTAACTCCTTATAAAATTTAGGATGAGTTTGTCCCTAAACCGTGTAGGACTTCTCAACACGCTCCCTAATATATGGGTTGGTATTTCTGGTACCATAATCGTGGGTAGGTTGCAGGAGTCCATTATCGGTCATAGGTTAACCTGCTCTGATACCATATAGAAATACCTATTTCTCCCTATAAAAAGCCTAATAGGAGGAGTGAGGTAACTCTTTATAAAGTCCAGGATGAGTTTGTTCCCAAGCCGTGTGGGACTTCTCAACATTGATCACCCAATATCCAACCAGATTTAAGTTAACTAGTTTTCCCAGGCTTCACATGAATTGATTCTTATTGCATGTTCTAATTAAGTTTCTGCATGTTAGGATACGACTTCTGTAATAACGCACGCCCATGTACAAAAGTCACCTAGGCAAGGGGGCGCGCCTAATCATCATCATACTTCATGGCAGTCAGTGCTACGTGGTCACAGTTTCCTCGTATGTAGAAGCAGTACTGCTTTAGAAGTTGCACACTCGATGTTCTTCTGATGATCAACAATATGTGTGTTGTCACCCTTTGTCCAAACTTTCATCCTTTTAAATTAAGCATCGGAGACTCCACTGGGCAACCAGTGCCACCCATTTTTTCGTTCCAGGTCATCCGTGTGCTTGGTGGTTTGAAACACATCCTTAACAGTCTCAAACTGTCACAAAAAAGTTTTTTGGGACTGTTTGATTACTTTTGGTGACGGTTTCGTCTGTTACAAAATCCAAATTCTGTTGTAGTGTACGTGGTCACGGTCTCCTCATACTTAGAAGCCGGATTGCCTCAGAAGTTGCATACTCGATGTTCTTCTGATGATCAACAATATGTGTGTGTGTGCCCTTCGTCCAAACTTTCATCCTTTTAAATTACCGCTATCATTGGTACGTTTGCTATTCTAAGCGATGAAAGAAAAACTTTGATCCCAGGGGAGGCCGGGAGGGGAGGAGAGTTTATGATAGTCGCTTTCCCTTTGAGGTTTTATTCGGTAAGCCTCCTTCCTATTCTAATTTTCATCCATTTGGTTGTCTTGTTTTTTCCTATTTATGTGATTATGCCCCTCACAATTAGCTCCTCGTAGTCGTTCTTGTGTTTTTCTTGGCTATAGTATGTCTTATCATGGTTTTCAATGTCTTAATCTTCTCACTAATAAAGTGTTTATTTCCCAACACGTCGTCTTTGATGACTTTGGTTACCCATACAAAAATAGCACTTGCTCTGGGCCCTTACCTACTATCTCAATTTCTACATTTCTAGAGCCCACTGCACCCCTCTTACCAAAAACAATCACATCAGGGGCCTCTTTATCTTCTCAGGCCAGTCCCATCCAGGATTTGTGTGGCCCATGTTTAACTGATCTATCTTGTAGTTCTGTGCCAACCTCAGTTTTACAGGTACCTGCTATTGATGGGTTGGGATCCTCTTCAGCCCCTGTTACGCTAGCTCTAGCTCCAACTCTAGGTCCAGCCCCTACACCAGCTCCAGCACCAATCCTTGGCTCTCACCCGATACAAACACGAGCAAAATCTGGGATTTGCAGGCCCTCTACTCGGGTCCTTCATACATGCACTGCTCCGAATTCCAATCTCATTCAATCCTTACTGGCCATACGTGAGCCCAAGGGGTTCAAGACTACTGCCAAGCAGGATGGATTGCTGCCATGGATGAAGAGCTTCAAGCCTTGCATCAAAACCACACTTGGGATTAGTGCCCCGATCGCCAAATACAAATATTGTGGACTCCAAATGGGTTTTCCGCATCAAGTATCTTGCAAATGGTTCCGTTGATCGTCTCAAGGCCCGTCTTGTTGCTAAAGGCTACACTCAGCAACCAGGCCTCGATTTCAATGATACTTTCAGCCCAGTTGTCAAAGCCTCCACTGTTCGAGTTGTTCTTTCCTTGGCAGTCTCCAATCATTGGCCATTTCGCCAACTTGATGTGAAAAATTTTCTGAATGGCATTCTTAAGGAGGAAGTTTATATGGAACAACCTCCAGGTTATGTTGATTGACGATATCCTGCCCATATCTGTAGGTTACGTTGAGCTTTATATGGGCTCAAACAAGTTCCGCGGGCCTGGTTTCATCGGTTCAGTGCCTTTCTACGTACTATTGGGTTTTCTTACAGTCGGGCTGACTCATCCTTGTTTGTTCTTTCTAAGGGTACTGATTTAATCTATCTACTATTATACGTTGATGATATTGTAGTGACCAGCAACAATTTAGTTCTCCTTGATACCTCTATTGGAAAATTAACCAAGGAATTTGCCACCAAGGACATGGGGTCCTTAAGCTATTTTTTGGGCCTTGAAGCACATCGGACTTCCTCTGGTCTTTTTCTCAATCAGGCTAAATATGCTCATGAAATTTTGCAGCGTGCCAAATTGGTTGACAGTAAGCCCGTGAGCACTCCCATGGTTGTTGCACATCACCTGTCCACTGATGGTACCGACTTTGATGATCCCTCACTCTATCGGTCTCTTGTTGGTGCCCTCCAATATCTCACTATCACTCAGCCGGACCTTGCTCATGCTGTCTCTGCCGTGAGTCAGTATATGCACAAGCCTTCTCTTTGTCACTTTTAGGTTGTTAAACGGATCCTACGCTACATCAAGGGCACCTTGCGGTATGGCCTCTCCTTCACTCCATCCTCTTCCTGCGATATTCTCGCCTACTCGGATGCTGATTGGGCCGGCTGTCCTGATACATGTAAGTCTATTTTTGGCTATGCTATTTATCTTGGCGATAACCTTGTCTCTTGGCGTTCCAAGAAACAACCGACGGTGTCTCATTCAAGTTGTGAATCAGAATATCGGGCACTCGCCAGCACCGTTGCCGAAGTCAAATGGCTTGGTCATCTTCTTTGTGATCTCAAGGTGACATCCTCCTCTTCTCCGACTCTACTTTGTGATAATCAAAGCTCCATCTTCCTTGCCGCAAATCTAGTCTCTCACAGCCGCTCTAAGCATATCGAGCTCGATTATCATTTTGTGCGTGAATTGGTGGCCTCCGAAGAACTTCGGCTCCAATATGTTCCTACCAATCTCCGGCTTGCTGATGTATTTACCAAGAGCCTTGGCCGTCCTGCATTCATATTCTTTCGTTCCAAGCTTCGCGTTCGGGATTCTCAAATGCTAGGCTTGCGGGGGGGTATTACGGTTACAGAAAGATCTCCCATATCCTCTCAAGATCAGGATCAAGATAAAGAAACAAGATCAAGATAGAACTCCTTAATTATAGTCAACAGATATGTATTAGACTAATTTGTATTTGATTTTAACTTTGCAAACGTGTATATCAAAACACCATTATAAATACAAAGGGTCACCACCCAGATTATTAACGGTGGTTTTACCAAACCTTTTCAGATGTAAACTTGAGACAACTGGGAGAAGCCTCTCAAAGGCGGTTGCCGTAATTAAAATTCATGAAAAACGGTGGCTGTAAAAGTGGACTTCAGTGCTACTCAATTATGAGGTCATTGCTTATGCAATAGACCTCCAAATTGTCTCTATATCTCTCTCTCTATATAAAAAGTGTCTATCTAACATAAAATTATTGGTTTAACAGTTTTTTTCTTATCTTCCGTTAAAACTAACGTGATTTGTCAATTTGACTGTTACCTATAATCCTTAGTTAGCCATCATCATTTCACATCATCATTGTAATATTAGATAACAACTCATTATAAAATTAATCTCGATTAAATAAAAAAAATTAAAACTTCATGCTCTAGATACGGAGCATCTATTCTCGGGAATGAAAGAAAAAGATTTCCACTGAATGAACAAATAGTATATTTATTTCTAAACAATAAAAAAATAAGGAAAAAAAAACTCTTAAAATTCCTTCCGTTCATTCATCTGCCTAGATAATGAAAATTTATCATTAACTCGATCAGCGCCAATCCATTCTCTTCAATTGCCATTATATCAGTCCAGCACTTGAAAACAGAAAACACTGCACATTAAAAGGATTTGGAGGTTAGTCAATTACTAACCTTTTATTGTTCTTCTTCATTACAAGTGATTTTGTGAGAAAAAATTTTTAGTTATTAATTTTATTTGTAATTTCTTCTTTTTCTATTTATTTTATGTTTTCAGTATAGTATTTTCTGTTCTTTTTTTCCCTGTAGTGTTTATTATTTTCTGTGGATTATTTTTAATGATTAGTTTTCAGGTCTTGTTGATTAAAGACTTTTAGAACTTAATAAAAAACAGAAAAATTAATCGTGCAACTGCATATTCAGTTTATCTTCTATTTCTTAGTTTCTTCTATGCTCTGTTTCTCTCAAATCAGGTGTGTGGAAGCAGTGCATAAGTGCTAAGGTTTGAAGGAATATTGAAAAGGTCAGTCTAACTGCCTTTTGTGTATTTGTTTATAGTATATCTATAGTCTATCTATGTTTTGTGTTTATAGTTTATATGTAGTCTATCTATGCATTACACATGTTCGATAATATTTCTAAGAAATATGTAGCGAAAATAATTAGAAAATCAAGTAAAAAAAACTGAGGGAAACAAAGGTCAGAAATTACCATATATTAATGGAATGCCTTAGAATGAATATTGCATGCATCAGAAATATCTCCACTTCAAGTGCTGAAAGCCTTTCCAGTAATTAAAGACATCAAATTTAGAATAGCTCCCATTTGCAATGACTCGGCAACAATATGGATAGTGAAGCAACACATAATACATATCCTAATACAAAGGCTTTAATCTTCCGATACATATCCTGAGCTATAGTTGAATCAATGCCGTATGTTTCTAACTGAAAGCCAAACCAGAGGTTTCCCATTACTAAAAAACTCAAACTAACCGCGAAAATATATTCATTTTGCTAAGAGAACGTGAAAAAAGAAAAAAATATAACTGAAAATGGCACATGAATTCAAAAAAATAAAGCCATTCTAATCCTATAAGGAAACCGAAGATACCCGACCCATTGCAAAAATCTAAAAATCAAACCCAAAAGAATTAGAAGCAAAACAAAATTTAAAGATGCAAAAAGAAAGGTACACAATTTTAAAAAGAAAGATGGAAAGGCAATCCCAGCAAAACCCAACGACTCATAAAGTTTATCTCAATCTCTCTCGGTCTGTAAGAAGTTGGAAGGAAAAAATTAAAAAAAAAACAACACAAATCTGAAGAATAAACCTTCGGATTTGTAAGAAGTTGCAAGATAAAAATTATTCTATAAAAATATTAGAGCCGAGATTTTAATATTAAAAAAGGAGGAGCAAATAAACAACTATAGATTTGTGAAGTGTCTTCATTCGCCTATACAGGAAAAAAATAATAAGGAATATTTATATTTACTGAGAGAAAAAAAAAACTAAAATCATCCTATAAAATAAAATACAAAAATTTCAACTCAGCAACAAGAAAAAAAAAATTACAAACACAGATCTGAAGAATAAACATTCGGATATGTAAGAAGTTGCAAGGAAAAAAAAAACACAGATTTCAAGAATAAACCTTCGAATCTATAACAAGTTGAAAAAAAAAAATTCTACCAAAATATTAGAGCCGAGATCTTAATATGCAAAAACGAGGAGGAGGAGCAGAAAAAAATCCTCCCGATCTTGAAAAGAAACCTTTAGATCTATGAGGCAGATCACCAAAAAAAATAAAAATTCCTGTGGCGCCCCCAACTTCAATATACGGACACACACAGAAATCGAGACACCGAAGATGATGACAACACGGTCACGCACCCCATCGACATGTGTTGAGTGTGTGCAATGCAACAAGTGTACAATAAATAAACGCAGCGGAAAGGTTAAGTCAAATAACTAAGTACCAGAGTTTAATACAATATCAGAGTACTGAAAATCCACATGTCAACATAATACAATTTTGTTTACAAATCAACATCAAATCAAATAAAATACAATAAGCAAAAGCAGCAATAATCTTCAAATACACAAATATAGCCCATGTCCCTACTCCTCAGGCGGAGCCGCATCCTCGGGCTCAGCCTCATCAAAACCTGCATCAAAATCTACAGTCTCACAAAAATGGAACCGTAGGTAAGTAAAACCCAAAAAGCTCAAAGATCATAAATATATTTAAACAACCAAAGCTATGCATGCTCATGATAACCCAAGCGTAAAAACCAGAGAAAATACATTTCTAGAAAAAAACACAATTTTCCCACTCATGCCAAAAACACCATTTGGAATAAAACTAAAACTAGGAATAATTCCATTAATTCCAATTTTAACCGTATGCACCATGGCCTCCCCTAGGGACCATCCACATACTCTGGCTTCCCATCTACACCCCACGGGTAACGACCGTGCAAGTGATACATGAGTGATGCCCAGTTCCCCGCCCACCGCGTACATAGCCAGGCATCCTCTGACCCCCGCCATCCCGAGGAGTCACGGAGTCAGATCGAGAGTACTACCATCCCGTCCAAGTCCCGGGCAAAAGCCTCAGGGACGACACTCAGTATATTCCGCTCCCGAGTGTCCAGAGGAGCTCCACCGAGATAATATCCCATCTCGGCTTAGGGGTGAGACACACGCACCCGAAAACCTTAAACACAGTTCCTTAAAACACACATATACCCACGTATGCGTGCATAATGCCATGAAATCAACAACCAAACAGTTATCAGCACAACCAAATAACCAATTCACAGTTTATAAAACAAGTTAGTGCAAAAATATATTAAAGTCTTAAAAGTCTTTTGGAAAAATACTTACAGCGCTCGGTAATAATTTTAAGAGGATCACAGAGGAACTGGAAGCACCAAATCAGCAACTCCACAGTGTAAAAACACTGTGGCCGAATACACTGTAAACCCAAATTTATACGGAGTCAAACGAAGACTTGAAATTGATAGGGTAGGGTCTAATGAGGTTGGTGAAGCTAATGGTAGTGGTGGTTGGCCGTGAATGGCGGCGAAAATGGGTGGTTTAAGGCCGACAATATCAAATCGGAAGTGGAGCTCGCACGGGCGACTCCGGCGACAGATCGGGGCTGGGTTTGGGTGGAAAAGTTTTGTATTGGGCCGGTGAAGAAGTGGTGAAGAAATGGTGGCCAATGGTGGCTGGACGGTGGCTGAAGGGCGAGGAGAAGCCGTAGGCTTCGCATGGCTAATGGCGGCGTTAGCCGGCCTGAAAATTGAAGGGTGAGGTCGCCGGTGGTTAGGGAACCGAAAGGCACCAGCAGTGTCGACCACGGCGGCCGGCAACGGCGACGGTGAAGAAGAAACCGATCGCACGTGAAAGAGGAGAGAGAGAGAGAGAAAAGGTGTCGCGCGGGAATGGGCCGAACGGAAAGAAAGGGGAAAAGAAATGAGGTCCAATCCTCACCACTTTCGAGTCACAACTGATCCTCAAAAACACTATTTTTAAACTAGTAAATTAAATAAATAACAACAAACTCAAAACTAATTAAAATAAAATATTAAACTCCAGTAATAAACATACTTTAAAATAAAAGGAAATTAAATCGTAGAACACCAATTAAAATCATAAAAGCACATTAAACTAATCTCTCTTAAACACGTTTAAATTAAATTAAACGGATCAAAAACAACTATTAAATAAAATAAAATAAAAACCTTCAATAAAAAGCACGTAAAAACCGGAGTGTTATACCTTTTGCACCTCCGTGATCCTCCTAAAATTATTATATAGCACTGTAAGTATTTCTCCAAAAGATTTTTAAGACTTAAGTATATTTTTGCACTAACATGTTTTATAAACTGTGATTTGGTTATCTAGTTTTACTGATAACTGTTGGTTGTTGGTAATTGGTTGATTTCATGGCATTGTGCATGCATGCGTGGTGTGTGATTTGAGAAACTATGTTTAATGTGACAAGGATATTCGGGTGCGTGTGTATCACCCCCAAGCTGGGGTATTATCTCGGTAAAGCTCCTCTAGACACTCGGGAGCGGAATATACTGAGTGTCGTCCCCTGGGGCTATTGCCCCAGACTTAGATGAGATGGTAGTGCTCTCGATCCAACTCCGTCGCCCCTTGTGCTGGCGGGGGTCAGAGGATGCTTGGCTATGTACGTGGTGAGCGTGAAACTGGGCATCACTCGTGTATCATTCGCACGGTCGTTACCCATGAGGTGACGAAGAGAGCCAGAGTATGTGGATGGTCCCTAAGGGAGGCCATGGTGCATACAGTTAAAATTGGAATTAATAGACTTATTCCTGGATTTTTATTTTGTGCCAAATGGTGATTTTGGGCTGTATGGAAAAATTGTGATTTTCGAGAAATGGTGTTTTTCTCGAGTTTGCGCTTTGGTCATCATATGCATGCATAACGTTAGTTGTTTTAATATATTTATTGCCTTGGAGCATTTTGGGTTTTACTTACCTGCTGTACCATCTTTTTGGTACTGCAGGTTTTGAGGAGGCTAAGCCCGAGGATACGGCTCCACCAGAGGAGTGATCTGGGATCACTCGGGTTTATGCCTTTTGAGCTTTGTGTTATTTGGGACACTTGGTTTATGTTTTTAAACGTTTTGTATTTGGATACTTGTACTAAACAAATTCTGGTACTAGTTGACTTATTTATTATTATCCGCTGCGAATTTATTGTGCACTGTTTATTTGTTACACACACTTGGCACTTGTCGTTGGGATGTGTGACCCATGTTGTCAT
>QEOT01006432.1:348544-358546 GCA_003123785.1 Pterocarya stenoptera | reverse complement strand
CCATTCTAGTCAAGGCTCTAGCAATGGCATTATCAATCTCGCCTTGAGATGATTCCTCCATAGGTTCCTTATCTTGTCTCCTTGGCCTTACCATTTTCTGTCAAAGCATAAACCTCAACCACACTTTAGTTCCGATTAGAACACAAAAAAAAATAATAAAACAATTTAAAACAAATAAAACAACACATCATATAAAAAGACATAACTTCACAACTACTTCAAATCAAACTTAAAAAAGATTCTGGTACTTCACCTAAGGGACACGTGGTTTTACCCAGATACCACCTGTGGCGCCCCCAACTTCCATGTACGGACACACATGGAAATCAAGACACCCGGGATGATGACAACACGGTCACGCGCCCCATCGACATGTGTTGAGTGTGTGCAATGTAACACGTGTACAATAAACAAACACAACGGAAAGGTTAAGTCAAATAACTAAGTACCAGAGTTTAATACAATATCAGAGTACTGAAAATTCACATGTCAACATAATACAATTTTGTTTACAAATCAACATCAAATCAAATAAAATACAATAAGCATAAGCAGCAATAATCTTCAAATACAAATATAGCCCATGTCCCTACTCCTCAGGCGGAGCCGCATCCTCGGGCTCAGCCTCATCAAAACCTGCATCAAAATCTACAGTCCCACAAAAATGAAATCGCAGGTAAGTAAAACCCAAAAAGCTCAAAGACAATAAATATATTAAAACCACTAACGCTATGCATGCACATGATGACCCAAGCGTAAAACCCGAGAAAAACATCATTTCTCAAATAACACAATTTTCCACACACGCCAAAAACACCATTTGACATAAAAACTAAAACCAGGAATAATTACATTAATTCTAATTTTAACCGTATGCACCATGGCCTCCCCTAGGGACCATCTACATACTCTGGCTTCCCATCTTCACCCCACGGGTAACGACCGTGCAAGTGATACATGAGTGATGCCCAGTTCCGCGCCCACCGCGTACATAGCCAGGCATCCTCTGACCCTCGCCAGTTCGAGGAGTCACGGAGTCGGATCGAGAGCGCTACCATCCCGTCCAAGTCCCGGGCAAAAGCCCCAGGGGACGACATTCAGTATATTCCGCTCCCGAGTGTCAAGAGGAGCTCCACCGAGATAATATTCCATCTCGGCTTGGGGGTGATACACATGCACCCGAAAACTTTAAACATAGTTTTCTCAAAACATACACCCACGCATGCGTGCACAATGCCATGAAATCAACAAATAACCACAACCAATAGTTATCAGCACCAACAGATAACCAAAACACAGTTTATAAAACAAGTTAGTGCAAAAATATATTAAAGTCTTAAAAGTCTTTTGGAGAAATACTTACAGCGCTTGATAATAATTTTAGGAGGATCACAAAGGAACTGGAAGCACCAAATCAGCAACTCCACAGTGTAAAAACACTGTGGCCGAATACACTGTAAATTCAAATTTACACGGAGTCAAAAGAAGACTTGAAATTGATAGGGTAGGGCCTAATGAGGTCGGTGAAGCTAATGGTAGTGGTGATTGGCCGTGAATGGCGGCGGAAATGGGTGGTTTACGGCCGAGAATTTCAAATCGGAAGTGGAGCTCGCACGGGCGGCTCCGGCGACAGATCGGGGCCGGGTTTGGGTGGAAAAGTTTGGTATTGGGCCGGTGAAGAAGTGGTGGAGAAATGGTGGCCGAAGGTGGTTGGACAGTGGCGGAATGGAGGAAAAACCACCGCGGGTTCAAGCGGCTCGTGGCGGCGTTAGCCGGCCGGATATTGGGTGGGTAAGGTCGCCGGTGCATGGGGGAGCCGATGGTGCCGGCGGTGTTGTGCACAGCGGGCCGGAGGCGGAGCAGTGGCGGTGAGTCTGATCGGACGTGAGAGAGAAGAGAGAGAAGTCGAGCTGGGCTTGTCCGAACAGGAGAAAAGGAAGAAAAAGAAGAAAAAGAAAAGAAAAGGAAGAGAAAAAGGAAAGAGGAAAAAGAAAATATGGGGAAAAGAAATGAGGTCCAATTCTCACCACTTTCGAGTCACAACTGATCCTCAAAAACACTATTTTTAAAACAGCAAATTAAATAAATCAACTTAAACTTAAAACTAATTAAAATAAAACATTAAACTCCAGTAATAAACATACTTTAAAATAAAAGGCAATTTAATTGTATAACACTAATTAAAATCATAAAAGCACATTAAACTAATCTCGCGTAAACACGTTTAAATTAAATTAAATGGCTCAAAAATAAATAAAAAAAACTTCAATAAAAAGCACGTAAAAACCGAGGTGTTACAATTCCACCTATTTCTTCATCTACATCCAAACACATCATAGAATGAAGAACAAAAAAATGAAACAACTAAAAACGAAAGCAAAAAAGAAATTTAGAGATCAACCAAAAAGTAAAATAAAAAATAAACCACTCAGATCTGGAGATCAGAGAAGCCCTCTTCACACAGAGAGGGAGAGAGAGCAAAGCGAGAGGAAGATATGAAGAGAGAGGCCCAATTCGCACGGGGAGGGAGAGGGAGAGAGAGCAGAGCGAGAGGGAGAGATGCAGAGAGAGAATGTATTTAGTGGGAAGAGTATTGATACGCATCCACCACTATGAGTTCTTCTATATGGCTTACACAGCACACCTTAGGTGGAATTTCTTTTTTTTCTTTTTCTTAATTACTAAAATGTGCGTTTTGTTGAGCTTGTAAAAAGCTTTCCAGCACCCCCTCCATTCGTCCATTCGAAAGCTTCTCATCCCTCGCCATTAAAAATCTTCTCCATCCCCCCTCCCCTTTCCGGCGCACCAACAGTGCTCCACCGCACCGACATACTCTTCCGTGTTCTCTAACCGCCGACGAAAGCTTTGTCACATCTGACAACCTATTCAGAGCTCTCTTAAGGTAAATTTCTTTTCATTAGCTTTTGCTTCAAATATTTGTTATTTTCTGAAAACTATGCCCCCAAAGATAATATCTTTGCTTTAAGTTGTCTTTCAATGGCTTCCTCTGTGTTTGTAATGGTGCTCAATGGGTAAAGCTGAGATCTTTCATGTCTTATTCGGGATTCCCAGCAAGTCATTGTGAAAACTAGGGCTTCTTTTCTGTTTCTACAAATTATAATTTTAAGTTTGGTACATATTGAAGCTTAGGGTAGTTATGAGTGTTGATGTTGTTATTTCGAATATCGAAACTTGAAATGTTTCTCCACAATTGAAGCTTATGAGGTTTTTTTGTGTCACGAGATGTTATTTTGGAACATTAGGATTGGTAGTTGTTGTTTGAATGGGGGAGAGGTTCCAGATTTTTTATGGGCAGAACCATTGCCATGGCTTATCATTGTAAAATTTCCAATACATGAGTATCTTATGTAGATTATCTCAATGTAAGAAAATAGTGAATTAAATGGAAAGGATTGGAATGATTAACTGTGTTGAGTGTAATATGATTTTTGTAATGAATTGAAGTTGTTTGTGGAATGAAAATTGTATTGATAAGCTACAGAGTTTCTTTTTTTGCACAAATCTAGAAGTTTTTTTTTTTTTTTTAATAACAAATACACAATTTTCATCTACAATAACTAGCTGGAACCAATTGAAAGTGGATGTAAGTTTCTAGTTGGAGCTTGAGATGTTTCCACCTCCAATTTCTATTCTCTCTATTGCCTGTGTCTCTGTTGCCCATCTATTACTTTCCTGAATTTTTGCGTAAATGAACTGAAGGTGTTAAATGAAAATATAAACTTTCGTGTTCCTACGTTTATTTTTTTTTCTATTACATTCAAATGATATCTTTATACTTTAATGAATGAATAATCAGTTTTTATTAAGTCGTGAAAGGATATCTATGTTTTTGCAAGAGGGAGAGAAAATAAATATGTAAAACTTGGATAATAAATTTTAAGGAATAAAGATTGAATAACAATTTTTTTAACAAAACTGTGTTTTTGCACTTATTTATATAAATAGTCCTACATTTGGATTAACCCATTCTACACAAATGCAGGCAATATGATTTTGTTATATATCTAGAACTAGAAAAAAATAGACAAATTTCTTCACAGTAGATTCAAATAATGTATGAAAATTTTACTTATTAGTATTCTGGTCAATTATTAGTGTGCACTATTATTGACTAGACTTGCCAATATTTCTTCTCAGCATCGTCTGACTGGACAGAGGCTTGAGAAGATTTCTTTGCAGCATCTAGATGTGACTGGACTTGAGAATTAGTTTTTGGGAGCTTGTGTACAAGCCGCTTTTCAAACATGTGCAGAATTTTTTGTGGACATAAATATTGGCAGCTTGTGTGGATAAACATGGCTAGATTGTGTATATGTTGTTTATGGCCAGTTGTGTATAGCATGGTTAAATATTGGCAGCTTGTGTGGATAAACATGGCTAAATGTTGTGGATTGTGTCCAGGTGTATGAGTGTGGATGGTTTTGTGTCTAGTTGTGTATGAATTTTGTGTATTTTGGGGGTTGGAGACAAAAAAAAAAAATGGAGATGTATAGATTTTGATTCAAAATCAGGAACTGGAAGTACTTGCTATAATGTTTATCATGTGAATTTGTATATGAAATCAATCATAGTTTAATGTAATTTCAACTGATTACTATCTATGCATGCTTGTGCAGATTTTTGTTCACTTATCATCATGTGTGAATAATAGATTGGAAAAAAAAACTATATATAGGGTATAGATTGCTGTATATAGCTTTTTGTTCCAATTATCATCCTGTGTTTATAATGGATTGATCCAAAATGTTAAGAATAATGTCTTAGATAAACTCAAATGGAACTTTAAAAATGGAGTCAAAATGTATATAGCCTAGTAGATTCAGAAAAGTGACCAAAACCAGCAGACTTTTCATAGCCTCCATAGTGCCATTACAATTTATTCATACAAGAAAAAAAATATATATCCACCTATTTACATGTACCCTATAGTTTATCTGAACTAGGTAGAAACTATTACAATTGATACAATCCAATACAAATACAATAATATTTGCGCATTTCTATCCTCCATAGTCGTCCTCCCTCTTCTGAACTGCATTATCTCTTCTTCGAATGTTCTCCTTTATCAAATTAAGTATATCCGCCCAACCCAAAAAATTCACATCTCGCATCTCCGTACACACAGTACGAACATTTCACATGAGGAAGTAGTTTTACCTTATTATACAAAAATTGAGAAGCACAGTCAAAAAAATATAGCAATTGCCTTACCTTGTTATAATTTGGGCAGGAAAAAAATTTCCTCTCTAGATTTCTATCCCAATTCATAAATTCATATAAAAGAAACAACATGAAACTAGCATTAAAGGAAGTAGGATAACGTTTCGAAAATAAATATATGTACTGGGAGCATAATGTTTCATCATCCAAGCATGTTAATTATTAATGAGTAGATACAACCAATGATGGGTCCTATGCAAAAAGTAATATTTATATGGTATTTTATTTCTTACCCACCCGCAACATTTGCATCTTTGGCCTGTCAAATTCATGAAATGATGGGTCTTATGCCAACTTAATCATAAAACTTGGCTACTTTAAGTGATTAGTTGCCTGCCTGAAGTGATGGATAATAATCTAGGCATATATGATGGGCATTCTTACTAAGAGAATATATATATATATATATTTTATAAGAATTCTTACTAAGAGAACTTATCAAAAAACAAAAGAATTTTTACTAAGAGAATATACCACTCACAAACTTGAGTTGCCAAAATCACAAACTTGTTCAAGCATTGTGCCCATCATCCCAAGTTCCTGATTATTACTAATTATGGGTTTCATAAGGTTGATGAGAGGGACGTACCATAAACAAGTATAATTGCTATCTCAGCCAATGGTACAAAGTAGCACTTGGGGGAGTTCCAAAATTGGCGATGGACACAGCTCCATTCACATCCCATCTACATATAATATTCCAAAACCCCAACAAAAAAGAAAAACACAAAATCAATCTCTCACACATGTTAAAAAACCATGCAGTTTCAAAGGACATTTAATATCAAATGCAATGGATTATTTTTCTGGGACTAGTGTGATTAGTGGAAGGAGAAGTCGTTTAATAAAATGGGCTCATGGCGAGAAATCAATCTCATCCTCTGCCCCAAAACACATCTAGAGTTTGATCTCATTAATCTCATCATAGCATACACATCCCAAAAAATATATTTGTGTAATAATACAGAGATCATTCAAAAAACAACAAAAACAAATGGGAAAAAAATATTGAAACTTCAAAATGAGGGCTTCAGTGCAGTTGATGGACACACACAGACTGTAATTTTTGGACACACAATTTCCTTTTAGTGTAGGAATTCCATCAAACAGTTGATGGGCAAATAAAATATACTCAAAATTCGAGCAAAAAGTGAGCACAAAACAACCTCCATACAACAAATTTGACAAACCACTATCTGTAGATAAACGGCAGATTTCTCCCACTCTGCTTCACCTCTCTCTCTCTCTCTCTCTCTCTTTTGCTCGCTAGCTTTGACTCTATTGATACAGACTTGAAGAAAATGATGATCGCAGAGAAGAAAGAGACTACCTCCGAGAAAAGCAATTGGTGTCGTGGTGTTGGGTGGATTCAAGAAAAGCACGCCGAAGATGATGCTATGTCTGAAACATGATCACTCAGGTGTTCTGAGATTATTTTTTTTACCTTTCGGATGTGATTAGAAATAAGAGTGGCGGAAGGGATTTGGGTTGAAAGGGCTCAGGATATGTATGAGAATATTGTGAATGAGGTTGAAGATAAAAACTGAAAACTGACACGGGAATGAGAAGGAACTAACAGACGGGATCTGTCATGAGGGAAGAGAGAAGAGAGAGACGAAAGCTAAGACGGCTATTCGGGAACTTGTTGAACCGAACCGTGACTAAGATTAAACCGGGTTGGTACACGTCAGGTGTGCTGTGTAAGTCTCACGAACCGGCAGCTGAGTAGCTTTTTTCAAGAAGATAAACTTGATGTACGGCATCTAATTTTACACAAATTAATATTGCGGTGTAGACCAGCTGGCCTAGGCCTGAAGAGAAGGGGTTTTGCTATACAACTTCCACCATATTCCATATTTTATTTCTTTTTAATTTTTAATATTTTTAAAATTTTTTTTTGAGTTTATTCTTTTTAAAATAGTAAAATAGTTTAAATTTTTTATTCACTATTCATATAAAAAATTTTGATAAAAGAAAAAAATTAAAAAAATTAAAAAACAATAGAGTGTAGAATGTAGATGAATAATAAGAAATTGAGAAGAATTTTTGGAAGAGAAGATACAGCAGGATTCGAGTATTACAAGTTTTGCCTTCCTCTGATATATGTATATTCTAAAAGAATTTGTTTTTTTAAAAGTTATTTAATTAAGTTATTCCGAAGAAAAAGAGAAACCATTGAGAACATTAATAACATTGACAAAGTCAATACATATGCAGCACAAATGACGTAAGCCTATTGGTCATGCAGTAGAATATAGGAAATTAAAGATGAAAAAATTAGAAACAATACTTCTTCGTCATATGTATTGCCATATTGGGCATTATACATATGTTGCCCTTGTTATTTTTTACAAATGAGGTATGTTTCATCTATTAATATATATCTATTAAGTCACGTTGCTTTATCAATACTTCTTCTTTACCAATATTTTAAGGCAATTAGACTTTTAGGCCCCGCTTGGATATACAGATGAGATGAGATGTTTTGAATAGTAGTTGAATAAAATATTAATAGAATATATTTTTTAATATTATTTTTATGTTGAAATTTGAAAAAGTTGAATTGTTTATTATATTTTTGTATGGGGATTTGAAAAAGTTGTAATGATTGAGATAAGATGAGATGAGATGAGATAGGGGTTTTGTGTAAACAAACGGGGCCTTAACTATTTCATTACCAATATATATAATTACCAATAATAATAAGTATTGTTATTGTTTTTGCTATCAATTAAAAATTTAAAAAAATGTAAATGTTAATAATTTAAATAAAATAAGAAACAGACTGACACAAATCACATGCCACATTGATCGATATCTTTTCCCAAGATTCAATCCATCCCCTGTCTCCCAAAACTCAACAATTAAAAAATATAAAAAATCATAACATCCAAATTAAAAATTAGAAGAGGAATTTTTTTAAATAATTAATAGAGAAATAGTTGGTAGTTGTTTGGAATAGGGAATTAAGTTTGACAAATAGTTTCTAAAACATTTTTTGTATGTGCAGAGAAATAGAGAAATAACTTTACAGATATAATATTAAAAAGTGTTTTTTAGTATTTGGAACACAGTTGATAACTTGACTACAAACTTGTCACTATCTAAATGAAAATTCTATTTTCCCATAAAATAAGGTTTTTTGAAGTTATTTATAAATTACAGTGACATATTATTTATAATTATTTAAAAAATACATTGACATATTATTATCTAAATAATTATTTATAATTTATTTATATATTATAGTGTATAATTATTTATAAATTACATAGAGATTATATCGTTATTTAATTAACCGAAAACATTACGTCCTAAATAATAAAAAATTAGTTCTTAACAAAAATAAATAAATATAAACTAAGTAAACGTGCATTGCACGTAATTTTCACCTGTGTATGTGTGTGTGTGTATATATATATATATATATATTATACTGAGACAGTTTGCATTGTTTGAGTGTAGAGTGAAAGAGAAGAAGATAAGCGACCTAAGAGATCAGAGTTATAGTGGAATTCATATGTTTCAGATTTGATTATGGAAGGTTTTTTTTATTTTTTTTAACTCTCTCGCTGGGGTACGTGCACCACCGGCCCGTGGCCTCAACGTGAGCCCACTCCACCAACACTTTATCACAAAGCCGAAAGCCCGGAGTGGCTTTCAAGTTTCAAGTCTGGATCTAATAAGTCTGGTGGAAATTTTAAGATAAGTTTGGATAATGACGTAATTTTAGATGATTTGTAAATAGTAATAAAAAAATTATAAAAATATAAAAATAAAATATTAAATAGTAATAATAAATAAATAAATAAATATTAAATAATAATAAATAATAATAATAAATAAAAAATTAATAAAATTTTTAAATAATAATAGAGTGATTTTACTCAAACAGATTCTTAATTTTTTAAGAATAGCTCAATTATTACTTGCAATGATTTTTGGGGCCAATGGTGTCGGAATTTGCCTCTATTTATTTATTTTTTATAATAAAAAAAAAATCTGGTACTTCTAAATAGGGCTGTTCATCTGGGTTCCGACCTGGGAATCCGGATATACCCGGACCGGAACCTGGGTTTCAAA
Source organism: Pterocarya stenoptera (assembly GCA_003123785.1). NCBI lineage: Eukaryota > Viridiplantae > Streptophyta > Magnoliopsida > Fagales > Juglandaceae > Pterocarya > Pterocarya stenoptera. Next base: position 349,222 of record QEOT01006432.1, on the reverse strand, counting down.
CCCGGGCCGGAACCAGGATGAATCCGGGTTTATGTAACCCGGAAATCCAGGTACAACCCGAGTTTTTTTTTTTTTTTTTTTAATACAAGCCTATATTTTATTAAATGTTTTTCTAAAGAGTTGGATGAATTGCATAATATTTATGTTCTAAAAGCTCAATTAGCAAAACACAAAATTTCAAACCATAATTATTTTTTATACAAAAGCCTTTATTTTTTTCAAAGAAGTCAAGCTTGATCGCATAATGTATTCAAAATCCTAAATGCATAAATTCATCCATGCATGCATCACAATGCAATCCATTACATATTAGATTACAATACACAAAATTACAATATATGATTCTATGAATTGCAAAATCAATAACATGTCCATCAATGATTTAATCTCCACACCAAATAGCAACTTCAAGTAATTGGACTGAGAGATCCTGCAAAACACACAAAGTTTTGAACAATGATTACATATGAGATAGGTCAAAGCAATTCTACTATAAGACACACCCAACAATGCAGTTGATCCTCAATCTATACAAAAAATTGACAAAGGGATGACAATGAGATAGATGCCAGATCATTTTCTAAACATCATAAATAGTTGTAGCCTCTAGATTATGCAAGAAAAAAGCACTTACTATAGATTTTTTTCAGCATGAATGGGAAGAGAGACTCACATCAG
>QEOT01006432.1:183800-347650 GCA_003123785.1 Pterocarya stenoptera | reverse complement strand
GGGGGGGGGGTTCAGTGAGAGAGAGAACTCGATGAGAGAGAGGGAGAGAGGGGGTTCGGTGAGTGATCAGCTTGATGAGAGAGAGAGAGGGGGGTTCAAAGAAAGAGAGAGTTTAGGGAGAGAGAGGTCGATGAGATCTAGAGAGAGATGGGGGTTCTGTGAAAGATATTGAGGAGAGAGAGAGATTAAAATCAGAAGATATGATGGGTCTAACAAAATATATATATATATATAAAGTGTTTAAATTAATTGACAATTATAATAAGGAATTAGTACTCTCTTATTATATTATATATCTTTAAATTAGATGCATACATAATCAAGTCCGGCCACGCCTCATGATCATTCAAATCACTACAAAAAAATTGTTTATTTACTATTAGTTAATTTTAGTGAAATAATTATTTATAACAAAAATTATTTATAAATAATTTTTTAGTTACAATAAATTAATCACAAAAATTTATTTTTATTGTAATGAATTATTTCAACGCAAATTATTTCAGACATGATAATAATTACAACTTTTATCTTAATTTATAAGTAGTAGTACTACACGTACAAATCAATAATTAATACCAGATACACTAGTCCACACAGCTCCTCACTTATTTTCATATATTTTATAACTTAAAAACAATTTTCACGATGCATGCATGGTGAACTCGAAACTAGCGCCGAACTCGGGGTCGGGAATTACCCGTCTTCTTTGAATGAGAACCAAGTCTGTATGACAGTTAGGCCGAGTACTATTAGGGCGGCCAAAAAAGCTATAAATGCCCAGGGGCTTCTGAAATGCTCGTGGAGGGCTTCAGCAATCCATTTCATATACTTGGCATCGAAGTGTCTCTGAATGGCATCTTTGACATCCCCATATGCGTCCGGGTCAGGAACCAAGTCGGTGCCGATCTCATTGAAGAGTCGAGCCACTTCCTTGTCGCTGCCAAGGCAGTTCTTGAGTATTCCCTTATTCCTCAACTCCATTACGTCTTTGACGTTATCAATGAGTGAATCCAGGAATAATATGTATGAGGTGATCTCGAACTCGTTGTTGAAATCCGGACACATCTCGTAGGCTATCAAATTCAAGAACTTGGGCCCCATTGCGTCATCGACTGTTATTTGAGAAAGCAAGAGGTATCCCGGGTAGAAACGTCCGAGTAATCTTTTAAAACGTATTCTTGTCAAGGAATCATCAGTACTATTATTGCACCTCATATAGATTCCTGCTGCTCTAAGCTCCTCCACGTTGCGATAAGTCAACTTTAATTCTTCCCCGTTCTGCTTGCTGTCATCACTTTCCCATAGGAGACGTTTCCAGGTGAGAAGACTGAGAAATGATTGGATCATGTTTCGCACCTTCGTACTTTTGCTTTTGTCGCCAGCTTTAATGGAGCCTTCAATCATTTTCGTCCGGAGGAGACTGAGAAGATGGATTGGCCTTTCCGTAGTCGGTAATCCATCCTGGCTCTGCTGCGACTTACGGTCTATGGCCTGCCGATTGATGAAGATTGTGATGGACTTCTCCAATTCATCTTTCTTTGCGCTGGAATCCATCAAATCCACAAGGAGCTGATAAGGAAGTTGATTCTCCAACAAGAACAAATCCTGTGTCGCAAAGGCCATCTGATCGTATTTCATTTTCCAGTCTTCGCAGTTCTTGTAAACAGCACAATGGATGGACTGTAATATTGCACACCCGTCCACAAACAGCATCCAGGCGAGGGCCTGATCGCTATATTTCTCGGTCACCTCGTCGTCGAAACACTGCCTCAGTTGCTCGATGTTCTTCTCAACAATGTCGTACAAAATCTCATCCTTTGTACCACTGTGTTTGACGAAGTAGGATGCCATTCTAAGCTTGTACGCCTCGGCTCGCTTGTATTTTGGCTCACCATGATGGATGGGACCGATTGCAACTATCCTTGGCTTGAAATACTTGTCGAAATGTTTGTGATCTTGCAGCAACAGCGGAACCTTTTGTATTTTTGGTGGAGTCTTTTGACCTCCATTTGGCGTATTAATACTGGGATGATCTGAGGCTGATTTCCGCAGTGTCTCAAACCTCTTTTTTTTCAGCTCGCAGGCTTCCTCGCCGATTTCAATATTGATCCGCCTCCGCAGGCCGGAATTGTCGCGGCCTCTGCTTGTTTCACCAGCTTCGGTTGTGACAACATTAACCTTTTTCGAAAGCAACTCCTCCATGGAAATAACATGCTCCCCACATCCGGCCATGGCGTGCATGTACGTACGTATTTGCGCCTACGTGCACCCAAGCAAGTGAGAGATTTGGTACCATTAATGTTCAGGTAATGAGGTGCTTTATACTAGGCTGAGGACAAAAATTAAAATTACGCTTAACCCCTTTTCATAATGGAATCATATTTTGTCCGAATCCAGACTGCCTTTACAGCTTAAAGCATAAATCCCCCTTGATTAGTTAATATATTTATTTTGCTAGCATCCCCCATCATGTGCTCTCTTCCTTGATTAAAAAAGAAAAAGTATCATCGTTTTCTCCGAAATGAATATCAATTAATGGTGAGGCCGGTTCATCACATTAACATTTCCTAATTTGGTGAATCATATTTCATATTATGCCATCTAATTTATATATCGCACTTTGTTATTTGATGTAGCACCACATTGTGGTGCCATGTGACTTATTAAAAAAGAACTTTAAACATATATATTCAAAATAAAACAGCACTCAAAAACATAAAAAGAGAAAGTCTAAAATCCCATATTTCCTTCATCCTTTTATTTTGTATTTTTAATTTTAACTTTTTTAATAAACCATATTGCACCACATTGTAGTGTCATGTCAAGGGAGCAAATTGAATAATATAAATTAGGGAACACTCGAACATCGTGCATTCCTTTAAAAAATAATGAATAAATATGAGACTCGCATGAAAAAATTAATATTTTAATGATTAATCTTACTTTTTTTAATAAAAAATATGCGACGCTTGTAGAATCTATAACTATATCTAGTATTACTCATCAACTAAAACAATTCCCACCCGGAGAAAAACATGTTACACGAGGTATTGTGCTGATCTTGATCTAAACGTTAAGACGCTTATGGAGTTTCTTTTTTTTTTTATTGACAAGAATATCATGAACCATTTGCCCAACTAGCAAACACGAAAGGAATTTTTTTTGTTTTTGTTTTTTTGAGTAACACGAAAGAAGTCTTTATTACCACAGCAAGTTTAGTATTGAGCCGTAGCTTTATAATTGCATCTAGCAGTACTATCAAGCATATATCACGTGATAGTTACATCGTACTAATATTCTTAGTCCGGGCCGGGTTTTCTTTAATTATACCGATTTGTTTTCTTGCTAGCTATACATATCAAAATATTTATAATAGTGAAATAAATTAAATAAAATTTTGTTAAAATAAAATTTTTTAATATAATTTTGATTTTAAAATTAAAAAAAATTAAATTATTTATTATATTTTATATAGTAATTTGAAAAAATTATAATGATTATATAGGATCAGATAATATAACTTTTGTAACCAAATGAGCCTGTCCGAGAAGTAAGCTGACGCACATGCACATGTTCTAGATACGAAAATTGAGTTAAAACCGGTCGAGTACCTTATAAATTTCTTAATATATATATATATATATATATAATATATTATACAAAGGGAATGTGAATTTCGAACACAGATTTTCTATTTAGAAAATCGGTTTATATGTTATTAGCTCATTAGGCTCTTAGCTTATAAATTCTTTTATATTAGTACTAGGACACGCTGGCAATATTGCTCTCAATTAATTAAGACAAAAGACAATACTAACATGCATTTGCGGATTCGATCCAAAATTTTTGTTGTGCGTGAATTGTTCACATTTGAATTTAAAATTTGTACCTCATGCATTCTCCGTAATTTTAACCAAAGTGCAGTTCAAAAACTTTTATATATATATATTTAAAAAAAGAGAACGGTACATTATCTCCTAGCTAATTTATTTGATAGGAGTTGTAATATATAGGCCAGAGAATATCGAGTAATACTGTTAATCCAGTTTCCAGTCTGAGAACTCGAATATATCTAGACCAGAGCCTGACCCGGATTAGTCTAGGTTAAACCTAAGCCAAAATCCAGATGAAACCACTTTTAAAAATCCGGAAACCAAGTTTCCAGGTTGTACCCGATTTTATTTTAGAGTTCACAATTTAAGATAAAAACAATTCCATACTTTCCCTTTTTTACCTGGTAATTGATTTTTGGGAACCCAAGGTCACGAGAATTTTCAAAAGAAAATCATGCTACAACAAAAAAAGATTTATTGGGACGATTTTTCTTTAGAACGAATTGAAAATTGTTCCAAAAAAAATTTCAAACATGTTCTTTGGAATGAGATGTTGGGATGAATTTCAAATTTCGTTCTGAAAAAATGACGAAAGATGTTTTCCATTCAAACACGTTCGAACGAAATATTTTGGGATGAAAAATGTTGTCCCTAATAAGATAACCATTCGAATATCCATAAAAACATTTGAACGGAATAAAATGAACATTTGAACAAAAATTATATACGGTCAAATGATAATTTGGCGTGTTTAGTAAAAAAATTTAGCGGGACATTGATTTAATGTTCGAAAAACATACAAAAAGTTCAAACTCTAAGATTGAACAATGTTCGAACATATATTGTTTATGATTTAGCAATAAATTTGTGGGTTAAGGCAATACATTTTGGCAGGACATTGGCTTACCATTCAAACATTTTACTATATCGTTTGAATGGAAAGTTAATAACTGTTCGAATGTAAAATAAAGTGTTTGAACGTATTTTAAAATTATTTTTTATTAATTTTTAATTTTAATTTAATTTTATTATTGTTAAACTAATTAAGTTGTACATTTTTCTTATCATCCATATATCACAAAATATAAATCAATAATTAATCCAGAAAAGATAAAATCAATAATTAATCCAGAAAAGATAAAAAAGATTTAATTCATAATTAAATCAAATTTACAAAACATCAAATATTGTCCATACCAAAAACAAAAAAAAAAAAAAAAAAAAATATTAATAAAAGATAGAAACTACTATGATCTCAACTCCCTGCATACATCCTCGACTGCAATTGAGTCACAATAATGGCATGAATCTCCCTACGTAACTTAGAGATGCTAGCATTAATCTCTGTACACAAATTAAACATGGCAGTATGAACTTCTATATGCACATCATCGATCACCGCTGATGTGTGTCCATGGATCTTTGTACGCAGTATGTCCGCCATCTCCTCACGAGTAGCTGTGCGTGATGCCTCGGTCTATGTGGATGCCTCACCAGCCGATACTTCAGGATCTTCTAGCTGTGCATCTCTCTAAATATTAACTAGGTCAGGAATAGGTCCATGAAGAGGAAGTTTCGAGTGTCCCATGCTTCATGACAGGGTGGTGCTGTTGATCCGCCCCATCGGCTCCCATGCAAGCTCATCAACATCTAGCACAACCCCTGAATATAGCAAAAATAAGGTGATCAGGATCTCGAATGGCAGTATATCTATCATAATATACCGAGCCTTTGATCAAAACCTATCGAATATATAACCCACGAGATCGTTAGGAGTGCCACAAGAGACCAGTATCATAAATTTCACTCAATCCATGCCAACCTCAGTCTTGTACTGTCGAGGGTCAATATTGTTGGCAATTATCAGATTTATGATCTTAAAGAAGGAAGAAGGATCTGCCTACTTGATGGACTTCATCCCATCATACAAAGGAGCATCTGAACCAACACTCAAGTCCCTCACCTCATGATCAGTTAGGGTATCGAGCTCATCTTTGTAAACTGATCCCTTGTCCTGAGCCACCTCCGCATCACTCGAAGGATCAGACTCTCTAGACAGCACATTCGGATAGGCATCGCATAGTCTAGGAACACCGAGATATTCAACGAGTTCATCCATTGAGAATATAACTGGAGCTCTTCGAACGGAGATCTTGTATGCCCTTTGTCATCTGGGCTTGCATCACTGAGCTTTTTATAGAACTCAGCGACGATGTCAATATAGGATACGAGCTCCCATGCTTCTTCTCTCTGATCTAGGATTGGTGCCTAACCACGATCGCTAAATACTGATCGCAGGGAATGACCCTCCCAGATAAGAGTCACGAAATCAAACAGTTTCTCCTGCGACTTTAGTAAAATAGTCTTCTCTTGAACTGTTTGGATGGAAGGTTTGCCTGATTTGCCACGCTTACAGCCCCTATAAGACATTATTATCAACATGAAATTTAAAAAATAAAATATGTATTCAACATTAGTAATGAAATGTAATATTTTAAATGTTCACAAAATTATATACTAATAGCAATTGAATAAATTAATTGATAGAGCAACTAAATGTGATAACAATAAATTAATAAGTTAATATAAATTAATTGGTTCAGACCATTCGAACGTGCTCGAACGGATATTATAGTGTTCGAAAGGACAAAATAGTGGTCAAATGGACACCATTGTGTTTGGTTCAGACTGTTCGAATGGTTTTTAGGGTTTTGGTTAATACGTTCGAACGCTAACCAATAGCGTTCGAATTGAAACTTAATCGAGCTCAGCCATGGTTGAGTTAACTCAGCGGCCATGGAAACCCATGGAAACCATTGATTCCATGGATTTCTTCAACAAACCACATACTATTCTTCATTTTTAAACATGCTACGGTGGTTTTGTGGTGTCCCACGATGCCTATTGATGGAAAAAAATAACTTTTGTAGAGAAAACATATAAAATGATAAAACGATAAAAATAAACAGTAAAATAACTTCTCAAGGAGCGTACTGGTACTTGGAAGGAAGATGCTTCGACGTGGGTGGTGACTAAGGCGGCGACAGCGGCTCAAGATGGGAGTTCAAATGTTATTTCTTGGTTTTAAAACGATTGGGACGGTGGCACTGAAAAGCCTTTGCCCCCGATAACTTATATGTATAAAACCGTTCGAACGATAGATTAAACGTTAGAAAAGTTTTAAAAGACCATTCAAACAATATTATTTAAAGTTCGAACAATATTTTTTTCAAATTTAGTAAATATGTATATTATAGTATATTATAATTAGTATTTGTTAATTAAAATATATATAGTAAATATAATTAAAATATATTATAGTATATATTACTAATATATATGATACTATGCGCGCACTTTGACCCGCATGTGTGGATCACGTGTCACTTTTTTTGGCAAAACCTTTTGTAGTCTGAAAGATCGGCAGCTTAGGAACCCCGCGGTGGGGAACTTGGTGGTCGCTGGCCACCAAAAAACATCAAACGTCACTTCTCCATGCTTTGACATAAAAAAACAAAACCCAAACCAAAACACCGACTGGAGAATTAAACAATTGGAGAAAACTATATCTGGGAGGAGGGAGGGAGGGAGGAGTCGAACCTCCTATCCCCCCTCTGAGGTGGTTTTCGGTTTGAATTTTTAGATAGAAGTTAAAGCTTCTCTCTCTAGAAATATTTAGGCTGGCTCCCTTTATACTTTACTATACTATAATATATATCATAGTTTATATTACTAAATTATAGTATAATATATATGTCTATATTATATTATAGTATACTATTACTTAATATGTATAGTGTAAAGAATAAATATAATTAAACATTCAGTAAGGACCGTTTGAACGATATGTACTTATTGTTCGAAGGCTATATTAGAGATTGAACGTTTGAGGAAAAATGTTCGAACTGTTTCTAGGGTTTTTGGCACCACTGAAATAATGGCGGAAAAGTATCCTGCCAATCAATGAGCAGTAGACTTACGTTCGAAGGTACTTTAGTACTGTTTGAATGCTTTCACGAAATATTTTAAAGCTGGAAAACATGCGCGCTGAAATGTTTTCACGTTCGACCGCTAAATACTTCCGTTCGAACGATAAATGAAAGGTTTAAACACTTTTAGCCCGCTATCAGTCCCTCATTTTCTCTCTTCTCCTTCGCACAGTCTCCATTTTCTGTCCTAAATCATCAATTTTCTTCACATTACAAAGAGGGCTGCACACTTGTATTGATTAAAGGTTTGGTTTTTGTTAATCTACCTTGTATATTAACTAATTTTCAAACAAATTATTGATTTTATAGTTTATATATATTGTGTAAGTGTTTATTCTAGTGTTTGGAGTTGCTATTCGAAATTTATTGAAGGTATGTTTGTCGTGTTTTGTATATATAGTTGCTAACGTTTGTATGTTTATCTCCATTGTGAATTGATTTTTGATGCTGTGAATTATTTTTTAAGATTGTGTTTTGTCTCTGTTTCGCATTTGGAATATGTGTATAATTAAAATAATATATAATTAAAAAATAAGTAAAACTTAAATTATAATTAAGGAGTTGCTATTCAAAATTGATTGAAGGTATGTTTGTCATGTTTTATATATATATATATTTGCTATCGTTTGTGTGTTTATCTCCATTGTGAATTGATTTTTGATGTTGTGAATTGTTTTATCAGATTGTGTTTTGTCTCTGCTTCGCATTTGGAATCTGGGTATAATTAAAATAATGTATAATTAAAAAAATAAGTAATACTTAAATTATAACTAATACATAAAAAAATAAGAAGCATATGAACTATAAATACTTAAAATAAAAATAAAAATAATACTTAAAAATAATTAATTAAAAAACTCTAATGTATAATTAAAAAATAAGTGATACTTAAATTATAATTAATACTTAAGAAATAATAAACATAAGAATTATTAATACTTAAAAGATAATTAATTAAAAACTATAATGTATAATTAAAAAATAAGCAATACTTAAATTATAATTAATACTTAAAAAATAATTAAGTAAAAACTGTAATGTATAATTAAAAAAATAAGTAATACTTAAATTATAATTAGTACTTAAAAATAATAAACGTAATAATTATTAATACTTCAATTAAAATTAATACTTATAAAATAATAAAAATAAGAATTATAAATTCTTAAAAATACTATGCTTAATTACTTGTTGGGAAAAAATATTAATAGTGTAAAACAATAATAAAAATACATAACACTTAAAATACATTTTGTTGTATTGTATAATTGTATTCTTGTGATATTATTGTATCTTGTATCTTGCATCAAAATAACATTTAGACCCGTTCAAGAGTTGTCAATCCTGTTGAATAGTTAATTGATAACTCCTGAATTGTCCAGAGTGGATAGTTTGGGATTATAAAATTATTATCCCAACTATCAAATTGTATCTGTTGCGTTCGACATCATGATTTTGGTAGAGTCTTCCAATATTGTTCTATGAATATGCAGCTTCGGTTATGGTGCATCAACGAATTACTCGTCGGTGCACACGACCAAACGAGCATATTTGGAGAACTATAGGAGATGTTGCCAAAATTTTGATGGATGTGATAGCTAATAGGTGTAGGTTGGTGATTATGATCTTACAATCTCGAATATGATAGAACCAACTACCCTATGGAAAGAAGAATTTGCACAATATGTTAGATAAATGCTTGCTTGTGGATGCACGTGATTGTTTATAATATGGTATTAGACATGGATGCAAGTTAGAGATCGATTGGATGAGAATTACAATATCTATGTGAAGGTGTTAAGAAATTTCTGGAGTTCGCATCCTGTTTAGTTGATAGTGACGGTTGTTATAGATGCCTATGCCGACAATGCAAGAACTTGTGTTCTCATAAGATAGACTTGGTGAGAGTGCATTTGTTTTTCAAAGGTATTGACCAAGGGTATACTGATTGGGTCTTATATGGAGAACCATATCCAGCGTCATTCAAGTCTCGACATGAAGAAAAAGACATTAATGAAGATGTACATCTAGATGTTGTTGGTGATGAATACGAAGAGGATATGGAGCAAATGTTGGGTGAGATTGATGTAAGAATGTTTATAGATGAAGGTGATACGGACGCATCAAATTTAGATGATTCGACCCTTAACACTTTTACACGCTTGTAGAATGATTCACAACGTGAGTTATATCCAGGATGTAGAAGACACAACAAGTTGTTATTTACAGTTAGACTGCTTCATATAAAATTCATGTGCCGAATATGTATTAAGGCTGTCAATATGTTGCTCAAGCTGTTTAAAGAAGCACTTCTATTAGACAATATTTTATCTCGTAACTTCTATGAAGCAAAACAGTTAAAAAGAGGACTTGGGTTTGACTATAACGTAATACATGCATGTATGAATGACTGTGTGTTACTTTGGTGAGAGAATGAACAACTGAACAAGTGTCCCATTTGCCATGAATCAAGATGGACAACTGAGAAGCAGAATGTGCCGCGAAAGGTTGTACGCCACTTTCCATTGATACCTAGATTACAACGGTTATTTATGTCACGTTCAACGACTGTAAACATGACATGGCACTCATCATCTAGAGTCAGGAATGATAATTTTTTGTTACATCTGTGGACTCTCAAGTTTGGAAGGAATTTGATTTGGAACACCCATGATTTGCTGAAGAACCTTGTAATATGCGACTAGAGGTAGCAACAGATGGATTTAATCCGTTTGGGAACATGAGTACTAGTCATAGTACTTGACCAGTTGTACATATGTCATATAATCTACTATTAGGGAAGTGTATGAAAGATCTATATTTTATGATGAGTTTGCTTATTCTAGGTCTAAGATTACCGGGAAATGATATAGACATACACTTACAGCCATTGATTGCAGAATTAAAAGATTTGTGGGAGAATAAGGTCTTAACATTTGATTCATCAACAGGCAACTAGTTCAAAATGCATGTTGCCTTGTTATGGACAATACATAATTTTCCTACTTAAGAAAACTTGTCAGGTTGGAGTATTAAGGGAAAAATGATTTGTCCGACTTGTAACAAACATACCCAATCTAAATGGCTTACGCATGAGAGGAAACTATACTTCATGGGTCATCGTCGATTTTTACCTGTGACCATAGATGGCATGGAAATGCTAGGTTGTTTGGTTGCACTGTTGAATGGTGGCACCCTCCACCATATTTTTCTAGAAAAGATGTCCTACCCACAACTTTCTCTCAGTAGAGGAGGCAAAGACAGACGGATTGAAGCCCAATAAGGAAAGAGTCTGCCTCAAGCCTGTCCACTCAAGGGAAAAGCCAGTACAAGGTCTGGCTCGTGCGGTGGAGCTACACATGGGTGATTGGAAGGGCAAGGTGACCCTAGCCACCATGGATGACTTTCAAGTGGTACTGGGGATAGACTTCCTAAGGCAAGTCAAGGATTCTAAACCACACATGAATTCACTATGCATTATAGAAGAGAAGACACCTGCATGCTTCCTCTGGTACAAGGGACCAAGAAGACCAAGGTCATGCTATCAGCCAGAAAGCTAAGAAAGACAAAAACATACCTAAGAAAGACAAAAACAGAACTAAGAAAGACAAAAACATACCTAAGACAGACAAAAAGAAACCTCCTTGAAAGAACTAAAGAAACTGTAAAGCTTGGAAGTGCTGATTGGTAAACACCTGAGAAGCTGAAAGAAAAGCTGACTAAGCCAAGAAGCTGAATAGAGAGCCAATCATGCGGTTTGTTCTCGTCAGACATAATGTTTGAAAGAGGAGATGTGCCCTCGTGAGCTCGTATCCATGTCCAGTCCCGAATTCTTGAACTCCTCCCGTCACCTATGCTAGGCTAACTAAACTAAATAGTAGTGATGAAAACGTCGTAGGCAACTACCTCTTGTCCCAGTTGCTCAGTGGTGGAGCGATCTGCTGTGCACTTTAAGTAAGTGACTGAGCGTAGGTTCCCTGGGAAGCCCTATTCGATTCAATGCGACTAGTCATCAATAAATTACGTATGGAAGGGAGAAGGAAATCAAGATTGGATAGGTGGTTCCAAACCCGGTAGCTGTTTCCTCTTTTGACTGTGATTTCTCTTCGGAAGTTGAATTTGCTTTGGTGTGGTTAAGCTCTTCCTTATCTTAGGACGAATCAACAGAGAAGGGCCTTTGAACTCTCCTGTTTAGGAAGAAAGCTGCCATTGAACTAGGCTCCCATTTAGCATTGAAACTAAAGAGTGAGTAAGATTCCGATTAAGTGAGGGAAGGAACCCCGGGGTAAATCAAGTTTCGTATAACAGAACCATTAGCGATTCTCGCTCTTGTCTTATCTGCTGCTGTCTCTGACTAACAAAGGAGTCCCACTACACAAAAAGAAAGAAGGTAGGAGCCCATCCCGGGTGAAATGGTTGATGGTTGAATGAATGTGACCAAGCCAAGAATGGCTTTTGTTGACAGAGAGATTCTCTTTTATAGGAAGCAGAATAAGCACAGTTAGCAAGATCCCCTACTATTTCAGCTGCCGTTCAAGGAAGAACCGATGTGATTGCTCGAGTTGAAGAAGTGGATGCTGGTATTGTAGATAAAAAAAGGCTGCTAAAAGGATAGATTTCTCTCTATTGATTAAGTAATTTCCCGAGTCAGATGCCATGAAATGAAAAGCGTTATATTCAAAATTTGTAGATTTTTTAGGTGTTCAGTGAGTGAGTGAAAGTCGGTCTTACGAGGGCTTTAACAGGCTTTAAATCCTTTGAGAATTCATCACCAGTTAATGTTCTTTCGAACATTGCAGGCGGAAGAAATCCAAAACGTCGAGGGCAACCTATTTTTTATATTACACAATTAGTTATGGATATAGTCAACCTCCTACTAGAGTAGCAGGGCATTGCTTTTAGAACATGATCCAGTAGCTCTTTTTGAGGCATGAGCTACTCCTAAGGCAAAAGGGGAGGATGTTGCCCGTGGGGTTGGGCTTCTTCTGTTGTCACCTTGCACAATTTGTAGATGTTGGAAGTAATGATTTTGGTAAAAAACAACGAAAGGGGAAACGAAATGTGAATGGGTTGAATTGGACAAAGAAGAGTATATTTTTTGAACTCCCCTATTGGTCAACGTTAAAACTGTGACATCGTCTCGATGTTATGCATATTGAGAAAAATATTTGCAAGTCCATGTTGAGAACATTGATGTCAATTGAAGGAAAAACGAAGGATAATATAAACTCATGAAAAGATCTAAAGTGGTTGGGAATAAAACCGGAAATGCGCTTACAACAAAGTGGTTCTTCTGTTTACATGCCAATTAGGTGGTATACATTGTCAAGGAACGAAAATGCTACATTTTGTGAGTGGCTAATGAAGATTAAATTACTGAACGGGTATGCCTTGAATCTAACAAGGTGTGTGAGAACAAATGATTGGAAAATTCTGGACTAAAAAGCCATGATTGTTATGTATTTTTATAACGTAACTTGCCTGTTGGTATCCGTAGGTACTTGACGAGATATGTGTGGGTGGATTTGACTGAGTTGGGTGCATTTTTTTAAAGACTTATGTGCTAGAACATTGAATGTAGAAGCTTTGGATCATATGGAACGAGAAATTGCTATGATATTGTATAATTTGGAGAGTATTTACCCACCGTTATTCTTCAACATCATGGTTCACTTAGCCGTTCATTTGCCAAGTGTGGCTCGACTCGCAGGATCAGTCCAATATAGATGGATGTATTCTATTTTTTTTTTTTTTTTTGAAACACAAACTTCATTAAGCTTCTGGAATAACCACCAGATCAGGCATATTACACACTGGATTTAGAACCAGTTCAGTTACATTTTCTTCTAGCTCTAAGGATGTTCTGGCAAGGTTATGAGCAAAGACATTACAATTTCTTCTTACAAATTGCACACACCAATAAGGCAGAGAGGATAAAAGCAGCCTAGTATCTTCAAGGATCATGCCCACCCTATCCCATCTGTCCAGCTGCCGCTGCAAACCTTTTACCACTTGGCTTGAGTCACCTTCTAGGATCACAGCCCTACATCCCAGTTCAGTGGCTAGTTTTGCTGCATGGAAAGCTCCTTGTGCTTCAGCTAGTTCAGGTTCATATAGGCTAGCGTTAGAGATTCTTTTTATGGCTAACACCCTTCCCACATGGTCACGAGCTACAATGCCATAACCTGCTAAGCCTTTGTTCTTGTTCAAAGCAGCATCCCAGTTGATCTTAACATGTCCTGAAGGAGGGAGTTTCCAGCTGGTTTCCACTTGAGGATTCACTGCATTAGCTTTTATTGAGACTTGTTGAGCAGCTTTGAATTCTTCAATGTACTTTACAGCTTGCTTAGCTATGATTGAAGGGTGTATGAAGGATGCTTCAAAGATGAATTTGTTTCTTCTATCCCATATACGCTTGGCTGTAACAGCAAAAGTTTCCATGAGAGACTGGTCACCCTCGAGGCTCAGTTCCTCAACCAGGTCACAAAACCTCTCTGGTCTGAGGGAACTCTTGCTCAGTGTGCTCTGGCTCCAGACATCCCTAGCAGATTGGCAGTTCCACAGAATATGGATAGAGGTTTCTTCTTCACTCAAGCAGATAGGACACATGGATGATTCACAGATTTTCCTCTTGAGAAGATTTGATCTGGTTGGTAATGACTCAATGCATGCCCTCCACATGAAATTTTTTACTGCATTGGGTATCTGGTATCTCCAGCATGAAGTCCAGTCCCTTTCCTTTTGAGGACTAGTAGAGGGCTGTCCACTGGCTAATGAGACCTGTTCCATTTGAAGGTGATAAGCACTCTTGACTGAAAAAGCTCCATTCTTAGAAGCCAACCAGATTACTCTATCTCTGGCTCCCGAAGCACTAATAGGTAGTTTTAGGATGGTCTCTGCTTCCTCCTTACCAAAGATCTCTCTCACCAGTCTAGTGTTCCATATTTTGTCTGGTTGCAAAATGAGGGCAGCTACCTTTGCATCCACAGGGAGTACTTTGGTAGGAGATTGGACCCTGTGACTCGAGGGGGTTGGGAGCCACCTGTCTGTCCAAATTGAGGTATTCTGCCCATCACCAATTCTCCACACTAAGCCTTTCTCTAGCAGGTTTCTAGCTGTACAAATACTTCTCCATAAGAAGGAGGGCCTTATTCCCACTTTAGCTTTAAGAAAATCTGCCTTGGGAAAGTATTTAAGTTTAAGCACTTGAGAGGCCAGTGAGTTGGGCTGCTGCATAATCCTCCATCCTTGTTTGGCCAGTAAAGCCAGGTTAAAGCTTTCTAAGTCTCGAAAACCCATGCCTTCTTTAGTCTTTGCCTTTCCCATTTGCTTCCAAGAGACCCAATGGACTTTGTGTTCATTATGTTGTTGCCCCCACCAGAAGTGGCTCATCACTCGGTTGAGTTCCCTTAGCAGGTTTTGAGGCAGTTTGAAGACTCCCATGCAATATGTGGGAAGAGCTTGGACAACTGCCTTTAGCAAAATTTCTTTCCCTGCTTGTGAGAGTATCTTAGATGACCAGTGGCTTACTTTACTCCTAACACGATCCAGGATTCCTTTGAATGCCTCATACTTTGATCTCCCAATGAATGCAGGGAGCCCGAGGTATTTTTCATAGCTGGAGGTGGCCTGAAGCCCTGCCATCCCAAGAATAGTGCCCTTGGTTTGCTGATTAGTGTTTGCACTGAAGAAAATAGAAGTTTTACTCCTGTTAAGTTTCTGACCTGATGCCCTTTCATAGAGGTCAAGGATTGCTGATAACTTGGACCATTCTACAGCATTAGCTCGACAAAAAAGGAGACTATCGTCTGCAAAAAATAAGTGGTTTATACTTAGTCTTCTGTTGCCAAAGTGGATGCCATGTATTTGCTGAGAAGCAGCAGCATGGTTAAGAAGAGAGCTCAGCACTTCAGACACTAAAATGAACAGGTAAGGGGATAAAGGATCCCCCTGCCTAAGACCCCTAGAAGGTTGGAACCAAGGCTGTGGAGAGCCATTGATTAGAATCGAGTATGACACAGAAATAATACAGTCCATCACTAGCGAGATCCATCTAGAATTGAAGCCCATTTTCCTCATTGCCTCTCTCAAGAAATCCCATTCCACTCTATCATAGGCCTTGCTCATGTCTAACTTTAAGGACATGTATCCCTGCTTCCCCTTTAGCTTTGTATGCATAGAGTGCATAGCCTCAAAAGCCACTATCACATTATCAAGTATTAATCTTCCCGGCACAAAGGCACTTTGGGTAGGAGAGATTATTTGAGGCAGAATAAGTTTGAGTCTGTTGGCTAACGCTTTGGAGATCACCTTATAAATAACATTACATAAAGATATGGGCTGAAATTCATTAACAGAAAGAGGTTTCTTAACTTTGGGAATCATCACTAAGAAAGTGTTATTTATGGAGGAAATATCACCTGCTCCATTAAGAAACTCAAGAGCCGCCCGAGTCACATCCCCTCCCACAGTGTCCCAGTGTTTTTGGTAAAACACAGCTGAGAAGCCATCTGGTCCTGGAGAGCCTAGAGGATTCATATGGAACAAGGCAGCTTTCACCTCTTCTGCTGTGAATTCCCTGGATAGGATTCTGTTCATCTGTTCATCCACCTTAAGTTCCACTTTGGCCTGGCACTCGTCTAGGTTCACAGGATTGGAGGTTTTGAAGAGGTCCTGATAGTGTAGACAGAATGTTTCTGATATTTCCTCAAACTTGAAAGCTAGACTTCCATCCCCCCTCTTCACTTGCCTGATTTCATTTACTCTTCTTCTCTGATTAGCCCTTCTGTGGAAAAACTTTGTGTTTCTATCTCCATCTTTGAGCCAGTCTTGCTTGGCCCTTTGCTTCCATCTCACATTTTCCTCCTCCAATGCAGTTTCAATTTCCATTTGTAGATTCTGCACAGCCACTGTATGGAGCCCCTCATTGGAGTTCTGTAAATCTGAGAGGGTTGAGAGTTTCTTTTGAATTTCTAACTTTTGCTTTCTAAGCTTCTCTTTGCTCCATTTGAGTAGGGAGGTCTTACATCTTTCTAAACTATTTTGGACACCCCTTAGCAAAGTTCCATTCCATCCTTGATTCTGGTTCCAGCTGGATTGGATAATATCAGTGCATTCCTCCCTTAGTTCCCAGCTGGCTTCATATCTGAACAACTTGGTTCTATTCCTTTCTTCACTCCATCTTCTCTCCCTTCCATTACTGATATCCAGTAGAAGGGGACTGTGGTCCGAACTCTGTGCTGCAAGGTTAGTGACCCTGCATTCAGAGTACAAGGATAAGCAAGCAGGATTTCCAAAGGCTCTATCTAATCTTTCTTTGGTAAATTGAGGGCCCTCTCTGCCATTGTTCCACGTGAATTTTTTCCCTTCATACCCCAGGTCACTTAGGCTGCATGCTTCGACTGCTTCTCTAAACTTCTCCATTTGATAATAAGGTCTAATAGCTGCTCCTTTTTTCTCATGTTGATGTAGGATCTCATTAAAATCCCCGAAACATATCCAGGCTTTGTCATTGCTAGGCTTGAGCATTCCCAACAACTGCCAGCTGCCATTTCTTTGTGATGTCGATGGGTGGCCATAGAATCCAGTTAAGAGTAGCTCCTTCATGTCCTCTTCCCTTTTCAACAATAAGGTGATATGAGACTGTGAAAATGATTCTAGAGCAAAATCATCTGAGCTGTTCCACAAGAAAGCAAGGCCTCCACTTAGGCCCCTACTCTCTACTACAAAACTTCTATCAAACCCCATAGAATTCCTGATATCTTCCACTCTCTTTCTTCCACACTTAGTTTCCATTAAAAATATAAACTTGGGCCACTTAGTCTTCACCCACATGTGAAGTTCTCTAACTGTATGAGGGTTCCCAAGCCCTCTACAGTTCCAGCTGAGGCCTATCATTGCTGTTGGTGGAGCTGCATTGCAGCCTCCACCAACTTAGCTCCATTACTACTTCTCTCCCTTCCTCGACTCTGTTTCTGTCTTTTGCATGAGGTTCCTGGATCTTCTAATAAAGAAATATCACCTCTCCTCTTCCCAGTACCTGGAAGTCTTCCAGTAACGAAAGGATGAAGGGACTTTGCTTCCCTTGATTTCCTTTTCCACGTGGACCCCCTGGTGTTAGGACCTGCTCCCTTCCCATCTAGCTTAGAGTGAATGGTAGGCTCAGTATCCCCTGCTGTCACGTATGATTTTGATACCACTCTAGTATGGCCCTGTGGATCTGTTTTGGGATTCTCGAGTTCCATAAAGCTATCTCTTGTTTCTTCTCCTGAGCCACTGTTATCCGTAGATAATTGAGTACTTCTTTCCGTAGATCCCATCATGGGGATGATAGGCTTTACCGCTTTTTCCCCACTCTCACCTGCCTCCCTCTTGTGTTGACTCCTTTCCTTCACTAAGTCTTCACATGTCAGCTTCTTGGAAAGTGAAACTTCCTGCTTTCCCGCTTGAACCTCACCCCAAGGGTCCCTCTTGTCTGCTTCTTCTCCTGCTACTGCTGCGTCTTTGACTTCCTCCTCTTGACTCCATTGTTGATGGTTGTTTCCAGCGCCACCACCATACTTCCTACCATCAAAGATATTTGTGTACATTGGTTGAGCCCGTAGCCAGGGGCCATAGTGTTCGAGCTTAACTCCTTCCTTCCTGAGCTCATTTTTCTGCCTGTTGCACCCCTTTCCTTGATGATATAACGTACCACACTGGAAGCAAAAAGCTTGTAGCCTCTCATATTTAAAGGAGATCCAGTGTTCTTTCCCTTCATGGCTTAGCCATCTTCCTCTCATTAGGGGTCTGTGGATGTTAACTGCCACCCGAACTCGAAGGCATTTTCCCCAAGCTAACCCATCGGCCTCCGTATCCACCCTAATGACATGCCCAATGGAAGCTCCAAACTGTAATCCCACCTCTTCATTCATTGTGGCCAGAGGTAGGTTGTGGAGCTGAACCCAGAATGGTTCAAACTTGAACTGCATGGAGTTGATAGCCACGGTTTCGTCCACCTCTTGGATGGTCACTAGGTGCCTATCAAAAAACCATGGCCGTCCACTGAGAACCTTCTCTTTATCAGTCACAAGTTGGAACTCGATTAAGAAACGTTGTTCACCCACATCCTTGAATCGGACCCAGCTGTCTAGCCTCCAAACTTGTGACATAGTCTTTCGGAATGCTTCGTTGTTAACACCTTTTTCGGCCAGAACTTTGCTTAATATGTAATGAGTGCCTCTAACCTTCTTCTCTGCTTCATGAGGAACTTGGTAGATGGAACTCTCCTCAGAGGATAGGTTAATCCTCTCCCATCTCCGTGATAGTTCTTCCTCATCAAGAGCCATTGCGCCCTCCAGACTCACCTCCCACTACGTAGGAGACTCACACCCTTAACGAAGGGAACACCACCTTACTCTTTCTCACTAGCGAGAGAGAAGAGAAGGACCCGTACTATATGCTTGTCGGGTGTTGGTTGGATGGATGTATTCTATTGAACGGTTCCTTGAGAACTTGAAATGCACAGTGGGTAACAAGACCCACCCAGAAGGATCAATTGTTGAAACATATATTGATGATGAGTTCCATACATTATGTTCCAAATACTTCCAAGACATTGACACGAGGTTTGGTCAACAAGAAATAAACTTTGATGTTGAGCAAGCAAGATAGCGAAATGGATTTTTTGTGTTTTCCCAACAAGTACGTCCACTTGGTGTAGCTTGTCGTTATGATTTGTGTGGAAGAGAGCTCGAGAAAGCTCATTGCCCCGAGATAGAGAGCCACTTCAAGTAAGTTCACATTATCTGTTAATTAATATAGTAATTTACTTTATAAAATTATACCAATATAATTTTTTTGATAATGTTTAATTTTAGTGATCATATTAATGTTCTCAAAGAACTAAGAGTAAATGATATAGACAAGAAACATGAAGAGGAGTTTCCGAAATGGTTTGAACAACGGCTAATGACATTACAGATGCGAGTTTGTACTAGATTAAAAAATAGATTGGATTTTTTATTTTTAGATTTTTATGCATTATTTAATATGTAGGTAGTACAAAAGCATGCAAGTAATCCAAACGATATATCGGATGAACTATATGCACTGGCACTTGGCCCCTCGAGACGCGCTGCTTAGTATTTTGCATGTATTTCTTGAGGAAGTACGTATCACACAATAGATCGAGAACGTTATAGGAAAATACAAAACAGTAGTGTCCTAGTCGAAGGAAGTCATGACATAGACAACGTTGATTTCTGTAGGGTTAGTGTTAATATAATTGGAATGAGATATTTGGGAGAGCTTGTGGTGTATCTATTTAAGTGTGATTGGTGGGATTAAGCAATCATCGAAGGGGAAAATGTCATGATGAATATTTTCTGAGTATTAATACATCAAAAAAATGGTATGAAGATCATCATTTTATTTTGGTTTCTCTAGCATCTCAAGTATTCTACTTAGATGATCTTGAATTAAGGAATGAATGGCGAGTAGTACAAAATTTTCTCCAAGAAATATATATGACGTTATCTTTGAGGCAGAGGAACAAGATGAAGAAGAAGATGATCCCTCTACTCAAGAAGCATACCAAGAGAATCAACCCGTCTTTAACTTATTTGTAGATTTGAGCCAGTATGAGAAGATCCCAATACATAGGGAAGATATTGAGGTTGAAATTGTTGATGCGACAGTTGAGCAAAATGTTGAGTCATATGAAATATCTACAGATGATGAGAGTGAATCTACAAATGAAACTGATACAGATGATTGACCAATTTTGTGTTTGCATTACACAATATCTTGAAATTATGCAACCGAAGAGGAATGAAGTTTGCATCCCATCTCCACCTATTCCTAGCTCTCTGTCTGATTCACTACTAAAACTAACTCTACAGAATAAGGTAAATATCTAATCTAATACTCATTTTTTTCAATTAAGACAATTGATAATGGATACAAGGTAAATAAGGAAATATTTTATAGAGTTAACAGTACAATTTTGTCAAGGTCGAGGCATTACTAGAGCTGTGACATTAGAGAAATATCATAAAATGGGTAAGATTAAGGTTAGCATTCTTGACAACTATATCGGAGGCGAGGGGACAACAAGCAACCTAGGTTGCATCGCATGTAGATGCTCTTATATGGACTTATGTACCTCTGGCTATGAGTTCATGGCAAAAAGTCCCGCAAGATGTGAAAGAGCTTATAAAGAATATTTTTTTGGTACATAATATTTAAAGAATTAATTTATATTAATATTATTTAATATTCTAAGTGGTAATATCTGTGTATATATGTTTTGAAGGATGACTTTGAACGAAATTTTGGTCGGAGAGAAGAGCGTAAGACTTTCAATGAGCTTATGTGTAATGTATTCTGCAAGTATAAGGTGAGATGTCATGAGCATTACAATAAGTACGAGAACAAGAAAGATGCACGCCAGCATCTTTTTCAGGATGTCCGACTTTCCGATTGGGGAAAACTTTGTGACATGTTTGGGGATCCATCATATAAGGTAAATTAAATGAATTCTTTACGTGTCTTATTTATAATTTTCGCTTACTAATATTCACAACTTCTATGCAGGAGCAAAGTTCTATAAACAAAACAAATAGATTGAAGTTGAAGATTCATTATCATGCAGGCTCAAAATCTTTCCATCCCCTGTCTATGAAATTGGTAATATACTTTTTATTTTTTATTCTATGTAGTTTGTTTTTTGGAGGTACTAATTTCAATATTGACTTATATCTTAACAATGTCTCTTTTAGCAAGAGTCAGACACCAAATATGATCTGACAAAATTATATGTTGCATCACATACTAATCATAATGAAGAGTGGACTCATCCGGATGCTTGTGAAAATTTTGTAAGTATTATAATCTATTTTAATTAAACTTATTTAAATATTTGTGATGATATTAATTGTTTATGTTCTGTGTAGGATAAAATGGTTGCCCTATGTGCTGAAGCTATTTTTGATCAAAATTTCTCAACAAGTGATGTTGAAATTTTTACACAAGTTCTGGGTCAACGTTTAGGATATTTAAGGGGTTTGGGTTAATGATAAAGCCTTCTAGCTCTTCCTCAAAGCAAGTACCACTTTAGTGTTTAGAATGTGAATTGTAGGATCTAAGAATTGATTGCAAGACAATATGAGTTAGAGGCTCAATTGACGATACAAGGAGACATGAAGATGTGCATGCAACAGCTAGAAGAACAACAAGAAAAGTTCAAGAGTGAGATACAACTCCAAATGCAGATACTTATGCAAAACTTCAAGCCTTTAAGCAACTACATTTGAGATTTAATTATAAAATTATGTACGGATTATAGTGTTAGTACTATTATTGCTATTTTATTTATTTAGTTTAGACTTATGACTAGTTTTATTTGTGCTGAACAATTTGTAATGTATTTTTTAAATATTATTTAATTACGCCTATTTTGTTTTAAATTTTTAGTTAAAATAAACAATTAACTGTTCGAACGACCATGAAACATTCAAACAGAATAAATCGCAAACAAATGTTCGAACATCACAATAAACCATTTGAACTTCCATTAACTAGCAAATCATTCAATCCTTTCATTATACGTTCGAACAACTTACTCAATTCGTAAAATTGTAAAAATATAACGTTCCCTCAACTTATTCTGTTCAATCATCAGTTTGTTTGTTCGAACGTTCCCTCATGTCTATTTGGTCAAACATACTAGTATCGATCGACCACCCATGTAAGATATATTCGAACATACATATCTGGTCGAACATTTTTTGTTGGCGTTTGAACTGCTTTTTTGGATGAAATTCAGATGTCGCAGAAAAAAATGGCTCACAAAATATATATTTTAGATGTCGAGCAATATTTCTTCCCAAAAGACCTGATCTATTGTAGGGTCAAGAGACTAGAATAGCTCACAAAATGTGCTCGTTCTGCACATTTTTCTTGGTAATAAAGAGTGCATGTGCACATGCATGCTTAGACACACATACACATGAAAGTAACAAGATTCCACCTCTCTCACAGAGCTCTAATCTCATTGCCATTTAAACGAATAAGAAGAAAAATAATGAACGACATGCTTTGTTTTCGAGTTGACAACCACAAAAAAAAAAAAAAAAAAAAAAAAAAACTCTATTTAATTAAAGGCATGCAAAAAGATGAAGAAAAAAACCGTCAAATTGGGTTGTTCAGTAATCAATCATAAATTATAGAAACTAAGAACATGAGAATATATATTGGTCTAGTGCAAATAATGGGAAACCAAAAGCTTAAGTCGAAAAACTACCTTGTACCCCATGAGAACATATGCATTGCTTTATTATCCATATAAAGCGATGCAAATAAAAGTACGTCATACCCCACGGATCAAAAATACAAAGGAGGATGGATATACAAAGAAAATAGTTGTTAGGGTCTGACGTGTAACTGTTATTTTATGCTAGTAATTGTATTAAGGCACTTTGAGGGGCCTCTCCTCCAATACTATTTTTTCTTTTTTTCTTTTTCTGATAAAAGTGGATCTTCATTCTTCATTAAGATAGGATATACAAATATGACTTGAAAACAAGCCAATTACAATCATTAAGAGCACCTCAGTACACATACATGTTTGACAAGGTCTAGTCTAGACGGTAAAACTCTAAAGACCTAAGTCTTAGAGAAAATACCACCTCTGTATATGAAAGAAGTTACACAGCCCTATACCCTGACAAAGCAGGGTAGGGTACACCAAACCCCACCATCCGACAACGCTGAGNAAAAAAAAAAAAAAAAAAAAAAAAAAAAAAAAAAACACTGGCGCGTGCACTACATAGTAGCAGACTGCATAAGCAATGCACAAAAGGAGCTGCTATGGCGCGTGTTGCCCACGCGCCTAGCTGGACGGAGAACTGCTGAACGATCTTGGAAGAACCAGACTCGCAGACGCCAGAAATGCCGCGCGTGGCGACGACAGAGGACTCTCCGGTGGCGCGTGATGACCACGTGCCGGAGTACTCCAGGACCTTCGACCCGCGCGTGCGGGCCACTCGCCGCTTCGTTTGACGTCGTGTTCGGTGGTCTTGTAAATCGGCGGCTAAGCAACACCATGGCGTGGCGCGTTCGGGCCTGTGGTGCCCGGTAGGTCCTAGATCGGCGATTCTCCCTTAAAAGATCTGTAAAAACACAAAAATAAACACAAAACTAACTACAGGATAGAGAGAGGAGGGAGGGAGGAGAGAGGGGGAAGGGAGCCAAAGCTCCCACCCCTTATAGCTGGATCAAAAGGTTTTTTCTAGAGAGAGAGGGTCTGGGTTTTCTTTCCTCTCCTCCAATACTTAGATTATAGTTGAAATAGATTAATCCTCCTTATTAATATTGAATTACAACACTTATTAAGAAACAGACTAGACTTAGTCAAATGATAACTAAAATAGATACAAATAACTACCCCACTACTTTACTAACCCACTTCGAAAATAACTGCAACTAAGGACTTAATAACTGAGCCCTCGTTGTGACCCACTGAGCTCACGTCTTAACCCAACTAAATAACTAAGCAGAAGCAATGCAATTTACTTAAAAGGCCCACGGAAAGGGCAAGCCCACGTAACCCATAGACAAGATGCTGATTATCTAAGGTTCCTTCGAGGCACATAACATTTTCCTCCTCTTCAGAAGACCTTGTCCCCAAGGCCTGGGTGTCACCGCCATAGATCCTCGTTGTCTTCCCACGTTGCATCCTCCATAGCCATTCCCTTCCAATGAATTAGCTCTCCACCCTTGCTTTACAACCCTTCTTGACCTTTTTCCGGGCTTGGGAACTAGGGTTTCCTCGGAGGTGAATTTAGGAAGCTCTGCAAGGGGCTATACATGCGTTCCCAACTTTTTTTCGAGGCACGAATCATGGAAAGTGGGGTAGATCTGCGATTGATTTGGCAGATCGATTCGGTATGCCACCTACCTTTAAAACTTTGTAAAGCCCATAATACCGAGGGCTGAGCTTGAGGTTTCTTTGCATGGCGACAAACATCTGCCGATAATGACATAATCTTAGGTAAACTTTATCCCCGATCTGGAACTCTCTGTTGGTTTTCCTTCGATTTGCAAAAGTATTCATCTTTTCTTGGGCTTCTTGTAAGTTCTCTCTTACTAGCTTGTTGATGAGTTCCCTGTTTTTGAGTTCCTCTTCGACTGCTTGTACTTTGATGGAGCCTAGTTCATATGAAAGCATCCGAGGTGGTGGTTATCCATAGACAACTTCTTATGGTGAGATCTGTGTTAAGGTATGCTTTAAGGTGATATAAGCATACTCAGCAAGAGGTAGCCACCATGCACAGTCACGTGACCTATCAACAGAGAAGCAGCGCAGGTAGCATTCTAATCCCTTGTTCATGACCTCGCTTTGTCCATCAGTTTGTGGATGGTAAGCCGAGCTGACGAGTAACTCAGTGCCACTGATCCGAAATAGTTCCTTCCAAAATTGACTAGTGAAAACTGGATCTCTGTCACTGGCAATAGATTGAGGCAAATCATGCAATTTAAAAATGTTGTCAAGAAAAATACGTGCTACCATGATAGTGGTATATTGATGTGACAATGATAGAAAGTGGGCATATTTGCTCAATCCATCAATCACAACCATAATGACAGTTTTCCCTCTAGAAGGGGGCAATCCTTCGATGAAATCCATACTGATGTCTTTCGAATTCTTTGTAGGAATTGGTAGTGGCTGGAGTAGGTCAGTGGGCTATATGGCCTCCACTTTATTTCTTTGGCATGTGTCACATTCTCGAACAAAGGCCTTGACATTGTATAATCTAGGCTAGAAAAACTCCTTTTTAATTTTTGAATAAGTTTTATACACACCTGTGTGGCCCCTTAATGGATTGTAGTGTAATTGATGTAGGATTTGCTGCTGAAATGACACCAAATTCCTAAGGTGTAGTGTGCCCTTGTAAAAGAGCAACCCATTTTGGATTTGGTACTGGGAAAGGTCCGAGATTCCCTGATGGTAGTTGTGAATAAGCTCCTGTAACTGGGAGTCTTGGGGGTAAGATTTCTATAACTCCTCTATCCATTGAGTTTGGATGAGGCTTACTACTTGCAATTGAAGATTGGTGGTTTGGGATTATTTGGCTGGTGGTTGGATTGGAGGGTTGGATTCTGTTTAGTGTGTGGTTTGGGTCATTGGTTTTGGTTGGTTGGCATACAGGATACGAGATAGGGCATCAGCTATTGCATTGGTTTTGCCACTTTTATACTCCACATTAAAATCATAACAAAACAATTTTGAGAACCACTTCTGCTGAGCAAGGGTCCCTACCTTATGTTCTAACAAGTACTTTAAGGCCTGCTAGTCAGTACGGACAGTGATGTGCTGACCTACTAGGTAATGTCTCCATTTCCTTATAGTCATTACCAATGCTAGTAACTCCTTATAAGTGGATAGGGCCAAACTTTTCCCTTTCAGCCCCTGGTTGAGATAAGCAATGGGTTGGTCTTCCTGCATTAAGACAGCTCTCAATCCTTCCCCTGAAGCATCATATTCCACAACAAAATCTTTAGTAAAGTTAGGCAACCTTAAAATTGGTGAACTAACCATGGCCTCCTTAAGCTTTTCAAATGCTGCTTGTGCCTTGTCAGACCAATTGAAAGAATTCTTCTTGAGTAGTGTAGTTAGTGGGGATGCTATAGCATCATAATTCTGAATAAATTTGCGATAATACCCTGTAAGTCCTAAGAAACCTCGTAAGGCCTTGAGATTTTGGGGCATTGGCAAACTTTGCATAACTCTAATTTTCTGAGGATCTGCCTTGACTCCCTCCCGAGATATGATTTGCCTAAGATACTCATCTCCTAGCTACGAAACACACACCTAGACCATTTTGCAAAAAACTAATGTGATCTTAGGGTTTCCAAAACTGCACATAAGTGTTGTAAATGCTCACTCAATGCTTGCTGTAAACTGATGTCATCAAAAAACACCAAAACAAACTTACTTAAGTAGGGTTTGAACACCTCATTCATCAATCCTTTAAAAGTAGAGGGTGCATTGGATTTATAGTGACCCTCATGGGTCTTGAAGTCTGGTTTGGGTACATTGTCTATGTACATTCTGATTTGATGATAACCAAAATGTACATCTAACTTGGAAAAAATTTCAGCCCCATGCAACTCATCTAATAATTCATCAATATTAAGAATATGATACTTATATTTCACCGTATCTTTATTAAGGGCATGATAATCCACACATATTCTCCAACTTCCATCCACCTTCCTGACCAAGAGAACATGAGAGGAATAGGAACTTTGACTTCCTCTAATAATTCCACTGCTTAACATATTAGCTACCAACCTTTCAGTCTCAGGTTTTTAATAGTAAGGATACCTGTAAGGGCGTACACAGGTTGGTTTGGATCCTTCTTAAAGCTTTATTTTGTGGTCATGGACTATAATATGGGCTGCCATATGGACTGTAATATTGCACACCCATCCACAAACAGCATCCAGGCGAGGGCCTAATCGCTATATTTCTCGGTCACCTTCTCATCGAAAAACTGCCTCAGTTGCTCGATGTTCTTCACGACTGTCTTCGACGAAGGAGTACACCATTCTAAGCTTGTACGCCACTGTTGGCTTGTATTATGGCTCACCATGATGGATAGGACTGATTGTAACTATCCTTGGTTTGAAATACTTGTCGAAATGTTGGTGATCTCGCAGCCAGAGCAGAACCCTTTGTATTTTTGGAGAAAGCCTTTTGAGCTGCATTATTTGGTGTGGCACTTTCTCCTGCCTTCCTCAGTTTCTCAAACCTCAACTTTTTCAGCTTGCATTTGGAAGGCCTGGGACAACTGCAATCTTTCTCTTTGAGTTCAATGATTTGCCTCCGCAGGTCGGAAGTGTCGCGGCCTCTGCCTGTTTCACCAGCTTAATTCAATTCTGACAACATTAGGCACCCGTTTGGATTGAGAGATGAGTTGAGATGATTTTAGATAAATTGAATAAAATATTATTAAAATATTATTTTTTAATAATATTAGTACCATTGCTAAAATAACTAGAGAAAGATACCTTTATATTACCCTCCGCATCCCTAAGATTGTCCCCTCCACCCGAGTTGCCAGGATTGTTATGGCAACTACCTTCACAATTCAACTTCATCCACTCCTTAGGGGGCTTAGACCAAGCCACAATCTTATAGTCCCTCTTGACAACATTCGGGACCTACAAATGAAATTCTTCAAGGATATGAGAGTCATGCAGAGAAAGCAGATGAGTATTGTTCATTTCTCCTGCAAGAATCCTCAGCCACACCTTTAACGACCTCCAAACTTGATCAGTTCTCTCCTTCATACCCTCCATACGAGACTTACATCTTCTTTTCCACAAAATCCACGTAATGAGGCAAGGCATAATACCTGTAAGAACACTAGTAATAGATGCTTTTCTAGCACAAGTGAACCAAGCAATAATTCTTGCCTTCCAAGATCGTTGCCGCATACAAGGAATGCCCAAAAGACTACTAGCACGATCCCAAACCTCTCTAGCAAATTGGCCTGTAGCTAACACATGGTCAATGGTTTCCACATGGCGAAAACTACAACAATCACGCGCCGAATCAACTAAGACACCTTTATTCTGCACCCTATCATCCACAGGTAGCCCATTAAACCAAGCCTTCCAAATGCACACAGATATCCTCTTTGGTAAAATGCAGTGCCAAAACCAATCATTCCAAGGTAATAAATCTCCTTTCTTCCGAGTCGCCTCCCATGCCTATGCAGTGGAAACATTCCCGTCTAAAGATGGCTTCCAAACACACACATCAGGCCCTTCACGACAATAAACCCGGTCTGAATAATTTCATCAGTAGCAGTATTGCCTACTAGCTCCTTCAACAGTTCTACATCCCAAGTCTGATCAACACAACAATCTTGAATACAAAGATTCTTATTCTGAATTTTAGTCACACCCACCGAAAGAGGCCTTGAAGCCAAGCAACAATCATACCAAAATAAGGAATTGCCACCCCTATTAGAACTTGTATATTATCCATGACCTCCGGCACTGTAGATAAAACTGACCTCCAAAATTGAGAATTAGAGGGCCGCCGAACATGTAGCATAATGTGGCCATCTTTTAAGTATTTAGCTCTAAAAAAATTGGCCCTACTCTTGGATGTCAGAAGACGGAAAGCAAACTTCACGTGAAGAGAACGTTGAACTTCCTTAACATCTCGCACTCCCAAGCCCCATTCTTGGGTTGGTTTACAAACTTTCGACCAGCCTCTCCAATGCACTTTTTTTTTTAACCATCCACATCCCCCCATAAAAAATTAGCCAAAGTGGAGTTAATACGGGAGACAATAACCGCCGAAATATTAAGCACTGAAATAAGATGAATATGCATACTGGACAAAACATGATGTAATAAAATCAATCGACCTCCTTGAGACACAAGTTTCATTTTCCATCCAGCCATCTTGTTTATAATTTTATCAACTACACGATCAAGTACCCGAGAAGTCAATCTTCCCGAAACTAAAGGGGCACCCAAATAAATCATCGGGAATTTACCTTCCTTAAAACCTATAAGCCACAACAACCCACACTTACAAGTTTGAGAAATAAGCTTAGAAGGAAATAACGTCGATTTTTCATTACTGACTCGCTGACCAGACCATTTTTCATAAATAGCAATCGTATCAACAAGGTTTTTAATAGATTTCTTCCCACCATTAGCAAAAGTCAAAATATCATCAGCATACAACAAGTGCGAGATCATAGGAGCCCCAACAGGGTGATGAAATTTGCCAATCCGACTATCCTCAAAATTATTATTCAACTATCTGGTTAGAACTTCCTCCATAATAATAAATAAATAGGGCGATAAAGGATCCCTTTGCCATGGCCCTGAGAAGACTGGAAATAACTTTTAAAAGTCTCATTCATCATCACAAAAAACCACAAAGATTTCACACATTCCCCAATTAAACTGTAAAATTTCTTTGAAAAGCCAAAAGCATGAAGAACATTAAGAAGAAAACCAACCCTGTCACACGCCTTGGACATATCAATCTTAATCATCACATTACAACCCAAAATCTTTTTGTGCAAAGAGTTTACCATTACTTGAGCAAGAGTAATATTTTCAAAAATGCTTCTCCCTGGTACAAAAGTGCCTTGTTCATGAGAGACCAGCTTATGAATAACCCTTGTCAAATAAGAAACAATAATTTTGGAGAAAGCCTAATACACCACAGAGCACAAACTAATAGGTCTGAATTTATCAACGCTCGAAGGATGAGGGACTTTTAGAATTAAAACAATAAAAGAAGATGAATAAAACCTTGGTAATGGCAAGTCCCGAAAAAAATCTCTAGCTGCCTCAATAACATCCTCTTTGATAACCATCCTAGCAGGACATAAAAAAATAAGACCTAAAACCATCAGGCCCTGGGCTACTTTGCTTAGAAATGGAAAAGATAGCTTGTTTAACTTCTTCCTCGGATGGCTCTAAACAAAGCATACTGTTATCCTCATGAGAAATGGATTTATCAATGAGGGCCAATAAATCACCATGCTCCACTTGCGTAGGCGACGTCAAAAAATCCTTGAAATATAGAGAGGCTTCAAAATGAACATCTTCAGCACTATCCAAGGTCCTACCATTCAAAAGACCCATACAAGAAATATACCCCTATTTCCGTCTCTGATTAATGACTGAGTGAAAAAATTTCGTATTCTGATCACCATCCATAATCCATTTTTTCTTAGCAATTTGCCCCAGCCAACTAGCCTCTGTTTTTTCCAAGACATTAATCTCTATTTTAGTCACCAAATAATCAGCTTCAACCTCTTCCGAGTAACCCAACTGAAGTTGATTATCCAAAAAATCCATCCTTCCCTCAAGGGCTCTAATATTTCCTTCAACACGCCCAAAAACATTTTTATTCCAACCTCGTAAGGCAAGCTTAGTCCTTTTCAATCGAATAGCAAGTTTTAAAAGGCTTGAAGCCGAATCTGGCCTATGCCGAGCCTCCTTCACACAAGATAAGAAATTATCATGAGACCACCACATATTAAGAAATCGGCAAGGAACTCGCCCATATTTATAAAATGGCTTATCCAGAGAAATCAACATAGGGCAATGATCCAAGGACTTGCAACTCAAATAAGCTAATTGAGACGACACAAATGGATCAGAGAAAGCATTGTTAATGACCACTCTATCCAATTTCGCCCAGCTTCTTGTGACCCCGCCCTGCCCATTGCACCAAGACAAAATTGTACCACCACCGCAAAGATCAAATAAACCACAGTTATCAAGACATTCATTACATTCAAACATGGATATCAAAGGATGGGGACTGCCACCAGTTCTTTCTAAATCCTTGCGAATAGTATCGAAATCACCCAATACCATCCACGGTTTATCAGTTAACTGCCTCTCCTCCAATTCCTTCCATAAATCTCTTCTTTCCATATAAGTGCATTTAACATACACAAAAGTGACAAGCACCTACAAATTGATCAAGTTAAACCAACCAGTAATCGATTGAGAGGTACAGAAAAATACCTGAAACATAGTAGCCTCTTTCCAAAAGATCAACAGCTTCCCACCTTGCTCTTCATTTGAGCTGAAATTATTAAAATTCAAGAAGCTTCCCAGAGAAGCCATACGATTAGCTCCAACAAATGGCTTTGCAATAGCCACCAAGTTAGCACCCTTCTTGTTTATTAACATCTTAAGCCTACTCCTGGAACGACCCAAACCTCTGATATTCTAGAAAAAAATGTTGTCCGTCATAAAATCAACTGTTGAGCTCGAGATTGAACCCTTTGTGATTTCCTCACTACCTTGTCCTCCACCAAAATAGTTTTTCAAGCAGACTGAACGTCCCATCGGATCCATAAACTTTTTCTTTCCCCATCATTAAAGGAATTTCTCCTTCCTCTTGAGCCGAAGAGTAGCCAAGATCTAGCTCTCCTTGATGGTTTCCTGGGTGTATATCCGTTTGAGGGATTGCTGAAAGCACCCTTGTTTCCGTCCGAACTGGTACCTCCCTAGGCTGAGTATCTATTGGTTCTTCATCATGCCAAACTTCCTCACATTCTTCATCACTAGACACGGTTTGTTTTTCATCACTAGGAAGTGTCGCTTGAACAGGTACCCGAGACTCATCCACGACAGTATCATCAACCTGGTCCCCAAACGTAGTTGCATTGGAACCAACCAAACCCATGTTTTCAACCACCTCATTATCTACTACAGCACCAATTTCATCAACTTTCTCACTATTTCCAAAAAAACCACCATCCCTTTGCTTTCGTTCTGTGAAATCAGTAACACCCTGAACCACCTTCTCTACCCTTACAACCTCTACCTCCTTGGTGCCCGAAGGCTTGCCCACCACGTTAGTTGCTTTCCAGACTTTTTTTCCTCTCTGTTTTGCCTCGTCCTTACGCTTCTCTCCAACCTACAAACAATAGTAGTGTGCCCTTGGCGGAAGCACTTCTTGCAATAAAATCCTAGCTTTTCATATTTAACTTCTTGCCATATCCAGGACGTCGAAGATACCACTATAGGAAAGCCTTTCTCCGGCTCCATGGTTAGGTCTACCTCCACACAAATTCTAGCCCTCATCACTCTCGTCCTATTAATGGTAGCATTCTCAGTGCCAAGGTAACGGCCAAACCGAGTAGCAAGGATTTGGAGGCAATCCCGTTTGTAAAGATGCAGCAGTAAACCTGGCAAGAAAATCCATTGAGGAGCCAAGGAGACTCCTTCTTCAGATCAAAGTCTCTGGTCCATTTGAACAGCCAAAAAGAATTTCCCTCCAACGTTCTTCCTTCACGTGCCCAGCCATGAACAAAATCACGTTCAGTTTTCATGTGGATCAAAACATGGTAATCATTGAAACTGATCTGTGGAATCTCTAACAGGCCCCATTTTTTCACCACATGCAAACGTATAGCATCAATGGAGTGCCTAACTCACATGAATTTCATCACGAAAGCAAACCTAAAATCTTCCGCAGCCTTCACCATCTCTTTTTTCGAAAATATGAAGCCCATCTCCCCATCAATATCCACCGGAAACCGCATAGGTAATTTGAAGGATGAATTCTCTGCATGTGTAGAGACCGCTTGAGCATAAGAAGCACTAGGAACGGCATTCCTCACCAAGGCAAGGCCATCAGAAGGGCACCACACACTGCCAAGAACCAACCCTAGGAACGAAGTCACCTAGAAAAGGAAACCCAAGAATCTCGGACTTTCCAAAACAGAACAAAAGAAAAAAAATCTTCAGAATCGCCCCAGACCGTCTCTCTCTAAAACTTCTTTAATCTGCGATTCTATTGTTGTTCGTGGTTTAACTTTTAAAAAAGTATTTGTACAAATTTTAAATAGATAAGTTTATACAAATTCAGGTAAAAAAGTAAATTTTGTCTAAAAAATATTAAAAAAAATTATTCTTTATTAGTTGGATCCACATTTTTACAAAAAACTTATACATAATTTATCTATTTAAAATTTGTACCTAACATTACGCCCTTAACTTAATCATTGCGGCAAGCTTGGTATCAAGCAATTAAGGCATACTACTACTAGCTGAGACAATGGAACAGGTGGGAAGTTGGAAGTGTTGGAACTCCGTGACAAGAAGTTTAGATCAAGATCAGATAAACAGTCTCTAGTCTAAATTTGATAAAAAGAAATCATAATATATTAATGGCGATGTTTTTTTTAATTAATTTCTTCTTATTTTTGGTTAAGTTATAGTACTATCCTTCATTGTTCTTTTTTTTTTGAGAAAACCAAATGCTCATATTAATAATTCCTCCATGAATGTTGTGAATACAATGAGGGTAATCCTTTACATGAATTGAATCTTCAAAGCAATCTAAAGAGCTCTTAGCCAAGCAATGGGCCACTACATTAACCTGCCTAGGGACATGCTTAACAAACCATGAACTAACTTGTGCTAACATCAGCTTGATATCTTGACAGATTAAACCAACTGAATTCCAGCTATCCTCCCTTCCATTGATAGCATTTACCACAATCATGGAATCCCAATGATATTTGAGAGGCCAAGCTCTATACAAAATTGAACTGCTCTTAAGGCTGCCAATGCTTCCCCCAGCGATGGACACAAGAAGGAAGCTCAAGATTATCTAAGGGTGGCAGTAACCAGTCCCTTACTGTCCCTAACTGCTACTCCAATGCTTGCTCCACTGGAGAGGAGATTGAACTTGGGTGCTTTTCTACTATTGAGGACTCCTTGACATTTGTAATTCTGAGATACGAGTGGAGACAAGGTTAATAACTTGTCTAGGAGAGGAAAATTGAGCTTAAAAGATCCATTTATTACTTTTGTGCCAAATCTGCTTTGTGGTGAATGCCATTGCTTGATGTTCCTCCTTTGGTAGTGTTGAAAAAAGTTGTTCCTGAATTACATTAAAAGGGGCCTCACCAATGCTGCATTTTTGGAGTCTTCTTGAGTTGTAACTCCACACATCCTGAGCAGCTATACGTGTCCAGAGGTCATGAGAAGTGGTCTCAGGTTTAGTCAAGCAGATTGGACACATAAAGGAGTCTATGACCTTTCTCCTATGCAGGTTCACCTTTGTGGGGAGTATGTCTTTGGCAGCTCTCCATAGAAAGATTTTGAGAGCATTTGGGATCTGAAGCTTCCAAATGTGTTGCCATATTTCTGTGTTGTGAATTGGCTTTGAAGTTTGTCCCAAATTTTCTGTTTTAAGTGACATTTGGAGGTGATATGTAGATTTCACTGAAACTTTGCCATTGGCAGTGCATCTCCAAGTCAGTTTGTCATTGCTTTTGTAGGGACTGATATGGATCTTTGATATATTTAAGGCTTCAACTGCACTGAATAAGTCTTGGATCAAGGGCATATTCCAATGGAGGGAGTCTTGGTCAATTAGAGAGGCCACAATAGTCTTCTGATGTAGGAGCTTTGGGCCAGATTGTATTTTGTAAGAAGATGGAGAAGGGATCCATCTATTTGACCATATTTTAATACTATGACCATTCTCAACCT
The DNA here is from genome assembly GCA_003123785.1 of Pterocarya stenoptera. NCBI lineage: Eukaryota > Viridiplantae > Streptophyta > Magnoliopsida > Fagales > Juglandaceae > Pterocarya > Pterocarya stenoptera. The sequence continues at coordinate 312,774 of QEOT01006432.1, read as the reverse complement.
TCCATAAAAGGCCTTCAAGTAATAAAGGTTTGGCTGCTGTGATACTTTTCCTGATGTCCTTCATTATTCTAACCCATCAAACTGTTCTTCATTAATTTTAAAGCAATGTTACACAACCTCCCCAGCCTCTACAAATCATTTTTTTTTAAAATTGTTTTTCGATTTTATTCTTTTTAAACTAATTCAGTTCTTCTATTCATTATTCATATATTAAATATTTGATAAAAGAAAAAAAAATTAGAAAAAGTGTGGTGTGTGGAGGTTGTCTAGATTTTTTCTTAATTTTAGAAGGATCGGGCGGACTCCCGGCTTGTAGAGTTCTTATAGACATGAGATACATGCACGTACGGTCTGAAACTACCAAAATTAATTAATCTGTTGGTTTACACAAAACCCATATCTCATCATATCTCAATCATTACAACTTTTTTAAATTTCCATACAAAAATATAATAAACAATTCAACTTTTTCAAATCTCAAAATAAAAATAATACTAAAAAATATATTCTAACAATATTTTATTCAAATACTATTCAAAACATCTCATCTCATCTTATCTGCGCTGTGTATCCAAACTCAGCCTAAGCTGTTTTAATAATATCTAATATCAATGTACTCTTAAATGTATGATAAAAAATACGTATGTGACACATGTGGAACTTTTCTTTTATTTAAAAGAATATCCAAAGCTGCGCATGCCATCTGGGCAACTAGCTAGCTAGCACCAAGAAATTCTTCATTACCGGAGCAAGTTTGGCATTGAGCACTTTATCATTGCATCAAGCAGTATGAAGTAGGGGTGTTCATCCGGGTTCCAACCCGGGAAACCGGGTTCACCCGGACCGGGTCAGGCCGGGTCAGAACCGGGTCGAAACCCGGTTGGACTCAGGTTTTTTAAACCCGGATTCTGGGTTCCAGGTTGAAACAGTTTTTTTTTTTTTAATTTTACTTTTAAAGAAGTCTATTTAGAAGCATAATTTTATTTTAGTAAAAACCTATACCATATTAACGATTTTTCAAGAATAATCCATGTTGAAAATCATAATTTCTTTTTTTATAAAATCGGGATAGACATGCATTCAGACCTCAAAAATCACCTGCTCAATGCATGGTGACATTTAATTAGCAACAACACCAGAAGAAAGAACTGAATAAGTTTTTAAGGATGTTTGCAATTAATTAAGCAAAAATGAGTGTAATTAAGTTTGAAAATCTTATGAACATTCAAATATTAATATTTAAAAGAATTAACAAATGTTTCTAAGTAATGAATGATTGATATGAAGGCATCCTCAGAGCCAATAACAGGATATATATATTTATAAGGCACTTCACTTTTTCAATGTCATCAGTGACTTGAGAAATTCCATGACCTTCATTTCCAGAGAACTCCATCATCAAAAACCTTGAAAGCAACAACATAGCAACCCAAAATGTTCATCACTATAAAAATATGATCATCAGTACTGTGTTCCATTGAATTACAAGCATAAAGCGCGCAACTTTGGCCAACTGCAACATGTATGTTCAACTATTACCCACAATCCAGGCACACGAATAGATTCTCATTTTTCCAAGACATGAAACCCCTTCCCCATAAATGCATTGCTCTTATTTTACACTCCACCCAGAAACACAACTGATTTTTTTTTTAAAAATCTAGAAAAATCTAAGATACAACATCCTAAAACCCTTTCTTCAAGACACTAACAAATCTCTCTACATCAAAACAAAATCCTTTGTTTGTGGGTCTAGAGTTTAACGAAACTAAAGTGCCAATTTTCAAAAAAAAAAAAAAAAAAAAGGAGCAGCAGCTTACCAACGATTCACTCCCAAAGTCTTCCTGGCTCAAGCCTTCTGATATAGTGTCAGAAACTCCACCGAGAGAAAATGCCTTAGAAACTCGAAGGCTATGGCTTTGGGGGGGGGAGAGAGAGAAAGAGAGAGAGTAGAAGATACGGCTAGAGAGAGAGCTAAGGTTTTGGTTCGGACTTTGGGCGAGATCGAGATCGAGAACTAGGGTTTCAGAGAGAGACATCAAGAGGTTTCGATTTGGACTTTGGGTTTTGATTGGAGAACGATTGGAGAACGAGAAGACGGAGAGAAGGAGGGTTTCGGCTGGACTAGATGCAGTGTTTAGACGAGAGAGAGAGAGAGAGAGAGAGAGAGAGAGAGAGAGAGAGAGGGAGAGATTGAAAAACGAATAGAAGGCGTCGTTAGGGCTTTAGATGATTAAAATGGAATCCGGGTACCCGGATTCCAAACCCTACCCAGACCGGCCAGATCCAAGTTTTGGCAATCCAGATTTTGGCCCGGATTTGATTCGGGCAGGAACCCGAAACCGGAATCTGGGTTTCCGGGTTTCGGATCGGGCCGGGAAAAAACCCAGCCCGGATGAACACCCTTAGTATGAAGCATATATTTCGTGCTTAAAGAGGGTGCATGCTATAGTTACATCCTACAAATATTTTGGCTGGGTTTGCTAGCCTTACTCTTAAAAAGGTTAAAATAATTAAGACGTGACGCCATCAATTTGTTTTTTTGCTGACCACAGCAAGGTATTTGAAATAGTGTTGAAATTGTGAGGCAAAAAATATGAGAATCAATAATATTCTATCTAAAAGCCAAATTACATTAAATAATTTAATATTTAAACTCAGTAAAATACCGATAACACCCATATCCGAATAATAACATATACCAATAACACCCCCACAAAAAAAAAAAAAAAAAAAACTCAATTTACTTTGGTTTATATTTTTGGTTTTTTTGTATGTGCTAGTAAATATATATTATTATCGGCGCTTATTTTTTATGCCGATAAATAAGAATTTTTACCGGCATTTACATTGTTATGTTGACAAGAATATATAATAGTTCTGGTGATTATAAAATCGCCACTAATTTATTAATTTTAAGCCAGTAAATAATAAGTTTTGCCAGTGTTTACATTTCTGACATTTTTGTATGCGCTGATAAATATAAATTATTGCCAATGCTTAGAAATTAAAGTTGATTTTTAAATTAGTCTTATTGTATTTCTATTTTTAATTCCTATTATTTAGTTAGATTATTTATGTGTTTAATTTCCCACCATTGGATCAAATCTGGAGACTCAAGATGAAGGGTTGGGATTTAAAGCCCTAAACCCTAGCTTTCTACCCTCACTTTCCCTTTCTCCCTCTCTCTCCTCCCTCCCTCCAGTCGACGCCTCCCTCCCCCCCGATTCCCTCTCTTCTCTCGCACACCCCACCGTTGCTCGCCGTAGTCCAGCCACCACTACCGCATCAGTAGCCTTCTCCTCATTGGTGACCACGTCCTCACTGAACTTTCCCACGATGCAGCTCCTTCCCTTCCCCTTTCCCTCCCCTTCTCACACAGGTTCCCTCCTTTGGCACAACCAACGCCATCGTCGTAGCCATCAGAGCCATCGCGTTGAGCCCCTCACGCCGACGACCCTCCCCTCTACCGAACCTAGCCACTCATCTTCTTGATCTGCCCTAACATAGCTCACTCTCTCACACAGATTCCCCACATCGTGGCCTAGATCTGTTGCCTACAACTGCGCATCACAACCCACGTGCACGCCGTGTGACGTCCCCAGATTCCGCTTGGGATCGGACAGACATCCAAAGCGTCGGGACATGCAACACAAGGTTACATGCCCCCGTTCATGACATATAAGATGCAATGTTCCTAACATGCATATAGAATTATGCAATATTCGCAGCGAATAATTTTTTTTTTCTTGAGCAATACTATGCACCAAACTTATAATATCCCAAATAGTTAAAACGTAATCCATGCATACTTAACAAAATAAACATCTACAATTACAGTACGGTTCTCAGAAGACTGTAATCTCAAAGCAACGGACACCTGACTCCATAATTACATTGCCAAAATATACTATCAAGCAAGTTCGTTGAGTAACTCACGTAACTCGACTAATGATGCCAAAGTACTATCGAAAGACCTAACTATAGAGGCTGCAAACTCTGCGTTGCTTCTAGTCAAACCTCCTCCAGTTTGTCAATATCTGCTCCCTGCTTTGATCCTGACACATCGCCTACCATTCGGGAGAAATGGTAGTTGGGACTACCACAGTGAAATTTGATTACAAATCTTAGCAAATTAATAGGAAACTTCTACACAGGTTAATGATGTATGCATGGCAGTAAAATCATGAATGCTTAATCAAAATCAATAATAAAATAGCATAACTTGACATAACATGGCATGAAATAATAAGCATAACGTGACTTGACAGAACATGGCATGAGCTGACATAACTTGAACTGAAATTGAAACTTAGCTTGACATGACATAACATGTACGTAAACTTAAAACACAACATGGACTAGTAACATAGCATGAACGTGAATCTGAAAAATAACATGGACTTGAAACATAGTATGAACATGAACATATACGTGATTTGAACATGAACTTGAAAATAACATGAACCTGAGCATAACATAATATAAACGTGAACTTGAAACATGACGTGAATATGAACATGACATAACATAAACATGAACTTAAACGTAACATGAACGTGAACATAACTTGACATGAACGTGAACTTGAAACATAGCATGAACGTGACATAAACTTGAAATTTGACATGAATGTAAACTTGAACATAACATAACGTGAAATACATGAACTTGGAATCTTATTCAATAGACTTAATCATTTAACTGACCATAAGGGTGCTACACAGGTCCCCTTGAGCCGTGTGTCCCTACCGATTACCGCATCACAATACAAGTATCTATACCAACTGTGAGTGCGTTAACGTGTACTCCACAGTTGTTGTGGCCCCACGTATTCTACGTATCACAATTGCTGTGTCTCACGTAGTGTATGCTCCACAGTTGTTATGGCCCTATACTTCATGCTCCACAGTTGTTGTGGCCCCATGAATTGTCTGTGTCACACTTGCTATGAACACATGTAAAATAAAGTATGGCTCCATCGGCGTTAGTGACTGGCGTGCTCTGGTGACTAGCTAGTTAGGCCCCATTCGTAACCTGTTGACTGTACTTCGTCAACCTAGGGAATTTCACACCAATTTAAACACTCCAGCGTGAACAAAGGAGTTCCACTAGGATATTACCCCATCTAGGCGCTTAGGGTCGTGATTGACACGAATAACTTAACAAGACTGATGAAGTAGGATGACATGAATACGAAAAGACAGAAGTCCTGATATAGCGTAACGTGACATGAACGTAAGATGACTGACATGACATATTTTGAAACATGAGTGTAATAGACAACATTTCATAACATCACATACGTGTAACAGATAATATTTTATAACACGGCATAACATATAACAGACAATATTTCATAACACGGCATAACATGTGACAGTAAATATTTCCTAACATGGCATAACATGTGACAGTAAATATTACGTGACATGACACACATATAACAGATGGCATACATAATGTGACATACTTGTAACAGATAGTAACATGTGACAGAATATATTATATAACAGATAAGTATTTCATGACAGAATAATTCATGTAACAAATAAACATGTAATGACATGGCATGGCATGGCATATATAACAACATAAAAATATAAACTATAGTTTCCTTACCCATCACACATACATAGTAAACTGATAGTAAGTTAAGAGCTAACTTACCTCGATCGTTGCATTCTATGAGAATAAATCGCAAAACAAGAGGAACTGTAAGAGGGTATTCTAAAAGTTAAAAATTTAATTACTAACAAATAGAAATGTGAAAAAAGATAACTTAGAGTAAAATTACCATTTTACCCTCTACATGTAGAAAAATGACCATTTTACCCCTAACTTAAGGATTTCACATCCTAAGTCTAAAAATTACCAAAATTTACATTCCTCATGTAAATTTTGTCCTAAATTCAAATATCAACTCAGAAAAAATTAAAACCAAACATAACTATTAGAACTCTATAGGTCCAAAACTTACATAGGCTATATTACCCTTGATTTGCTGCAATTCCTTCAAAGTTTAAAAACTCATGATCAAACCAAATTTTTGCAATAAATATCTTTCCATCCTAAGTTTAAAACACACTTAAAATATCCATTAACAAAAAGCTAATCATCAACACCAAATTTTTTGTAAAAAGATCCAAACTTTTTAATAAAAGTAAACCCTTAAATCACAAATTTTAAAATTAATAAAAACATCTCCAAGAATTCTAAAAAAGTCAAATATTACTTCTAACATATTCACAACATCATTCTAAGATAAATCATACTTTAAATCATCAAACAAAAGTCATCAAAAATCATAAAACAACACTTGAAATTTTTGGTTTTACACTTCATCCAAAAACAGAAACTTTTCTCTCAACTAACTTTGATAAATCTCATGATCCATGGCTTAAAGACATGTGATCTTCAAAATAAAACATCACATGGTTTAAAAATGTGTCGTAAAGAAGATCCAACCATCAAACGTAAAATCACATGGCTAAAACTCAAAAAAACATGGATCTAACTCAACAACATCAAATCTTCGGCCTAACCACAATCCTCTTACATAGAAAAATCATATCTTTGGAAATAATACTAAATATTTTCAAACTAACATCCTAACATGCAAATAAGAGACTTATAATCATCACATAAAAATATCAAAGCCTTTGTAGTAGGATTAAACCACAAAATATTCAAACTTCTCCAAAAAATAAACTGGTTTTCTATTTCCAGTTTTCAAGTTTCTTGATCTAAGGAAATCTATCATCAGAAGCTTTAGTCATGCAATAAACACATGCTAACAACGCTCCATAAAATTTTCGGACCAAGATATATCCATTAGCTTGGTCAAAAACTCCAAAACATAACATATTCTCCAATTTCACGCCCAGAATGACCTTTCCATGGTTAAAAATACTTTTGACCAATCAAATGAGCATGGAACGAGACAAATAATATATCCACGGAAACTAGACTCAAATATGAACACATTTTATGATAATTAATCATGCAAAAATACCTACAAATAGTTGAAAAGCACCACGCAAAACAGCCCAGAAATCTGTCCGAGAGAGCGTTTTTCAGTTTCTCTCTAAGAACGAGGTGAAAAGTGATGAAATGCAAGAAATGGTGCCTTGTACGCCTCTAGACTTCTGAAGGGTGAGGACTGAGCTTGAATGACCCTTGATTAGAGGTGGCTATGAGACATAAAGTGAAGGGGAAGTGGGCTGCTGCTACTGCCACCTAGAAGGGGTGTGATGAGGTGGCTCTTTCCCTCACAGCAAGGAACTATTTGGGGCAGCCAAGGGCAGTGGATGGTCTGCCATGTATGGGGAGAAAACGTCTTCAAGAATTTTTGCCAAGATGGCCAAATTCGTGGGTCATGGTGGGTATCAACCAAGTGGGCTTCAAATTTAGGGTTTAAAGGGGGTTTGGTTAGGGTTTGAAATGCTATCAAGCTCAAATCCAATTTTTCTTAGCCCAATCAAATTTTCAAGGTTTAAAAGGTTGGATAATGATGTCATAACAAGAATTTGAGAAATTAATAGCATGAGGAAGTAATTTAATCAAGTGATTAAACACAATGCTAGAAATCGAATTAAAAAGGGTTTGGAGGCCAACTTTAGGGTTTGGGGAAACCGTTTAGGGTTTCGGTTCTGACCAAAGTTTTGGGGTTTCAATTGGATTCCAACCATTTAGGGTTTCACTAGGGTTGAAACCCTCTTTGATCTGGCACAAAAATGGTTGATCAGATGAAAAAGAGTAGGCTTTCGCTTAGGTGGCATGATCTCACACTTTGATTCCTTCATAATCCAACTCATGGTTCCTCTTTGAGCCAAGTGTCTAATACTATTCACTAAGTGTGGCTAAGAACTTGCCAAGTGTCCAAATAAAACTTCTCTAACCTAATTTGGACATTCCACACTGTGATTTTGAAAACACTGCACTTGGTGCGCTTATTGAGGTTACTATTCACTCCAAAAAAATATATAATAAACTTAGTACTGAAAAATCCTAAATATTCATATTAACCTATAGTGAAAATCATTTACCGAAATTCAACCCCGAAGTACCCCTAAAAATAAAATCACAGTTTCAAACAGGTGTTTCGTCCGAAATTATGAAAATGGGTTAATACGCCATGAAATCCCAAATAATCAAATGAGTCTAATGGCATAGACCACAATGCATTCTGACACTTCTAACTATCTCAAATAATTCAACTCATATTTCTAGTACCATAGTAAGTGATAACACTAACTATATTGATAGACTAAAACCTGAGCGATTGGTCGATTTATGAAAACTTATAGGGTTTTTATGAGATTCCTAAAGTCAATAGAAATTCCACCAATGAATTTCTAGTGGGTTGTTACACACCAGACCTCCACCCCTCGGCTATACCTTCCTTTTTAAGCCACGCCGACATCTCCTTCCCTCCCACGCTCTCTCTCCCTCTCAGATCTCCACTATGCACGGCCAAATATGCCGCCGAGTGACATCCTCCAACCACTGAGCTACCACGAACCTCCCTATGACCACCCCTTTCGGATCCCTCTAGCCATGAGCCAAGCCGTCTCCAAAACCCTAGATCCGGCCACCCAAATAGCCATTGTTTCAAGGTCATGGTAGTGATCACGACTAAACGGTCACAGCCAAAGCTAGTGGCTTACGACGCCACTGGGTCGTGTCGGATAGCTAGCAACTCAACCAGTCGCCCCGGCCTAGGGTATAATCCCTTTCCCTTTTTCCCTCATTAGTTTTATTGTAAAGTTGGTTGTTGACTGTGCTGTAGTATTTGTAGAGTTCGTTGTGTAGTGAAGTGATATGAAGTGTGTGTCATGGTTGTGTAAGTGAAGTGATGGGCGTAATTGTGAAGTGTGCCATGTCGTATTGTGGACTGTGTTATGTAAACTGTAGTGTGAAGTGAAGGGAGTACGCATGAATTGTATTCTATGTGGTGAACTTGTGATGTATCGTTTGGCATGTCACGATGTGTTGGATGGTTGCATAGTTGAGAAATGTGTGGAATGTGATGTAAAGTGTCGAGAACTGTGAAACAGTGTCCTGGAGTAGTTGTGATGTGAGCGTGTGGCGAAGTGATGTGTGTAGTAGTGTTGTGGCTAGAAGTATGTGTAAAGTGACAGTGGTGTAATGGTGACGTAGAGGGAGTATGACGGGATGTCATGAAGTAATGGGGAATGCATGTGGAGTCATGCACGTGATCAATGATGAGATAGTGCAGAAGTGAAGTGGCAGGATGCCAGGTGAAGTGATGGATAACTGTGTAGCTTGGAAGTAGTTTGAGCTACGTGATGTGATGGAAGGTGTAGTTGTGAAAGGGGTTATGTCATGTTAAGTGTTCGGATGAGCTAGATAGTTGAACGTGTAGCATGAAAAGTCATGCTAATCGAGTTTAAGAGAAGGTTGATATCGAAGTATGGAGCTTGTTTACACAAGCGGGCGTTCAATGGGTTATATCATGATTTTAGGTGATAAAAGGAGGAAGGGTACATGTGTAATCTGGTTAGGCACATGGTGGACAAGGCCCGACTTTTTAGGAGAAATGTTTCAAAACAAGACGACGTTGAATCAATGGTTAAATTGTAAGCCCATCTTTCCCTTGCTAAGTTATTTATTTTGATGCCAGTTTTTACTTGTGGCATGGTTAATGATATTTTCTCCTCATCTGCAGGCAATTGATGCATGGGGAATTGTTGATATATTGATAAACAACGCAATTGACTTGATGTTAATTTTATTTTTATCATTTATTAGCATCAAATTCTACTCTCTGAACTTATCCCTCATGTTTGCAAAAATTACTCTTGATACTTTATTAATGAGGATGAAGAAATCTCAGTAGCAAGAGGTTCTTGATTTGAATCTTTCAAGGGTATTTCTTTGACATATCTCTATTATATTTTGCATATTTCTTATTTCTTTAACTTTATATGCCTAAGTTTTTCTCTTTTGTCTAGGACTTTAGTCATTTATTCGAGATGAAAATTCAAGGTAAGAAGCTTCCTATACTATTGGAATAATCTATTGAGTAAACTACTTAATGAGTTGACTTTATTTATGTAGGTTGTTATACCAATGTTCAACCACTTATAGAATATACGGCTCAAGATTGCGATTTTGGAGATATTGAAGTTGCCCGTGAAAACCCAAAGGATTCTAGAAATCAATAGAAATAAAGTCCCTCTTCACATGTAATAATTTTATATATAGTAGTTGTAATTAAATCACTTTCATGTGATTTGATTTGTAATTTTTTTTCTCTATTATATCAATAATGACCCATTATATTATATTTATTATGGTATATCATATTATTGGTGTGTTTTAAACTTCGACATAAAATAAACTGCTATGGGTTTCCATCTAAATTTGGTGCTGTTTCAAAAATGTCGTTAACTTAAATATTTTGAAGTTTATTTAAAGTTCAAAATATGCTCGCAAACATCAATGACTATTGATTGGTGGCACTTACGAAACGTTAAGAAAATATAGTTAGTGGCGTTTATACAATGCATCGGCAACGTAATATTGGTGGCATTTAGATAAATGTCGTAAATTTATATAATGCGCCAGCAATGTAATAGTGGTGGGGTTTATCGAAACACTGTTATTCTATGTAATGTGATGGCAATGTACTAGTGGCGGCATTTATATAAATGCCGTTAATTTGTACAAACATGCCAGTAACAAGTGTTTCAAGTCCCAGCATTTGGCAAATGCCGAAACGTGTACATAGCGACCACCCACTTCAGGTGTTTGGTTGCGCCTATAAATAAACGCCATTAATTGATTAGTGACGTTTATTTTAACTATTGCTGGCACTTAACAAATGCCGACAATTCACTATTTTTTTGTAGTGCTCTGCATGCATGTAATTATTGGTTTTTCGTTTATTGACATGAAAAATATTTATATATATATATGAATATTGGAATATTCTCTCAGGGAGATCATAAAATAGATCATTTTTGTATTTGCATAAAATGTTTTATTCGAATAACATAAAAACTAAAAACTAACGCTTGTATCGATAAAGTTTGATGCTCAAAGTGTGAGTGATGCAAGCACAAGAGCTGACAGAGTACATGACTTCTAGTTGAAGCCAAACATCTCGAGAAATATATTTGCAAACTACTTGAGCCAAGACAGTTTCGAATAGAGATGAAAGGAGTGCCAAGAGAGTTAGTTGATCCTGTTGACACTAGGGATTTGGGCAATGTTGGACACAAGTTAAATGGAACCATCTTGAGAGACATGGAATACTGCCATCAAGGTAACTAAAACGTTGTTGTCCTTCGAGATAGTGAACAACCTGGGCCTTCCAAAGAAGATAATTATTGCGGGTGAGTTTAAGGGTAAGAAGAGTTTGCTCGTTTGAGAGAGATGTGGGAGATTGGAAAAATGTACGTTGAGTAGTGATGAGTGGAAGAGTGGTGGAATCAAAGGAGGCCATGGGGATCAAGAGACATAGGTAAGAAAGGCTAAGCTCATACCATATAGAAACTGAAATGGTTTAGAAACGTCTCACCACACTCTATTTGGTGGGCATGCATTTATATTTATAATGATAGGAGTTTGTTAAAATTGATAATTACACTGAGAGATAAGCACACGTGAACATTTGAAATTTAAAGTATAACAAAGATTATCTTAAATATAGCAAATTCTATTACTTGGAGTTATTATTAGGAAAATAGGAATAGTAAACAGAGATTGCAGAAGATATACAATGAGGCAATTGTTAATCTGTTTCTTAGACAAATATTGCCTCCCACTCGTATTTAGTTTTGCAAAAGAGAATCTGGCAATTTTGTCATCAAGATACAACACTGTTTTATATAGTGTGTAGATTGCAAATTCTAAACACTAAACCATAGAACGAATAGATACAATAGCAGTAATTATAATGTTTCAATTTGAATTTAAATGAGACAGTTACTGTCTGAAAAAGGTGTAGAATAAACTGTAATTGACAGTTAACAATAACTGTCAAAAAATGAGAAAGAACACACCTTTTCGTTTTAAAAAAAATTCAGTAACTTGCGACGATGCGTACTTGCGAAGTGCTAAGTGCATCTAAAGCATCAATGCATCTATCCGTCATCCGCGTGTGTGCGTGTGGTCTGTGTTTCACACTGGATGACACTACTATTGTGTGTTTACCCTTGTGTTCCATTTTAAGAACAGTGAAACTCATTCACTTATAAACCAATAAAAGTTTACTTGTCTTTTCAATGTGGGATATTTGAAATAATCCAACATTCTCCCACTTATTTCAAATAATAAATAAAATTATTATTATTTAAAAAAAATGCTGCTATTACAATTATATGTCGACACTAAATGTAAGTACCTTTTCGGTTTGAACTTTCATGTAGTATGATTCTCAAAGTTTTATCAATATGATAGTAGATATGATATCCTTGAACTATTATATCATGTGACAAAATTGGGAAACCAACACGTCAACACATTTTTATTGTTCCTTATAGCTGCGCATTAAAGGCCATACGCGTTATCCCAACTTCATGAGTGCTATAGGCGGTTTACCAAACCCCGACAAAAGTGGCCTCACTTTACACTCACATAGGTAGAGTTCTTGTAGGTTCTCCTGCATAAAAACACCTTTCATGCGAACTCACTAAGAGTTATAGTCAACCTTTCCATTACACTGCAGGACTAGCACTAATCAATAATTTTTTAATGATGGTCTAATTTAGTGCTATTACATCACTAATAAGACTTTGTTTTTCCCATTGAACCTACAACTTATAATTCCAAGTTTAGGTTGGGTTGTCATCTTTTAGTGATCTATTCCATAGGTTTTAGACCCATCTCAAGCGATGTTTTGCGAATTAGATCCTTATTTAGGCCTTTTGTCAGAGGATTTGCCAAGTTTGTACTTGACTTTATATAGTCTATCGTGATTATGTCTTCTTCCAACAATTGTCTCACAGTATTATGTTGAGACTTATATGTCTTGATTTTCCATTGCATGACTTGCTATATACTCTTGACAATGTGGCTTGGCTATCACAATGTAAGGAAATAAGACGCATTGGACTTGGCCACATTGGCAAGTCTATTAAGAGATTTCTCAACCATTCAGCCTCTTTTCCAGCAGCTCCTAAAGCCACTAACTTAGACTCCATAGTTGAGTGAGTTATGCAAGTTTGTTTCTTGGATCCCCATGAGATGGTTGCGCCACCAAGGGTGAACACCCATCCACTTGTGGATTTAGATCCATCATCCACACAGTTCCAGTTAGCGTCACTAAAACCCTCAATTACAAATGGATATCCTCCATAATATAAAGCATAGGACCTAGTTCCTTTTAAATAACCCAAAACAATGGAAATTTCATTCCAATGTTCCACGCCTGGACAACTTGTGTATCTACTCAATTTGCCCATGGAAAAAGCTATGTCTAGGCGTGTGCAATGCATTGCATACATCAGACTTCCAATGACACTAGAATATTCTAGTTGTGATACAAATCGATATTTATTTGTTCCAAGCTTCAAAGCAGGGTTGTATGGAACACAAGATGTTTTTCCAAGTAAATGATTAAATTTACTCTAAACTTTATAAATGTAATGACTTTGTGACATAGCACAAGCATTATCATTCCTAAATATTTTAATACTAAGTATGGTATTAGCAACACCCAAGTCTTTCATACCAAAATGAGATGACAAGAAAAATTTTGTATCTTTAATGCATGAGCTATTATCATTGGAAATCATCATATCATCTACATATAAGCATATTATCACAAAATGATTATTGCATACTTTAGAATAAATACATTTGTCAGCTTCATTAAAAAAAAACCACTAGAAAGAACCACATTATCAAATCTTTCATGCCATTGTTTGGGAAATTGTTTTAAACCACACAAAGATTTGACTAATTTACAAACCTTGTTTTCATGACCCAGAACAATGAAACCCTCTGGTTGCTCCATATATACTTCTTCATCCAAATAACCATTCAAGAATGTTGATTTCACATCCATTTGATGAATTTCAAGATTAAATATGGAGGCCAAAGATATCAATGTTCTAATAGAAGAAATCCTAGCTAGAGGAGCATATGTCTCAAAATAATCAACGCCCTTGGACTGTCTAAACCCTTTGGCTACTAGTCTAACCTTATATTTATCAATGGATCCATCAGTCTTTAATTTTCTCTTGAAAATCCTTTACATCCTATGGGTTTAGAACTGGAAGGAAAATCTACAAGGATCCTTGTCTTATTTGACATTATAGACTCCATCTCATCATCAATTGCCTCCTTCAAGAAAGTAGAAGGGTCGTTTTCCAACTTATAACATAAACCAAACTCTTGCAAGATTATTTTAGAGTTTTCTTCTACGAGATACGTTGTAAAATCAGGACCAAAACCTTTTTCTTTTCTTATTCTTTTGGATTTTCTAATTTTGAAATTATTTTCATTTTCAAGAAATTTTTCAAGAGTGTTATCTTTATAGGAAGTACTACCTCCAGAGATTTTTGAAAATAATAATTTTCAAAAAATTCAGCATCTCTTGATTCGATAATTACATTAGACTCTTGATCCAAAAAACGAAAAAAACACATTTTGAAGTTCTTAGTCCTAATTTAGATCTTTTGAGATCAAGTAATCTTACATAAGCTAGCCACCCCCACACTTTAAGATAATTTAAGTTAGGTTTGCATTTAAACCATAACTCATATGGTGACATATTATTCTTTTTAGAAGGCACTCTATTTAAAATATGAATTGCAGAAAATATAGCTTCTCCCTAAAGATTATCAGGTAGACCTGATTGTTAAAGCATGGCATTGACCATTTCCGTAAGTGTTCTATTTTTCCTCTTAGCTATACCATTCTGTTGTGGTGCATAAGGTGCTGTGCATTGGTGTATTATACCACTATTTTCCCAAAAACAATCAAAATCATTATTAAAATATTCACCTCCTCTATCACTTCTCAAAGTCTTAATATTACAACTAAGAAAATTTTCTACTTCAGCCTTAAAGGTTTTGAATTTATCTAAGGCTTCATCTTTAGTTCTAAGTAAATAAATGTAAGCATATTTTGAAAAATCATCTATGCAAGTAATAAAATACATTTTCCCTCCTCTTGTTAGCTTACCAAGTAAATCGCATATATCAGTATGTATCAACTCTAGCAAAGTCGAAGACGATCTATTAACATTTTGAAAAGGCTTTCTTGTTAATTAAATCTTAACAGAAGTCTCACATTTATTTCTATCATCATGTAAATTTGAAGGCAATAAACCTAATTTAGTCATACGAAGTAGAGAATTATAATTTACATGACCTAATCTAGCATGCCATAATGAAAAAGAGTCAACAAAATAAATAGGAGCATTATCCTTTATTAAATCAAGTTTGAACATTCCATCAATAACGTATCCTTTGCCCACAAACATGCCATTCTTTGTCAATACAAATTTATCATACTCAAATACAAGCTTATAGCCATGTTTGGACAAAAGATTGCCAGAAACTAGATTCTTACGAATTTGTGGTGCATGAAATACATCAACTAAAGTGACTATTTTGCCAGAAGTAAACTTCAACTTGACAATGCCTTTTCCAGCCACTTTCGTGGTAGAAGAATTTCCCATGTAAAGCTCAATCTCATCACCAATCTTCTCATATTTCTTGAAGAGATTTTTGTCTCCACAAATATGACGAGTTGCATTGGTATCAACCCACCAACCAGAAGTATTGAATACCAAATTAACTTCAAACACTACAGCAATGGGATTCTCTTCAATATTGTTTGCTTGCTCTTGCTTCTTTCAAAGTCTAAATTCTTTGATGTAGTGTCCTTTCTTTTTGCAGAAATGACAAGTTCCTTTCATTTTGAAATTAATCTTACTCTGTTTGTTAACAACATGAGTGTCAATTCTAGGCATCTTCCCTTTCTTGTTGTCTGTTTCAACAACATGAATTGACTTATTCATTTCAACACTTTCTTTTATTTTATCTTGCAACCTTGACTCATCTTCAATTCGGAGTTGTCTTCGAAGACCCTCAAGAGTAAATCATCTCCTTTCTCTTCAAAGACTTACGGCAATCCTTCCAAGTTGGAGGTAATTTGGCAATAATAGCACCCACTTGAAGTCTCTCATCAATAGGAATACCATCAGAAGTAATTTGTTGGACAATAAGTTGTAAATCATGCACTTGATCAAGTATAGGCTTATCATCTACCATTTTAAATCAAAATAATTACTTACAAGATAGCTTTTGTTACCAGAGTCCTCAGTTTTGTATTTATTCTCCAAAGCATCCCATATTTCCTTTGCATCTTTCTTTGGTAAGTACATATCGAACAATGGATTAGTGAGAGTGTTGAGAATATTCCCATGGCATGTGTAATTATCATCATCCTATTTTTTCTTAGCTGCAATTTCACTTTCCAGTGGATCTTGAGTTGTATGAAGAACTAGACAAGGAGTATCCTTTCAAAGTAGTAAGCAAGAATTCAAATTTTTATTTCCAACATATGTAGTTGTTTCCACCAAATCAATCCAACTTTGAAAGATCTTGTGGTACAATGCTCAAAGAAGTGATTGATGGATTTGAATAAGAAGAATCCATAATATTTGTCTAAGAATTATTTGGAAAATAGGAATAGCTAACAAAGATTGTAGAAGATTTACAGTAAGACGATTGTTAATTTGTCGCTTAGACAAATATTGCCTCCCACTTGTATTGAGTTCTACAAAAGAGAATCTGACAATTATGTCCTTAGGATACAACACTGTTTATATAGTGTGCAAATTGCAAATTCTAAACACTAAACCATAGAACGAATAGATGCAATAGCAGCAGTTGCAATGTTTCAATTTGAATTTAAATGAGACATTTACTGTTTGAAAAGGTGTACAATAAACTACAATTGACAATTAACAATAATTGTCAAAAAATGAGAAAAAACACACCTTTTTGTTTAAATAAAAAATTCTGTCACTTGCGATGATGCGTACTTGCGAAGTGCTAAGTGTATCTAAAGCGTCAATGCATCTTTCCATCATGCGCGCGCGCACGTCTGTGCGACACGTGTGGTCTGTGCTTCGCATTGGATGACACTACTATTGTGTGTCTACCCTTGTGTTCCATTTTAAGAATAGTGAAACTCATTCACTTGTAAACCACTAAAAGTTTACTTGTCTTTTCAATGTGGGATATTTGAAATAATCCAACAGTTATTAGGTTGTTGTGTTGATGAGTTGCTCGTAGGAGTTCATGTGGTGCTAGAGTCCTTGTGATCTGAGATGTCAATGGTTGTCTTGATATCCAGTGTATTTTTTTGGTTTTTTTTTTCAAGTTTAGCAAAGATAAAGCTGGATCAGTTGCGCCAAGGACACCTGCCAACTACATGCGCGGTGCCAGCAAAACCAGAAGCCAAGGATCTTCTAGCTAGACGAAATGGTGTCAACAAGGGATCAACACATAAGTCACATAGAATGTCCAAGAGGTCTATGACTCTCACTCGTTAATGTTGTGCATCTAGCCCTTCAATGGCAACTTGCTCCACATTACCCAACTTTGCCACTTTTGGTCTCCAAAATGCAGCCACTAGAATTGTTCAATGATAGACGTAGGTACCACACATGTTGGTATAGATCTCCATGCTCCCAAGGTGCCATCCCATGTCAGGTCAAACTTATTTCCACTATATCCATATGGTTCTACTTTCTAATAAGATTGGAGTCCTCATATTTATCTATTTAGAATTCAAAACCATATAGTTCGATTATAATTTTTTGAAAGATGTGCTTTAAAATTTGAATCTTTATTATGAAATTTTACCATTTAAATTATGTGAATGGTATTCTCTGTACCTCAAGTACAAGGGATATAAGAGGAAACCTTTCTTTTGATGGATCAGAGTGAATTCCTTTTGAATATTCTCAGTGTATGGATTTTGAAAAGAAATTGGTGGACGCCCTCCACCACTGGTATATTCGAAATTTAAAACTTTTTAAAACTTCTACGTATACTTATAAATCGACTCTTGTTCAAGTGAACAAGAAAATGCAGACAAAGACAAAACCTTATCCAGCATATGTCTCGTACTTCCCATGAACATAAATAGTCTTCGACTTGAAGATTTTGTTAACATATATTATAGATTTAACATTCCCACCTGTATTTTTTATTTTATATGATAATAGAATAACACTCGTGTAGGTCTCTCAGTTTATGTTAATATGTTATTTCTGTGTAAAGAAAATCTTACGTGACTATTTCGGTTTCACATTTATTTACTTGTTGATGCATGTGTGATTAATGTTTTATTAATTGTCTTTTTGTTTTGTCTATAATGTATTATCTGAGAGGGAGAGAGAGAGAGAGAGAGAGAGAGAGAGAGAATTAAGAGAAGAGATATTTGTGTCGTCTCAGTGACAAAAAATTGAGAGAATAGTCAGAAGAGCCGCTGAGTGGGGTCAGAAGAGGGCGGCATAAGGTGGCCTTAGTGCCCCATTGGTAACCCGAGATGGGAAAACCATTGTTTTTAATCTCGTACCGTACCGGCCGGTATGGTCGGTATTTGCCGTATCAGCCACTGGTCCGGTACGGCCGGTACCGGCCTATATTTCAGCCTGTACCGGCCGATATTTCAGCCTTAAGTTTTTTTTTTCATTTTTTCAAACTACAAACTCATTTTTTGACCCCCAATTCAAACTAGGTCATTTATAATTTATATATATGTATTTATACATAATTTATTCATATATAGACTATTATTTGGAATATAATTTTTATATATAATTTATTCATATATCAACTATTCCAAAATGGTAAGCGAAACGGTACCAGTATCAAAATATTTCATTCAACGCTTTGACCGATACGGCGTCCGGTGCAGTATTCAAAACATTAGGGAAAACACCGCTGACACTGTGAAGTCTCTCTCTGGTTGGTGGCTAGATCTCTCTCTAAGATGGGTTTTAGAAAATAAAAATAAAAGGGACCATGTCTAGCTCCGCGAGGAGGCCGAAAACCTCCTCCCTACTGTCTGTGGTGGCATCGCAGAGGGCTATAAAGCTTAGTGGCCATGGCAATGTGAGGTAAAGAAAATTTTAAAAATAAAAAAGGAGAAGGGAGGTTGACGTCGACAGTAGGAGGAGGCTGGGTATGCCTTGTTGGCTTCTCCTTGCTGGTGACGCCCACGGCTACGCTAGAACAAAGGTAGGATGTATGCGAACGGCGGCTGCTTGAGGTTGAAAAAGATGAAAAGAAAATCGGATAGGGTTTTTAAACCCATTAAGATTTTGGGCTGATGATGGGCGATGGGTCTGGCCTAGTCCAAGAACATAAAGGAAAAGAAGGGTACAGGCCAGCGCAGTGGGCTAGAATCCTGGCCCAACCCTATAACAGAAAAATAAATATCTCTTTCTCCTCTCTAAATGCATGTCTTTATTGTTTAATAAATGTAAAAATTATTTCGACTTAAATTATGACTACTTGTTATAAAATTTGTCGTTATTATTTCTTATAACTTTTATTGTATGGTAGGCCATATAAATGTATGTATTATCTGAACTTGAATTATGGCTAGTATTTATAAAAGTCTTAATTATTGTTTCTTATGAATTTTTTTGATTGGTTGACCATATACATATATATATATAATTGTTCATTTTAAATAAGAGGTGAATAATTTGTGATATAATTAGTGATGTGAAGGGAACAATTTGTATACCAGAGTTTACTCCCAAAGGAGAATTCTAATGATACAACTAAATCGTCCATATAATTTAATGTTGGGGAGAACAATTTGTACTCTAGATTTAACTCCCAAAGGAGAATTCTGGTGATACAGGTAATTTATCCATATAATTTAAAATTGGAGAGAGCACTATGCATGTTAGATTTCACTCCCAAATAAGAATTCTAGAGATACAGCTAGTTTATACACATTATTTAAAATTGGAGGGTCCAATTTGTATAACGGAGTTTACTCCAAAAGGAGAATTCTAGTGATACTGCTAGTTCATCCACAATTTAAAATTGGAGGGAACATTTTGTGTGTTGAGTTTACTCCCAAATTGGGAGTCTCGATGACACTATTAGTTCATCCATAATGATGTAAATCCTATTTAAAACTAGATGGAACATTTTGTGTGTTTGGATTCACTCCGAAATGAGGAATCTCAATGACACTATTAGCTCATCCATAATGATTTAAATTCTATTATTGTTTGAGTGGTTTAAATTTTGTTGTTGTTTATGAGTGCCAAACTCAAAGTATTAATGTGATCAAAATATTTTTCTTGCAGTAAGTATACAAATAACTTTACAAGGTTTCCTGTATAGAATGACTCTAGTTTAGAGAAATATGGCCATGTCACATTTACACTAAGGTCACGTTTGGGAATGATTCTAGTCTGTGGTTTACCTATTTTAAGTTTAAAATCAATTATTTAAGTTTCAAATCAAACTCTATAAATGTTAATACTTATTTTTGGTTGTTGAACTTGTAACGCCCGTCTTTGTGGTGGGAATTTAGAAAATGATTTTAGAAAAACGAGACGGGAATCACTCAACCTTTTAAAACTTTTTACTTCCCTTCCCAAGATTCAACAGTTAGAATTTAAAACTTGCATTTTATAAATCTAAGAGAGAGCTTTGCAGCGGAAATCATTAAACTAAAATATAAGTTCTTTTAGAAAAATAAGATTTCATATATTACACAAAAGGCTTAGGCTTCCATCACCTTTTCCTTGGACCATGTCTGTCCCGATGCTTCATCCTCGTTTCATTCCTAGGTGAGGTATACATAAAAATAGAATGAGTCAAATATTCAGTAAACATTACTTCATACCTTAAAAATATATTCACATAGGTTTTCATTCTTACATTCATCATTCTTATTCATACTTTACATAAAACATTTTCTTTAACATTCAAGGTGGGGTTTTTCTTTTTAAAAAGATTTTCATTTCTCAAAATACTTCCCACCTTGTACTTTCTTTCATAAAACTAAAACCTTTCATGCATAAAATTAATCTTATCACTTTTCCTTTGGCCAGTACACATGATTGTTACGCCCTGTGTTGGGGTTAGTGGTCTTTTAGACCCGATTCCGCCAATGGCCGTGGGTTGGGAATCCCTCAGTCATGGAGAAGCACTGGGTGCACTACTAATACTACTTACCCGGCATTGCAATTTGCCCAATCCTTTGATACCATCATTCATTCATAAGTCATGACCGTTACATAGTTTCATACATTAAAGCATTCATTTATTTTTAATCATTTCATTTCCTTTTCATTCATTCATTATTTTCCTTTTCATCAATTCATTTCATTTCATAAAACATCTTTTCATAATCATAAAGCATAAGATCTTATCATTCATTTCATGGAACAGACATACAATACATACTACATATAGCATCCATTCACATGCATACAACTATTCTTGGGGGTGCATAAAAAGGGGCTGCCAAAGAAGGCCATTACATACATATACTTAAACCTTAATACCTTAGCATAGATTCATAAAGCATTTTCATTCTAAGAAACATTTCTTTTCTTTTTATTTCATAAAAGAACATTTTCTTATAAAAGCATTTATAGGACATTTATTTTCATATCTTTAAAAAACTCTAGAAAAGTATGAACGTAATACTTACCTGGACTCCTTGTTATTCACATTTCATCTAGTCGATTCATCTATGTGTTAGATGACAAACTATATGCGTTCACAACCTTCTATCATTACCTTTTCACTTACAAGAACTTTAAGCATAAAAACTTGCATAATAAAACTATCCCTAACTCTTAGTACATTCTCTCCCTCGTGGCTTTAACCTCCAATTGGTTCTTTACTTAGACTTCTCCCTCTTAGACCATTCATTGTCTAAACAATCTCCATTATCTATTTACTTGCATACTCCTCCATAATATTCCTAATTGTACAAACTTCCTCTAGGTATTCAAAATATCCATCTCATTTCACTTCTACATGTCATCATCCAATCCTTGAAGTATAATCCTTGCCATACATCTTAAGCCTAACTACAAATCTGAAATCCCGACTTCATTTTCTGACTAATAAAGTGAGCTTCATGCTTCTCTTTAATCTTCAACAATTATTCACAAGCCTACAACTTAAAAACACTTTACCATTAAACCCAACTACAATCACAATACCAGTTCTTAAACAATACCCTACCCCCATACCTAATCCAATCCACATTAACCCAAGTCCCAATTCACTTCCTCACATCCAAATGCATAACACAAGCCAACTAAGCATACTAATACAACCAATACATGGAATCTGCCCATACCAGTTATATACCTACACCACACATTCACAAAGCTTACAAGCTTTATACACATACCGCACATTCCATACAAACTTTTTTAGTCAACCCAATACGCCACTCTTATAATTTATCATAGTCAACACATTAAATGTACAAAATATGTCCAATTAAAAACCAACAACATTATCACACTTTTCAAAATTCACTACAACTCCATTTAATCCCAACACTTCAGGACACACCGTCTCTATCCAAATTTCATACATTTATAGCCAACGTCTCAATACAATCAAATATGTAACATTTAAAAAAAAACATGCATAATCATCCAATTCCAACCCATTTCTAAACTCTTCCATCATCAACTACAACTAAAATTAAAGATCAACATTAAAATATGTCCACTTTTTCAACCTCATGGTCCCAATGTTATTCAAATCCATAAACCATTTCATTCAAGTAAAATCAAGCCAACTCTTCAACTAAACTAATATACACACATCACTTAAACCCATTATCCATTTGAATTGAATAAACAACAAACAACACAATCACATGGCTCCCCAATATCCCAACCTTCACAAACATTATTCTCAATCAATAAGCTTATTAACCATGAATACAACACATACCCAATCCATCATCCATTTAAACTCAATATGCAACACACTCAAATAACCATATAGCTTCACAAATTCACAAACACATACAATCGACATGTTTTTCACAATTTTCCAACCTAAACCTTCCTCACACTACACTATACAATTATATAGCATCTCCCCACACCATTCACACACCAACCAAACACAACACAATCACAAAGCTTTATAAGCTTTATATGCACCAATAGCAATCCCAACACTTCATAAACCACACAGCCAACACCTTCAACACAAACACACACTAGCTTCCAACACTTCACGTAATTCACAACTTCACAAACCATATCCCGCTTCTATTTAGTCTATCCCATCCAACACATTCGATACATAAATTAAATATAAATCTGCCCAAGTACTCAACACAGTACCAACATTCATATAGACTACATAAACATAATACTCCTTAAGACATAGGGATAAAATTTATCCCACGAGATAAGGGGCTGAACAATGGCTTTAGTGGTCTGAGGTGGGCTGAGCAATGGTGACCCTGGGGTTTGGGTGCACGAAGGAGCTCGCAGAGGCTACTGCTCACGGCGGCTGCAAGTGGTGCTGTTGCTTTTGCTTATGGAGGAACAGTGGTGGCATAGGCAAATGATGTACAGATGGACAGGGTGTGGCAGCCTCCCTTGGCTACGATGATTGTACGACGGCAAAAGAGCTCGACGATAGCCTGGTAGTGCACTGTGGCACGGGGTCAGAGACAAGGCAGAGTAGAGGCCAAGAAAACAATGTGGGGTTTGTTTTTCTGGATAGGGAGGGGTGGTGCTCAATGCAAAGGGCTTGGTTGCGGTGTGGTGTGGTGGTGGTCTGGGTGTGGATGGCGTGCATGTGGTGGATGATGGCATGGGTGGCGGCTAAGAGATGGGAGAAACAGAGGGAGAAATCGAGAGAGAGATCCTTGGATAAGGAAAGGCTAAGAGAGGGGGGAAGGGTTCATTGCCAGCGAGATGCGACTGCATCATGGATGGTGGGGTCGACTACAACAGCAGCGGCAGGAGCTTGCAGACAGTAGTTAGAGGAGAGTCACAGGGGGAGGGGGTGTGACAACTAGAGGGAGGGGAGAGGAAGAGAATAGGGAAAAAGTTAGGGAATTAGGGGTTTGGGGGATTAAATCCTAGCCCTCATCTAGGGATCCCTAATCTTAATCTAAGAGTGGAGATTTAAACACTGTTAAAAGGGATGAAAATAAACTAAGTAAAATAGGTAGAAAGATGAAATGAGACTATGCTTAAAATCAAACATTATTCTATTACTCCCAAAATAATAGTTTTCATCTTAAAATAAAATAATGAAGTTTACTAAATATTTTTAAGATAAATAAAAGCATCTAAATGAATAGAGTTTTTAACATAAAATAAAATAATGAATATTTAATAACACTCTTAAAGAACTAAAATTCTTTAAATAAAATGATTTGTTAAAATTATATATTATTTTTTGGGCTCCAAAAGTATAAAGAGGCTTACTTTCAAAATTGGGTTTGGTTTTCAATAACACTAAAAATACCTCATTTAAAATAATTTTGGACATTTAAATATTTTGAAGACTTTAAAACACTGGGCTCCAATTAAAAAATCATCTACCAATTTAAAACCCAACTTCAGGATTTAAAATACAAATGCAAGACTCATGACCAAACGAAAGAAAACAAGCGGGCTAGTCATAGAACTCGAGCACAAATGCTTGTGCTTTAACTAGTTTCAAAATGCCATTTACGTTGGTTTCATTTTTCCTTCCAATAAAATTGTTATTCAGTATGCCTACATAATACTTTTGTTAAAAGTTTTATACATTTATAGGTATATATTGGAACCATAGGAAATATGATTCATGAAAAACTTTTACAATTTGTGGCATAGAAGTTTGAAGCAAAATTAAAGAAAACTTTATTTTTGACATAAAATTTCAGAGAATATCTCTAAAGAAAAGTTGTAAGGATTAGTAAATAAAATATTTTCCACATTTATATTTTCTAATCTCAAGATGTGTATTGATCTGTATAAAATGAAAACATATCAAGAAAATATGCCACAAAGAATAGGGAATTTTTTAAGATAATGAATATAAATACATATAGACATTTTTCTCTATAATGTTTGATAGATAGAAGTATCTCATTATCTTCATAAATGATTTTCTGGGTATGAAAGTATGTATCTGCTACATGAGAAGTCTCAACCCTTTTTCAATTCTTACGGTACTTCTCATAGGGATGAAATGCAGCTAGGTAGAAAGGTCAAAATTGTCAAATTGGATTGGAGTAGCAAGTGTCATAAAAAGTATTATGAGTCAAGCCATAACCTTAACCTTTTTTCTCAACTTCTTGAAAAAATATAGTAAAACTCTTAAAAATAATGGTGTAGATCATATATCATGTTCTTAGCAAGGTAGTCTTAATGACTTATTTTTTGAGTTGTGGACTGATTTAAGGCATATACATGTATGGATAATAAAGTTGAAGCAAGGTTTTCTAACCCAAATGAAAGAGAGTTGAGTCCTATAATAGTTATTGGATGCATTATCATTATTTATTACTCAGGGAGATTCAAATAATGTAGGTTATATTGTTTTAGTCATGATCATAGTATTGGAGAAATAGAAATATCAAATTACTTAAGGTTGGCAAAATCAGATGAAGCATAGAAACTGTGATTGTCGAGGAAGTGCATACTTGCATCTTAAAAAATGCTTGCAGTTCTTTTTTCTGATCATCTCAAGGATAACATGGAACAACAAGAAAATGATCATCTACCACATAAGAGAAACATAGCTGAAGAATTGACCA
Source organism: Pterocarya stenoptera (assembly GCA_003123785.1). Classification (NCBI taxonomy): domain Eukaryota; kingdom Viridiplantae; phylum Streptophyta; class Magnoliopsida; order Fagales; family Juglandaceae; genus Pterocarya; species Pterocarya stenoptera. The sequence continues at coordinate 286,995 of QEOT01006432.1, read as the reverse complement.
TGGAGATCTTAGAATAGATAACCTCATGCACTCTTCTTGATTTGCTATTTGATTAGATTTCGTGATGTACTTCTAAAATTCAGAATTTGTCAAATAAAGATACATTTATGTTTTCACTAGTTGTAGAAAGAAGTGATTCTATAAAAGATTCATGTATTGAAAAGCAATTGAAATCCATGAATCAACATAGAGTCAATAATTTCATCAAATTGTCATAAAAGTGTAAAACTTCAAAGGTACATGGGTCTTGGAGACAACACCAGACTTTAAAGGCAATCACAATATAAAGTTAGAATTGTAATCATGGATTTCACTCATAAATGGGCATTGATTAAAAAGAGAGATTTCTAATAAACCTAAAACGACTCATTCTGGATTACTATGACATTAGCAACCACTACAACATATCATGGTTTTTGCGGCATTTTTTTTTTCTGGGATTGCGAATCTGTCGCAAACTTGGGTTTTGGTGCTTGACAATTCCTTTTTTCTTGGGGACTAATTCAATCGTGCTCAAACACCATTATTTGCGGAGACTTTTGCTCGCCGCAAATAAAAAGTGCAGCAACAAATTTGTTTATCTGGCAGTTTGTGTAGTCGTCGAAATAGTTATGTTTAGCAAAGAGCAAGATTCGCCACAAAACATGGTTGGGGATGCGAATGCCAGTAGTGAGTATTATCGTCGACAAAGGCAATTTTATTGCGGCAATTCAATGATGCCGTAATTAATACACTGTCGATTCCTTTAACCCCCGAGAAGTATAATTTTGTTGCGGCAGTATGTAGTTGTCACTAAAACCCCTGAATTTCTTATTATGCTTGGCATGGTTTGCTACGGCAATATTAAATCTGTTGTTATATGTTGGGTATATATGTAATTTGCAACCAAAATGACCATGTAACACATTCAGCCCACATTATTTTTCTCCCTTTTTCTGTCTTCCCAAACCCGTAACTCTCTCTCATCTTTTCTCTGCGTAATCGTAGCCGCCACCCCGGTACCATGACTCTAGTAGCCGCGTCGTAGCGTCGCCATGACTGAGTCTGATCTCCTCCATCTGATGATCTCCCTGCTTCTTTCTCTCTCTCTCTTTCTCTCTCTCTCTCATTCTCACTCTCTCTCTATAACTCTTACCCCGGCCTCTTACTCCAACCTCTCTCCCTCTATTTTTAGGCTTCCCCACCATCGTCTCGCCATACCTAGCCCATTGCAGTGTGCCACCTCATGTGGTAAGCTCTCTCCTCTGATAGATTTGCTTCATCATTTAAACTGTTAGGCATATAATAATTCTACCAGTATATATTACTGATAAAAAAAATAATTCTACCTTTATATATATATATATATTTTTTGAGAAAATGGGAACTTCATAGAAATATCTCAAAAGAGATGATTGTGAATACAATGAGGATAATCCTCTACATGAATTGAGTCCTCAAACAAATCAAGTGAGCTCTTAGCTAGGCAATGTGCTACTGCATTAGCTTATCTAGGTACATGAGAGAAGGACCAGGATTGATAAGAGCCTAGTAATTTCTAATGTCTTGAAGGATTAGGCCAACAGAGCTCCAGCTTTCACCCAGGTTGGAGATGCCATCAACCACCTGCTTTGAGTCCCCTTCAAAGATGACACTATTGAGACCAATCTCACTACCAAACTACACAGCCCTCAGGGCTGCTAGTGCTTCTCCCAGAAGAGGATCAGGGAATGAAGAACATGGGCTTCTGAGGGTGGCTGTAACATGTCCATTCCAGTCCCTGATTGACACCCCTATGCCCACCCTACAATTGCCTTTGTCTATGGCTGCATCCTAGTTAACTTTATAAGTATTAAGAGGAGGTTTCACCCATTTTGTAGGAGGATCGATTAATTGGGGTCCCTTTTGCTTACCACTGTCTAACTCCTTGAGCTTCGAGATGCATGTGGAAACATTCATTGTAATCTACGTAGGTGATATGAATTTGGACTCAAAGACAAATTTGTTTCTCCTATGCCAGATTTCTTTGGCTGTAAGAGCTAGCTAGTGTGTTCCTCTGTAGGGAGAGTGGAAAATAGAGTTGTAGCAGGTCGTAAAAAGGGTCTTCCTCAGTTTTTCATTTTTGTAATCTTCTCAAGCTAATACTCCAAACATCTTGTACTGCTTTACACGTCCATAGAACATGAGATGTGGTCTCTGGATATAATTGACAGATTGGGCATAATGGTGATTCAATAATCTTCCTTCTATACAGATTAGCCCTAGTGGGGAGTATGTCCTTATCTGATCTCCAGAGGAACATTTTGATTTTATTTGGCACTCTAAGTTTCCATATCAGTTTCCAGAAATCCCCTTGATTAGTAGTGCTTAAGGCTTGCCCTTGTCTGGTTTCATTTATTGATACAAGTAGATGATAAGCTGATTTGATAGAAAAGATCCCATTTGCATTTCACCTCCATATCAGCTTGACGTTGCTATTACAAGGACTTATATGAATTCTAAAAATAACAGCAGCCTCCTTGGGAAGAAAGATACTTTGGATGAGGGGTAAGTTCCAAGAGTGAGAAGCATGATCAATTACTGAATCCACAGTTGCTTCTGAGTTGAGGAGCTTGGGAGGAGACTGACTTTTGTAAGAGGTTGGAATAGGCAGCCATTGATCTGACCATATCTTCACTTTGTTTCCATTACCTATCTTCCATAGCAGTCCTTCAAATAATAAAGGTCTTGCTGCTACGATGCTCTTCCAGACAAAGGAGTCACCCCTCCTTACTTTGGCCTTAGAGAACTCATATGTGGAGAAATACTTGGCTTTGAGAACACAGGTAGCCAATGACTGGGTATTGGTGATGATCCTCCACCCTTGCTTTGCTAGCATGGCTTTGTTGAAATCCTCAAAGTCTCTGAAACCCAGTCCCCCCACCTGTTTTCCTTTTCCAATACCTTTCCAATTAAGCCAATGTATCTTAGACTTTTGGTTTCTTATCCCCTACCAAAATGATTGCATCAGTTTATTGATGTTCCTCAATATGCCTTTGGGAATTAGAAAGATGCTCATGAAGTAAGTTGGGATGGACTGGATCACTGACTTCATTAAAACTTCCTTGCCTACAACAGATAGTAAGTTTGTTTTCCAGCTGCTCATTTGGGTTTCGATTCTGTCAAGAATGGGAGTGAAGGCCCTTGATTAATTCTTACCTACAAAGGAAGGTAAGCCTAAGTATTTCTCAAAAGGGCCTGAGGCTTTAAAGCCAGCAGTAGACAGGATTGAATCTTGAGTCTCTTGCTTAGTGTTCTTGATGAAATAGATAGACGACTTCTCTAGGTTTACCCTCTGCCCAGAAGCTACTTCATATGAACTTAGGATGGTATGTAAATTGCTCCACTCCTGCAACTGTGCTTTACAGAAAATCAGACTATCATCTGCAAAGAAAAGGTGATTGACAGTCACAGAACCTCTAGAGATGGGAAACCCAGAAATCAATAAGTTTTTTCTTGGTCGCCTCTCTCTTTGGCAGATGGGGCTTTTCTTTCTATGCTCCTAAGGAACATAGAGACCTATCTCTTGGTTCTTCCCATTCCATAGAGTTTCTTCCTTTAGTAATACCCTGCCACGAGACTTAGCATCCATGGATGAGGAACTTTCTCATCTATGCAAGGGCCTCAAGCTCACAAAGGAGGAACAACAGGAGCTCCACCTTCCTGAGGAAGAGATTTTACTTGCACAGGATATAAGTAACTCATGCCTTGTCGCTTTGGTAATTTCAGATAGGGAAGTGAATAAAGGGGCATTCAAAGCTACAATGTCTAGGGTCTGGAAGTCTGCTGATGGGATATCCTTCAAAGACAAAAGGAGGAACAAGTTCTTAATAGAGTTTCAAAGTCCCACCATGAGGTCCAGGGTGTTAACAGGGCAACCCTGGGCTTTTGACAGAAACCTGATATGCCTTCAAGAATGCTTAGGCACTTGCCTTAAGAGCAATTGACTTCTCCTCAGAACCTTTCTGGATCCAACTCCATGACTTACCCTTTGCAGGGATGAACAAAAGAATGGGTGAAAAACTTGAGGCCAGTGCAAGCAAGGTCATTATGGTGGATGTAGATGAAAAAGGAAGGGCATGGGGTGGAGCCCTACGTGTGAAGGTGATGACTGACATCTCTAAACCTTTGGCCAGGGGACGTGTTATCATTGTTGGTGACTCTCACACCTGGATACCCCTAAAATATGAAAGACTACCCTCCTTCTGCTACCATTGTGGTATAATATTGCATGCTCATAATAGCTGCCCACGACGGGGTGCAGATGGCAGCACACATACTTTGTCACAACTACAATATGGCCCCTGGCTCAAAGTTGACCCTGCTCAAAAGCCAACACATTTCCACTCACAATCCAGCAGTCCTCCTCAGAGGGAGTCAAGCAGTGGCCGGTGGGATAGCTCCGACGATCAAGGATCTGGTTTGGGCAGGAACAACAATTCTCAAAAGACAAGAAATATCTCGGGTACAAACCTAGGTGATTCTGTGCAACTAGTCTGTGATCCTGTGCAATTAGACTGTGACATGGAAAAGGAAAGAGGAGTTGGTACCTTTCGGACACAGGAGGTTCACGTCAACAATCAACCATCAAGTAAGGAAACCTCAACCTACCGAGAGGTGCCTCCAATAGCAAATGTCAGGACCACTTGGGCCAACTTGCAGTCTAACTCACTGCCTAGAGACACCAATATGGCACTTGTAGTAGACAATCCATCTGTATGTCCCCATTCTCTCTTTCCCCAGTTAGGACCAAAACAACAAACAAAAAATCCCTTTTTGTCAAACTGGAAAAGGAGGGCCCGAGGCATGACAGCTTCGAGTGATGAGATTAGTAGGGTCAACTCCACTGTTGTACCTGTCTCCACCAAAAGAAAAAAGAGATCCACTATGTTGGGTGTAACACCTACAAGGTCCTCTAAAAGGCTGAAACAAAACACTATGGCAGAGGTTGTTCAACAACTTGACCCATCTCCATGAAGACCCTATGCTGGAACTGTCGAGGGCTTGGGAACCCTCGGACAGTTAGAGAACTCCACTATTGGTGAGAGTTAAGTCCCCATCCGTGGTTTTCTTAATGGAGACCAAATGTAAAAGAGATAGAATGGAATTCCTAAGGAACAAGCTAGGATTTGACAAAAGCTTCAAAGTGGACTGCATAGGTCAAAGTGGTGGCCTAGCTTTCTCCTGGAAGTAGGAAATTTCAGCTAACCTACTATCTTACTCTCTTAGTCATATTTCCCTCCAAATTCAAATTGACAACACTGCCAATCACTTCATCATCACTGGCTTTTATGGCTAGCCCATGACAAATAATAGAAAAGCTAGTTGGAACCTCTTAAGGCAACTGAAAGTTAACCATAACACCCCTTGGTTGTGCATGGGAGACTTTAATGAAATCACATCCCAGGGTGAGAAGGTGGGTGGTCCTCCCAGACCTTTTAAACAGATGGAAGATTTCAGACAAACTCTAATAGGCTGTGGGCTTGGCGACCTGGGTTTTGAGGGCTCACAATTCACCTGGTGCAATAATCGAGTGGGAGCCAGTTTACAAAAGAAAGATTGGATAGGGGATTAGCAAACCGTGCGTGGCAAGACCTATATGACTCAAATTCAGTTACCATCTCACCTACCTTATGGTCTGATCACAATCCACTTCTCATCACAAGCAATTCATTTGAGTTTCCCCTTGGTTTATTCAAGAAGGTCTTCAGATATGAAACCTCTTAGGCTAAACAGGAGGGGTATGAAAACATAATCAAAAGAGCCTAGCAAGGGTCTCTCAAACATGGTTCAAAGGTAGATATCACACGACGGGGTCTTGAGAGGTGTAGATTCCAACTGAAGAGTGGAGTAATTTATCTAGAAGAACTCACAAACAGGCCTTAACTGTCAAAACAGACCTTCTGAGATCTCTTCAAGCCTCTAACACAGGTCTGTTTAATGACCAAATTAGAGCTCTACAGAAGGAACTGGATATGTCCCTAGAGGAAATTGATCTAAGGTGGTGCCAAAGAGCTAAACAGAGGTGGCTATAGGAGGGTGACAGGAACACTAAGTATTTTCACAAGTGTGCCTTAACCAGAAAACAAAAGAACTTCAGAAAATCCAAAACAAAGAGGGTCAATGTCTGTTCTCTCTTGAAGAGATTGGGGGAGAATTCCAATCTACTTTTATGGATCTCTTCACAACCTCTAATCCCTTAGCCCCTAATTCTCTCTTGAATCAATTTAGTGCCACTATCACTCTAGAGATGAATTCTTCACTTACAAAGGACTACTCTAGAGAGGAGATCGAGCTAGCCATTTTTAATATGAATCCTCTGGGATCACCTGGCCCAGAAGGCTTCCCCACTATCTTCTTCCAAAACCATTGGCACATTATGGGAGAGGATGTGATAGCTCCAGTTCTAGAATTTCTCAACAAAAAGTCTGATTTACAAGCCATAAATCACACTTTCATCACTCTCATTCCCAAGAAGCAATCTCCTATGGTTGTCAATGATTATAGGCCCATTAGCCTTTGTAATGTATTCTACAAAATCATAGCAAAGGTCATAGCAAATTGACTAAAATCCATAATGCCTCAATTAATCTCTGACACCCAAAGTGCCTTTGTTCTAGGAAGATTGATCTCTGACAATACCATAGTGGCATATGAACTCTTACACTCAATGCAAAACAAAAGGAGGAACCACAAAGAAGGTTTCATGGCCCTCAAGCTCAGTATGAGCAAGGCCTATGATAGGCTCGAATGGTCCTTTATTTTCCAGGTGCTGAAACAGATGGGATTTGACATGGATTGGATTGGTTTGGTCATGCAGTGTATTGAAACAGTTTCTTACTCAATTCTACTCAATGGCACCCTGCAACCAATATTCAAACCTTCAAAGGGTATTCGACAAGGAGACCCTCTTTCTCCCTATTTGTTCATTCTTTGTTCTGAAGTACCTCTATATATATATAAGCATGGCTTTTGCTGTTAAACATGTTTCATTATTACATATAAGCGTCTATATAGTTGAATGTTAAACAGTATAGCTTTTGCTGTTCATTTTTGTACCCACACTTTTCAACTAGCCAGTTTCGGGCTTGGAACAGATTTTTTACCCAATCTGAACTACCCACATGATTATTTGTATGTTATAACATTAGAGAAGCACGACTGAACATTAGTCTTGATTTTGGTTTACATTGAAATAGAGGTTGAAGGGGTTATCCAACTAATGTGGGTAATATGGTTAGTTTTTGTCAATAAGATGGACTGAAAAGACCCAAATCCATCTAAATATGTCAGTTTGCCTTTGGGTGCATGAAGAACTATTGTTTGTGGCCAATTTTGAATGTGGCTTGTGATGGTTATATAAACCCCTTAGAAATCAATTCATTAATTTTTTCCAATGATCTCAATTTTTATACTATGTTTGAGAATATTTTAACAATACATAAATTGTTGTATTCAACATGCTTCTCTGGTTAGTGCACTATTATATACTCTATTCTGCTTTCCATGAATATTTTGGATATAATTTAGATCATTTTAACGTAAATATGCTGGTATAAGCAACTGTGCATACCATTTCCCAAATACAATGGTCCATGCATATTGATATGAGAGTGAATGTACTTTACTAAATGGACAAGACTAGTTGTAACATTACAAAATAATTTTGACACTTTGACGTAAATATGTTTGACACCATGTCCTTATTCTGATCTTTGTTAATTAATTGTTTTGATCAACATGCTTAATTATATATTTTTATATGTGCTTGGTTGAAAAAGTCAAAAATTGATTTAGGCTCAAATGGACAAGACTTGCATGCACATGCCAAACAGGCTCACGTCACGTGAATATGGTGAAGGGATTAATAAACTCCCCACAATGGCAAAAGCCCATGCACCTGGAAGAACTACCTTCAGGTGTCCATGTCGGAGATGGCATAATAACCTTTTCCTACATTTCATGGGGAGGGTGAAAATTGGAGTGTAAATTCGTCAGACGGTGATGAAGATACAATTAATGAAAGTGAGAATTACGTTGATGATATGGATGAGATGATAAACGACATTCGGGTTGGATCTTTCATGGACCATGCAGGCGAGGAACATGGCACTACTTCGGAGCCTTCAATGAATGAAGGGCAATCAAAAAAATTTCACCAGTTGTTAAAGGATGCGAGATGTCCACTTTGTCCAAGTTGCCAAAAGTTCTCAAAGCTTTCATTTATAGTCAAGATACTTTATATTAAAACAATTGGTGGGTGGATTATCAAGTCATTTAACATGGTTTTACAATTGATATAAGCAGATTTTCCAGATATTGATATACCTAACTCATACCATGAGGCCCGATGCTTGGAGCATGGTTTGGGTTTTAGTTATGTCAAGATCGACGAATGCCCAAACGACAGCACGCTATTTTGGAAAGATGATGCGGACAAAGAAGCTTGTTCTAAGTGCAGGGAGTCACAACGAGGGTGAAAAGGGGGAAGATTCCCCAAAAGGTATTGCAATACTTTCCTCTTATACCGAGGTTACAAAGACTATTTATGTCGAAGAATATAGCAACATCCATGAAATGGCATAGAGAACAATGAGTTGATGACCATAGTAGTCTAAGGCATCCTGTTGATTCTAAAATGTGAAAGCAATTTGATAAAGACCACAGTTGGTTTGGACAAGATGCTCGCAATGTCAGATTGACTTCAACCCATTCAATTATATGAGTAAACCGTATAGCATATGGCCAGTGATACTCGTGCCATACAACTTGCCCATTTGGTTATGCATGAAAGATTCGTATTTAATGTTGTCTTTGCTCATTCCTGTCCCCAAAGCACCAGGAAACAATATTGATGTTTATTTGAAACCATTAGTGAATGAATTAAAAGATTTATGGGAGGACGGTGTAGATACCTATGATGCATCAAAGTCTGAACACTTCCGCTTACATGCTACACTTTGGTGGACCATTAATGATTTTCAAGCATATGCCAATCTTTCAGGCTGGAGCACCAAGGGAAAGTTGGCTTGACCATTATGCAATGAGGAAATAGATTTCATGTGGTTGAAACATGGGAGAAAACATTGTTATATGGGTCACCGTCGTTTCTTGCTAGATGCACACAGTTGGAGAAAGAAAAAGGTTACATGCAATAGTTACAAGAACCATTGGTTGCCTCTTCCAGAGCTAATGGGACATGATGTACTCCAACGACTTCTACAGCTTGGTAATGAAGAATCTGGCAAAAGTTCGTGAAAGAGAAAACATAGACCAGATGAATTGAATTGAACTAAACAAAGTATATTCTTCCAATTACCTTACTAGTCAATGTTGCCTTTATGACTTAATCCCGATTTCATGCACATTGAAAAAAACATAGGCGTGAATGTCTTAGGAGCTTTGATAGATATTGAAGGAAAAACCAAAGACACTGCTACTGCACGTAAGGACATGATGGAACTTGGATTAATGAAGGAATTACATCTACAACCATTAGCTACAAGGTACTCCATGGTCCTTGGCTCCTACAAGTTGGATTTAAATCAGAGGAGACGTTTTTGTGAATAGCTTGTAGCTGTTAAATTTTCAGATGGTTTTGTCTTGAATATTTCTAGATGTGTTTCAGTTGGTGATGGAAAGATATCAGGAATGAAAAGTCATGACTGCCACGTCTTCATGCAAAGATTACTTCTAGTTGCAATTGGTGGGTTTTTTCGACCAGATATACTGCTTGTAGTGACCGAGTTTAGTTCCTTCTTCAAGGCTTTGTGCACACGAATATTGACATTAGAAGTATTGAAGCAACTACAATCTGACATTGCAATCATCCTCTACAAGCTTGAGATGATTTTCCCACCTGCCTCCTTTGATATAATGGTGCACATCGCCATTCATTTACCTCGCTAGACTTTCCTTGCGAGGCCAGTTCAACATAGGTGGATGTATCCTTTTGAACTATTTGGGAAAATTCAAGCGTTATGTCGAAAATAAGGCTCGTTCGGAAGGGTCAATTACTGAAGTCTATGTTCATGTTGAATGCTTGATGTTTTACTCCTTGTATATCCATGATGTTGAGACCATATATAACCGGAACGATCAAAACAAGGATATAGATAAGGATACTAAATCTGATCTTTCTCTATTTTCTCACAAAAGGTACGACCTTTGGGCTCCCCTACCTCCAATCGATTTGAGTGGACTATACTTGCAAAGGCAAGTTGGTACGCGCTCAATAATTGTCCAGAGATTGGCCAGTACCTTGAGTAAGTACATTTTGAGTTTCCATTAATTATGGCTCAATAATTAATTTCTAATTTGCTACCTTTATAACACTACTAATTTGTCTGTTTCCTCAATATGTAGGGAGTAGTATACGAGGTTGATGGAAATTTCCCTAGATAATGTAGAAAGTAGACATCAATTAGAATTTTCAACCTGGTTTCGCTACTGAGTAGGTTACCTATAGAATTAAGGCCCTCAAGTAATTTCCTGATTTTCTACTTTGTATAGTATTTCTAACCTGTTGCACCCCATTATGGACAGATTCAAGAACTACGCCTAGCAAATCCTGATGTTGTCTCTAATGACAAATATCACTCGCTTGTGGGCCAAACCCATGGGTTGTTTCATATGGCGCTTGCATAATGAATGGCACCAGATTCCACACAGTGGCTCATGGACAATATCGTCGAACCCAGAATAGTGGGGTGGTTGTTAAAGGAGAACACCAATCAATGCTTATTGATTTCTACGGTGTTTTGCTTGACATCTTACAATTACGCTACATGAGTTGGTGTAATGTATATTTGTTTAGATGTGACTGGTTCAATGTCAGTGATAGGAAGAGAGAAATACATGTTGGCCACAACATTACTAGTGTCAACACTTCTTGCAAATGGTATAAGGATGAGCCATTCGCTCTTGCCGATCAAGCAGCCCAAGTGTTTTACCTTAAAGATACTAGTTTGGATGGTAATTGGTCTGCCGTTCAAAGGGTGACCAATAGAAACTTGTATGACGTTCCAACTATACCATTGTTCAATGATGATGACGATGAAGTGCAAACTATGGATTTTCCTGCTTTCCAAGAGAATGAAGCGATCTACATTGAAGTAGAACCCGTGGACAATGCATCTGGCATCTCGCTTCCTGTACATAGATTTGACGTAGAACCATTCCATCTTGGTGCTGATATAAGTTTGAATGAGCCAATATCCCTTCCTGATGATGATGACTTCATTGATGATGACCAGACGAGAAGCATGATAACTAGACTGGTAGCAATGAAGATCTTCTAACGGCCAGTGAGACTTCATCTGGCAATGGTGTGCATTGAGACAACTATTTAATTTGCAAAGAAAATTCCATATTTAGTAGGAAATTAACATGCTACTCTATTTTATAGATGCTTCTATTCCATTTATTAATTAATGAAACACCTTATGCAATCTCCAGGTGAATGAGGCTAGGTGTGAAGTTCAAAATTCATATTACACACATCAAGGTGAACTATTTCCTACATCATTTTCCCTATTTTCTTCCCATCCATTATTTATATCTAAAACCAAAAGTTGTAAATGGTGTTTATGTAGGAGAAATGGGCAAAGAATCTTTATATTGCATCTATTTTCTATTGTCGAACAATTTCATGAACTCCCAAAGATCTGTTGGGGTGCCGTGTTGGAATATACAAAGCCACATAGAGAGATTGGAACTAAAATCTCGAGAAGCCAAGCTAAAGGATTCATCTACAGCAAGTTGACAGTTAATTCAGGTATAAAGAATCTGTTGTCTATAAGTCAGTTAAGTTAGTTACATGCATGAAGCAGCCATTCATTAGTCTTTGTGTATAAATAAAGTCATTGTATACCATTTTATTTTCATGAAATCTTCTGATGTTAATGAGAAGTATACAGTTTCTTCATAGCTTTCTCTCCCAATTTCTCTGTTTCTATCTTTGAGTTTCTAAATTTTACATGGTATCATCGTGTATATAAATATTCCGCTGCCTTCTTGATACTTTTCTTGAAAGTTCTTGTTTTCTTTCTTCTACTTCTATGGAAAAATCCTCTAACGATTCTTCTCCTCCTTTGGGGAATCCTTCTGATGATTCCTCAAATTCTTACTATCTGCACCCATCTGATAACCCTGGCGCTCTTCTGGTTTCTGAGATTTTCACTGGCGAGAATTACATTGCATGGAGTAGATCTTTGTCAATTGCCCTTACTGTGAAGAACAAGATTGCCTTTATTGATGGAAGCTTGACTCAACCCAGTCTTGATAATCCCAGACTTCGAGTTGCTTGGCTGAGAGCAAATAATTTGGTCCTATCTTGGTTGATGAATTCTATTGCCAAAGAAATTCGTGGCACTCTCCTGTATTTCACAACTGCATTTGATATTTGGGAAGAACTCAAGACCAGATATCTTCGAAGTGATGGTCCACGTGTCTTTTCCTTAGAGAAATCCCTTAGCTCCATTTCTCAAGGATCTAAATCTGTCACTGAATACTTCAGTGATTTCAAGACCCTTTGGGATGAGGACATCAGTTATAGGCCCATTCCAAGCTATCGATGTGGAATTCTTGATAGATGTTCATGTGACATCTTAAAGAACCTTACAGAAAGGCCACAATCTGACTATGTGATGAAATTTTTGATTGGTCTGCATGATTCATATTCAATGATGCGAAGCCAGTTACTTCTTCAATCTCTACTGCCCTCCATGAATAAAGTTTTTTCTTTATTACTGCAAGAAGAAAGCCAAAGATCCTTAACAAATGCTGTTGGCATTTCACTTGATTCACATGCCATGATTGCTGCACAGAGACAAACTCCAACAAATGGTGCTCGATTCACAAAACCAAAAGGCAAAGCAGATGTAATCTGTTCTCATTGTGGATACTCTGGTCATCTAGCAGATAAGTGTTTTCAACTGATTGGTTATCCACCTGGATGGAAGGGCCCAAGAGGAAAAAGATCTATTCCTACACAATCTGGAGGTGCCAATTCACGATTGCCCATTGCAAACAATGCTTCTTCCTTGGAGTCAAACTCAACTTTCCCAAATATATTTTCTAAAGAACAAATTCAAAACCTTATGACTCTTGCTAATAGTCTATCCAGTTCAAATTTTAATCCCAATGCAACAGCCAATACAGCTTCTACCTCAGGTAAATCCTTCTCTCATAATATTGTTTCATCTTTCAAGAATCATTCCTCATGGATTCTTGATACTGGAGCAACAGATCATATGATCTGTTCTCCTCATTTCTTCAAGTCAGTTCATTTACCCACCAAACCTTCTCTAGTTCATTACCAAATGGCCAATCTGTTCCTCTTGTGTTTACTAGAGATGTCACTTTTTCTCCTGATATAACTCTGCATAATGCCTTTTTATATTCCTTGTTTCAATATTAATCTCATTTCTGCTTCAAAGTTAACTAAAGAAAATTCTAGTGGATTATTCTTTTTTCAATCCAAATGTATTCTGCAGGACTTCAACAACTGGAAGATGATTGGGCTTGCTGAAGTGAAATCTGGTCTATATCACTTACATAAGTCTTCTGTTAAAGCAAAGAGTGAAGCGCCTGTTTCAATCAATTCACCTTCTACTTCTTTAGTAAACAAATGTCATATCAATTCTGATGTTTGGCACTTTCAATTAGGACACATTCCATCTACAAGAATGCAAATCATTAGTGCATCAGATCCTATTGTACAGGTCAATCATAATCACATTTGTGAAATTTGTCCATTAGCAAAGCAAAAGAAATTACCGTTTCATGTATCAAATAGTCATTCAAATAAAGCCTTTCAATTGATACATTCTGACATCTGGGGTCCCTTTTCCACTACTTCATATTCTGGTTACAATTATTTTTTCACAATTGTAGATGACTACACTCATTTCACTTGGCTCTACCTCATGAAGACTAAAACAGATACTCGAGCCATTCTCACCAATTTTTTTACCTATGTGCAAACTCAATTCAATACAATCATTCAAACCATTAGAACAGATAATGGACAAGAGTTTAAAATGCCTGATTTTTATCAAGAACATGGCATAATTCATCAACTCTCTTGTGTTGAAACACCTCAGCAAAATGGAAGGGTTGAAAGAAGCATCAACACCTATTAAATGTAGCTAGAGCATTGCTTTTCCAATCAAAATTACCTCTTTCTTATTGGACTGATTGTGTATTAACTGCTACACACATCATCAATAGAACTCCTTCATCTGTTCTCAAAAATCAAACTCCATATTTCCTTCTATTTCAAAGATCACCAGATTATAACTATCTTAAGGTCTTTGGTTGCTTGTGTTTTGCTAGCACTATCACTAATCATCGAAACAAATTCCAACCAAGAGCCTCAAAGTGTATTTTTCTAGGTTATCCACCAAACATCAAAGGTTATAAAGTCCTCGATCTTATCACTCTTAAAACCTTTGTATCTAGGAATGTGGTGTTTCATGAATCCATATTTCCTTCCATACCAAACACTGACCATACATCTTTCATTTTTCCTAACTTTCCTCAAATCTATGACTCAACACAATCCAATTTGCCATTTACTCAACAACCCTCTCAAATATCTCCCACTCCATCCTCTGTTACACCTCAGCAAATCGAGCCTTCAAATTCCCAAATTGAAAATCTTAGAAGGTCTGAAAGAATCAAGCATCCTCCTGCATATTTACAAGACTTTTACTATGATAGAATAACTCAGACAACTTCAGTACCTCAAGCATCTCTCAGTTGCAGTTCTCCTCTTTTCTCTGGTAAGCCTTACTCTATACTTGATTTTCTATCTAATTCCCAATTGTCCCATAAATATAAAGCCTTTGTATATGCTGTTTCTTCCCTTTTGAACCCAAAACTTTTAAACAAGCCATCTCCCATCCTCATTGGCAAACTGCTATGACAGAAGAAATCAAAGCTCTTGAAATCAATAACACTTGGGAACTTACTTTTTTACCTCCAAATAAGAGTGCAATAGGTTGTAAATGGGTTTATCGTATCAAATTCAAAGCTGATGGCTCAGTTGAGAGGTATAAGGCTAGACTAGTAGTAAAGGGATACACTCAATAAGAAGGTTTTGATTTTTTTGATACTTTTTCTCCTGTTACAAAAATGACAACTGCAAGAGTCTTACTTGCTGTTGTTGCCATAAAACATTGGCATTTACATCAACTAGATGTAAACAATGCTTTTTTGCATGGAGACCTTGATGAAGAAGTGTATATGCAGCTGCCACCAAGATATTCATCTTCCAATGATCCTCGAGTGTGCAAACTTAAGAAGTGCCTTTACGGGTTGAAGCAGGTCTCAAGACAGTGGTTCTCCAAACTGTCCTCTTCTCTAATCCAACATGGTTTTACTCAAAGCAAATCAGACTCATCTCTGTTCATCAAACAAACCTCAACAGGTTTCATAGTTTTTCTCATCTATGTTGATGATGTTATTCTGGCTTCTAATAGCATTGATTAGATCAATCTTGTAAAGAAATTTTTACATGATTCTTTTACCATTAAAGATCTGGGAGAATTAAAATACTTCTTGGGAATAAAGTAGTTAGATCAACCAAGGGTATCACATTATGTCAAAGGAAGTATGCCCTTAATATATTGCAAGACAGTAGCTTTTCTGGTTGTAAACCAGTAGCTTTTCCTATGGAATCTACCCTAAAGCTAAGTGCAAGTGATTCATCTGCCCCTTTATATGATCCTACTTCATATAGAAGACTTGTTGGCAGATTATTGTACCTCACTATAACCAGACCTGATTTAGCTTACTCAGTTCAAGCTTTAAGTCAGTTTATGGCCACTCCCAGCACCATTCATCTTCAAGCTGCTGAGAGAGTACTTCGATACATAAAAGCCACACCAGGTCAAGGGATTTTCATGTCTGCAGCATATCCTTTACATCTAAAAGCATATTCTGATAGTGATTGGGGTGGTTGTCTGGACACTAGAAGAAGTGTGACTAGTTTCACAGTTTTTATAGGAGATTCTCTCATATCTTGGAAATCAAAGAAGCAACCCACTGTTAGCAGATCATTTGCTGAATCTGAATACAGAGCTTTAGCATCCACAACTTGTGAGATTCAATGGCTATTCTATCTTCTGGCTGACTTAAATGTTCTTCATTCTCAAGCTGCATTATTGTATACTGATAGCAAACCTGCTTCTGAAATTGCTTCCAATCCAATTCACCATGAAAGGACCAAGCATATGCAACTAGACTGCCATATTGTTAGAGAGAAACTACAAGCAGGCCTTATCAAAATAATTCACATTCTTTCAAAGCACCAACTAGCTGATATATTGACTAAACCTCTCGGATCTCTCAACTTTCATCATCTTATTTGCAAGATGGGAATGATCAATATCCATTCTCATCTTGAGGGGGGGTGTTGGAATATACAAAGCCACATAGAGAGATTGGAACTAAAATCTTGAGAAGCCAAGCTAAGGGATTCATCTGCAGCTGTCAAAGCCAAGCAAATGGATTCATCTACAGCAAGTTGACAGTTAATTCAGTTATAAAGAATCTGTTGTGTATAGGTCAGTTAAGTTAGTTACATGCATGAAGCAGCCATTCATTAGTCTTTGTGTATAAATAGAGTCATTGTATAGTATTTTATTTTCACGAAATCTTCTGATGTTAATGAGAAGTATACAGTTTCTTCATAGCTCTCTCCCAATTTCTCTGTTTCTATCTTTGAGTTTCTAAATTTTACATGCCGCATATGTTACTTTGACCTCTCACTTCTATGATTAATGAACCGGCTCATAATATCTACTTCTCTCTCCTGGGAACCAAAGATCCTATCAAGGCAAATTTACTGATCATGGCATTTTTGAGATGATGTATGCTAAACTCTTTTTATTGCCGCCTTCACAAAGCATCTGTTACAAACACCTGTGCACTGTCTTTAAATTGACTCAAAATGCTTATGAGGCTGATTTTAAAACATTTATCCACCTGCAATGGGAGTTACTTTTACCTATCATTTCAAAGTTGGTATAGTTTTGAACAATAGTGTCACAGTTGAAGGCATGCAGAGCATTCTAATTTTTTATGGTATTTTGGGATGTACAACTATGATTTTGCTGTGGGCTCTGGACATTCTCAATTGTTCATCCTGTCCTTAATTCTCCTCTTTCTTTTTCTTTTTTTTTTTTTTGGTTCTCCTTTTTGGACCTATAGATACATTCTGGGATGCCAGAATTTGACCTGAAAGAAAGCTGTTGTATTCTTGGGACATTAGTTTGTAAGGATCTCTTTATTGTTATTGTTCTTCATGCTATAATTTTATTGCATACTTTTGTACCTAGCTTTGACCAGTATGTGTTGGGACTATAGACACCACCTATCTCCACATTGGTATGATATTGTCTACTTTGAGCTCAAGCTCCTTATATACCCATGATCCTCCCCACTTCTAGCCAATATGGGACTTTGGTCATATACCCAACAGTATGGTGCATAAGGTACATGGCTTGTGCAAGTATATCAAGGTGCTATTTATTTGTACGGCACAAAAGTCCAATAATTATGATGCTTTTTTGTTTCACTTTGTCATTTATTAACTAACCCCATTGGTATTGGTCGATATGTTTTAACATTAAATGTGTTCCAGGCTTGATGATGGATATGTATTCATTCTAGCAAAGTGGAAAATGGTTTAGCTCAAACTGCTGTAGAATTGTATCCATTAATTCAGCCCCGAAGGAATGAAGAAGAACCAATATAGTGGAGTTTAAAATTTGAATGGCCTTTACACACAGACCTTGTGAGAAATTGCAGCTTGTTCAATATTAGATGGGTTTTTGTGCGCAATGGATATGAGCACCATGATGTGGATGATGGCCCTCCGTGTTTGAACATTAGAAACATTATGTATGAATTTGTTTTGTATCGACAATGAGTTTTGAATTGTATAAATATGACTTTCTTTTGTATACCTATGCAGAGTTGTTAGGGAAAAACGCACATAAACTAGCTATATGTACTATGATTAATTTATTAAGGATATCATAATAATGTACATATGCATATTGTAAGAACTGGCAAGTGTTCTACAGCCCATGTATGTTTATACAAAGGATAAATATGCTACTAATGAGAGCATTCTCATCCGGTTCCCTAAAGGGGACTTTTTCCTATAATTACCCATGGTAAATTTTAAAGATTTGGTTAGAATCTGCCTTACATCCAAATCCCTATTTTAGGGAAAAAGGTTTAAGGGATGAACAGTGGTTCCCTAAATATTGGGAATAACTATTCATCCCCCTAAATCATTTTATATCAATACTATATTATAATAAATAAAATAAATTTTTATTTCAATCATCTAGACTTTCTATTATACTCATATTTGTTATAGTTTTAAAAAATTATTTTAAACAATAATTTAAATAATTACGAAAATAGCTTGGTTAAAAAATTAATTTTAGAAATATTTTCATACCTGCAAAGAAATTATTTAAGTTTTTGTTTAAAATATTAACTAGAGTAATAGTTCAAATATATATGTTCCAAATATTGAGTACTTAAGTTTGTAAATAAAAGAGATAAAAAAGTAATAAAAAATGATAAAGAAATATTATTTTAGGAATGAGAAATACAAAATTTTTGAAATATGAGTAAAATTTAGAAAAAAATTATAAGCAATGTGGTTTTTAGCTAAATTATAGGGGAATTTAGAAGGGAACCGGATGGAAATACTCTTACACGTGAGTTTTTCCCACAACCAGCCCAAGTGTTCTCTAGCAAAGCTCTAAATTAAGAATAAAAAAAATAACACAGATGAATGATGGCTACATGTACTATTTTTCAGCATGTCCAATACCATTTTTTTATTTTTTTTGGGAGCTTGTCCAGAGATATTAAGATCAGCTGCAATGGCTGGATTTTAGCCATTAAAAATTTACCTATGCAGAGTTATGATGGAAAAATGCACATAAACTTATATATGTAATACGAGTAATTTATTAAAGACATAATAATAATGTCCATATAGTCTGGTTGTCCAGAATTGCCAAAGTGGACGATACAATGTCAGTTTGTTTCTACAAAGGAAACATATTTTACTAATTACACGTGTGAGTCAGTCCCCACAACCAGAAGCCCCATGCTTTGCCAACCAATTTGTAACTTTATTTCCCTCACGAAAAACATGGTGAAACGAACACGTCATGGAACTCATAATGTCAAGAATTTCCTCCCAAAAATCCTCCAAGTATCATACCCCACATCTTTTACTCCTCCACCAAGAAATAACAGTCATAGAATCAAGTTCAATTTCCACATAATTTAAAGATAAAGATTTACAAAACTGGAGTCCCTAAAGGAAAGCTAAAAGCTCTGCCCAATTATTAGAGCCTGTACCAATGAACGAAGAAAAAGCATGAATTAAATTACCATGATCATTTCTAATAATCCCACCCATTCAGTTTAACCCAACCCGCCGGAGGCTGTTGCCAAGCAATAGCTTTGCACGCTGAACGAGAGCCAACACAGGCGGGACATGCAAAATCTCAAGTACCTGCAAATCAAAACCAGAAATGTGAGAACTATTATGCATATCACGAAAAATAAGACTAATCCACCAACGAATAGAGTGAATAATATCAGAGGCAGATTCAAAGCGTCCCTCC
Source organism: Pterocarya stenoptera (assembly GCA_003123785.1). Classification (NCBI taxonomy): domain Eukaryota; kingdom Viridiplantae; phylum Streptophyta; class Magnoliopsida; order Fagales; family Juglandaceae; genus Pterocarya; species Pterocarya stenoptera. The sequence continues at coordinate 267,307 of QEOT01006432.1, read as the reverse complement.
ATACGGGCCAAACAACGCCTCCGCCAGATTCTCCATGTAATAAGCACTGGAATAATCCCCACAATAATGCCAACTTGAGATGATAATTTCTCAAGTCAAAACCAAGTATGCTCCGTGTCTTTCCAGTTGCGGCCATTCGGAATACCAAGGCTAGTACTAAAATAACACCAAACGATGTTAGCAATTTCACCTGCAAACAAAACATGATTCTAGTCTTCATAGTGACCGTTAGCACAACAATCACAATGAGAAATAATAGGAATGTCAATACAATGAAGATGATGATCCACGCTCAAAGCCATATGCCAAGCTTTCCACATATTGATGGACATTTTAAAAGGAAGCCTCTTATGCCACATCCAAGAATACCCTTCAAGAGTGCCGCCCCTGATACGAACACAATCCCAAGCCAACTTAGTGGAAAACAGGCCGTTCTCATTATTGGTCCAGATCAACACATCCAAACCTGTTTTAGTCTTACAAATATCCTCTAAGATACCATCAAGGTTTTCCGGGCCCACTAACTAGAGAATAAAATCCACATTCCAACTATTAGATAATTTGTAATCCTTAACTTTAAGAAGAGGATGACCCACAATATGCATATCATTAACTAAAGGACCTCTATCCCGCCATTTATCATACCAGAAGAAAACATTTCCTTCCTTTAGGCGCCACTTAGAATTATCCAAAACCAAAGGAATGGTTTAGCAATCATTTTCCAAAACCTTATACCCCTAGTTGGATCAACCAGAGTCCAAGGCTTAGAACCCACATACTTACCCTTAAAAAAATTGGCCCATAAAGAGTTACCATGAATAAGATTCCAAGCAAGTCTAATATGAAGGGCTTGTTGCATATCATCAAGATTCCTTAGAGCCAAGCCACCTTCCTCCACGAGACGACAGATAGAATTCCAGGCCACCCATTTTTTCTTACCTTTACCATTCGCCTCTCCTCAGAAAAAAGTGCTCATCATACGATGGAAGGTTTTAATAATGGATTGCGGGGCCTGTAAAACTCCAAAGAGATGAAGGGCCATACTAGAAAGAACATGTTGTAATAAAATAAGTTTGCCACACGCCGAAAGAAATTTCATCTTCCACCCCGATAGTTTCTTTTGAACTTTAGACACCATATCTTCCAAATGCACCTATTTGAGTCGACCCAAGATAATAGGCACGCCAAGATATTTGAAGGGGAAAGATCCTTTTAAAAATCCTGTCTTCCATAATAACAAGCTCTGATGAGCTATGGGAATTTTTTGAGAGCAGAAGATGGCAGATTTAGAATGATTTATGCATTGTCCCAACCAACTTTCATATTTATGAAGCATAGCTAAATGCTCCCTAAGGGCTTGAGAGCTACCATTAGAAAAAAAAGCACCACATCATCAGCATACATAAAATGAGAAATTATAGGCGTACCTGAGGCCTACGAGAATTGACCACATTTTCAAGCCTCCACACTTTGCTTGCTCGGTCTTGGGCGAAGTTAGATCGGGTCTTCATGGATGTTTCTTTGCTCTCTTCTTTTCCGAATGCAATATGTTCTTATCTTCCGCACACTACATATGACCACTCTCCTATGGTTATTGAGTTTATGGACCTCGCCTTTTCATTTTCAACAAATGTGGGTGGACCATCTGCAGTTTTTAGTGTGTGTTCGTCAGGTGTGGTCTGCGTCTGTTGTTGGTCATGGACTTATTAAATTGGCGATAAAGTTGAAGAATACCAAGGTTGATTTGCGTGAATGGAATAAATAGATTTTTGGCCAAACCACTATGCATATTAATTCCCTTGAGAATCACATTTAGGAGCTTGAAAATAAGCTGCATCAAAGCTGGGATGAAGCAACGGAGAGGGATCTTCTTGTCTCGTCTGTGGATTTGGATAATTGGCTTCCCTATGAAGATACAAGATTGGCCCAAATGTCCAAGTTAAAATGGCTAATGGAAGGTGATCATAACACGAAATTTTTCCATACTTGTCTTGCACATGTGCTTCTATTTGTGCTTGTGCTATAGTAGAAATCAGTAGTAGTAAACGTGTTAGGGGTGTAGCGAAGGGCATGAAGTTTGAGAGGTTATGCAAGTACGGGAAGATACCACTAGAGATCAAAGATGAGAAGATAGGCCCATCAAGCAACAACAGAACAGTCTACACAACAAGAGTGACGTGGGTCGTGAAACACTATGCAGATATGAGGCACGTAGCTGGAGTGTCGTTGACGCAAAGGGGAAGGAGGAACTTATTGAACATGTTTGAGTATGGATTTCTAACTTGAATGGTTTATATAACTGAAACATGAGTAATAGAAAAATGTACAAACTATTTGCATAATCTAGTGTTCGCGTATTGTGTAAAGGTAGAGGACACTTTTTAAAGAGTAAGTTGTGTGTGGGTTTCTGAAGGTAAAGGACATAATGAATGTCATAACTAATATTATGAAAATGAGAATAAGTTTAGAGGGAAATTATTGCATGAATGTTTATAACTGCCTAACACAATGTTTCATGTAACTTTGTCATTTGTAATTGTGCATGCAGTGGTTTTAGCACAGATTTTGAAATCTGTGTTAAAACCAGAAAATGTTAAGTGGTTTTTAGCATGCTAATCTGTGTTAAATCTGTGTATTTAATGTCTTAAAAGGTTTTATATTTGTTAATTGCTAATTATAATTGCCAATACAGATGGTAGGGGAGCCAATCAGTTGCTATACGTTTGAATGGGAAGATAACTGCCTAACACAATGTTTCATGTAACTAAAGCACTGTTGTAATTGTGCATGCAGTGGTTTTAACATAGATTTTGAAATCTGTGTTAAAACCAGAAAATGTTAAGTGGTTTATTATTGCTAATCTGTGTTAAATCTGTGTATTTAATGTCTATACTAGTTTTATATTTGCTAATTGCTAATTATAATTGCTAACACAAATTTAGAAACTCAGTTTATAAATTTGTGTGCAATCTGTGTGAAGTTGTTGGAACATTAGGCTGTTTTAAACACAAACAACAGTTCAATAATAATATCGAACATGGGGTTTAACAAAATATAGGAAAATATAATCCAATATGATATACATTGTTATTAAGACAATGTAGCCAACTAACAGCAATATATAAACATGGGTGTTTAACAAAATGACATTGATAGGCTGACTTTGTCTTGGATTGGATCAAGAAAAATCATCAAAGGACAGTCACGAGTTAGCTATCTCATACTTTGTAACATACGGGTCCAAATTTAGGGTTTAAATTTAATATTTTATTTTTATTTTTATTTTATTTTATTTTAAATTAATTCTCTATCTTATTTCTTTATTTTATTTTATTTATTTCCTTTACCATTTTAGGAATTACACGTTAGTTTTTGTGATAGGTTAGTTTCCTAGTTTAATTACAACTTGGCTTGAACCAAGTCCCCTCAAAATCATACCCATGTAGAACTATTTTAAGCTACCAAGGAGTCACACCTCACCCCTCCCCATTAGCTATATAAGCCCCGATACCATCTGTGCTAAATACAGAAGAATACCTAAATCAAGAACCAAGATCACGTGATCCTTACCTCTGCCCAACCATCGCCGACCACCCTAGGACGTCGGAGCACCACCGACGGCACCAGAAATTGCCGGCCAACCTAGCCCCTTCGCACCTCCCCCCTCAGGTAAGCCATTGCCGTCGCACTCACCTATCCTCTCTCTCGGTGTTTTCGTTCCAAACTCCATCTCTCTAAACTCTCTCTTTCTCTCCCTCTCTCACTCTCTCTCGGCGTCGCACCACCATAGGGATCCTCCAGTTGCACTGCCGGTCACCTCCAGCCATCTTAAGCCACCACACATCCACCTCTTTCTCTCGGTGAGCCCCTGTTTCGCACGACACTCTCACCACACACACACACTTCTCACAGAAGGCTCTCGGCCTTGAGTATTGTTGTAGGCTTGGGCCTGAGGCCCATTCGGCTTAGTAGTATTGTGCTAGGCCTGAATCCTTGCTAGCACTTTGACGTAATAGGATAAATCCTGTAGGTTCGCAGATAACATGTAGGCGCTGATGGGGTCCATCTTGTAATGAAATTCCAGATTTAATTTCACATTCTTTTTATCTAGCAGATCTTTAGTAAGAATCGATTATACTGAGTTAGTTATTCTGGATAATTATATATTTACAAGTCTTCGATTAAATTTGCATGAAATCAAGATAACTAATATGTTAAATTACAATTTTATATCTAAACACATATTGAACCAGGGCACGTTTATCTAGGAAATTAGTAACGTTCCGTACCTCGTATAGGTGACGCGCTACAAGTTGGAAATCCAGAAGCAATGCTAAGAGGTAAAATAGTACGATTATATATATATAAATGCATGCATATTATGAATATTATTGTATGAAATTATGTGGTGTTTATGATGGTTATTTACACTACGCTAAGAGACAAGTTAAGGTTAGATTTCTTTTCACGTTCTTCAATGAAATATGAGATTATGCTTGAATGAATGGATGTTATTAAAATCGCATGTAAGCCATGAGATATTTATGTAGAAATTTTAAGTTTAGCATGCCATGTATTAAAAAGGCTAGATTATGTATGCTATGCAATATTTGGATGATATATGCCATGAATGCCGTGAAGTACATAGATCACACAAACTAAGGAAAGTTATAAAATATTCAGATCATACATGACACGTCAAGTATGCTATGCCATGTACACTAAGAAGGTCATGTTAGCTATGTCATGAACAAGAGTATGCCATGTTAGACCAGTTTAGAAACATAATGAATTGCCATGCATTAAGAAAGACAAGGAGTTACAAGTTAAGTGAAACACGGACTCAAGCGTGTTTCACTCTATGTTATTTAGTTAAGTGAATCACGGATCCAAGCGTGATTCACCCCAGTTAAGTGAAACACGGACACAAGCGTGTTTCACTCCATGTAAATCAGTTAAGTGAAACACGGACACAAGCGTGTTTCACTCCATGTAAATCAGCTAAGTGAAACACGGACTCAAGCGTGTTTCACTCCATGTAAATCAGTTAAGTGAATCACGGACCCAAGCGTGATTCACTCCAGTTAAGTGAAACACAGACACAAGCGTGTTTCACTCCATGTTATTCAGTTAAGTGAATCACGGACCCAAGCGTGATTCACTCCAGTTAAGTGAAACACGGACACAAGGGTGTTTCACTCCATGATATTTCAGTTAGGTGAAACCCGGACTCAAGCGTGTTTCACCCCATGTTAAGACAAGATAAACCAGTTTTATACATTCACGTTACACGTGCCACTCATGTTATTCAGGAATGAATATGTTGTGTTAACCATGATGTTGTATGTATGTATGAAGAGTATTCAGAAATTGAGTTCATGTTAGGCTAAATTACTTTTACGGTATGATGTGCTATTTGCTGAGTATTCAAACTCATTTTTGTTTGTTTTTCCTATTTTCTTCTATGTCAAATTTTCAGATGGTGATTTTGAGGACGTAGAGCTGGATGGCCAGGAGTAGATTTAGTATAAAGACTTAGAAATGAATAAGTGTCACTCACACGAGAACTAGAATTCTTTTATGTCATTCATAGAGTTAATTCATGTTCTTTCATTTTGTTCAGTCTCGAAACAAACTATATTCATTTCAGTTTCTTTGAGGTTTTTTTTCAATAAATGAGGTAATTCCGACTCTGAATCTCTTTGCCGGGCATTATGTTATGAATGATAGTAACATCCCTATCCTTTGGGAACGGGGTGTTACATACTTATAATGCGTTTCATTACAAGCTACACCGTAAATACTTGAATTATGCAACCCATCAGAGCGCACTGGCCAATGGAGGCACGTTGGTAGAGCAGCCAGTTTGGGAGTGGCTATGCCGTTGGTGGACGAGTGATGAATTTAAGGTAAGCATTAAATTTTCATGTAGGCTAATGATTTCAAAGGTAAATATGTCAGTAAATTTAAACAAAGCAAAAAATGTCTTCCAATGCCCTAGATGCCTAGAAAAGTTGCTTGCAGTATTTATAATCCAGTTTTTTTGTTATTTTATTGCAAAAAAATGTCCACCAAAAACAAAGAAAATAGGAGTAAACAAAAGCTCAACCACACAAGCGGAAGGACGTTATTTGTTGTATTAATGGAAAGAAAGGTATGTGACATCCTGGATGTTGTGAATTTTAAAGTATACATATTATTTGAAATGCAACATAATGGGTAATGTGAATGGTTTGCCAATGTTCATGTAGAAGGACAAGAATCTGATTGATTTCTACAGAGATGTGCGTTGGTTAATAAAAATGGGAGATTTATCACATCAACTACAAAAGAGAATTATGTGAGCAATAGTGCATGCATAACTATTAGAAAAACTAGTGTACATGTAAAAAATTTCTCTATTTCGGTTATGGCTCCAGATTATTTTCCAACCATGCAATTATATTCATGCAGAAAATACAAGGGTATATGAAAGAAAAAACCATACCAGGAGAAGGGTTACATGCTTATGCAGTATATTCATGGACAACAATATTTTAATTAGTTTTATATAGAAATGTGGTGACATTTATATACATTGTTCTGCATGCCAAACCAGCCCAAGTGTACTAAATATATGTTAGCCTTCAATAAGTATTATTAGGTAGAACATGGGTTATAAGTTGTATGTATCATGCTAATGGCCAAAGTTTTTCATTCCATAGAATGAGATGGTTCAACTCATGAATGCCAAAGAGCCAGAGGATCGCATAGATGAATGCGCAGCAACCATATTTAGGGAGGATTTGGGACATAGGTCAGGGTATTCCAAAGGGCTAGGACATTCTATTTTGCCCGATTCGCCTAAACTGCTTGGAGTGCCCAATGAGGAATATGAACGTCTTGTCGAGGAAAATACAGAAAATAGGAAAAATGTGGAGTATTACCAAAATCGGCTTGAAGAGATTGAAGGTGGTTTCATGGCTATAAGGAACCATATGCGGGAGTATGAGGAACGTCTAAACAATCGTATGTTAGAACTTGGGACAAATTTAGAGTCTCAGAGAGGGACTCAAACCATTCATTAGCCAGCAACATGCCAGCTATGCTAACTTTTGAATGTTGACCTACACTTTTGCTACACTTTTGATGGAGGTGTCATGGGGGGATATACTTACTAGTAATACTTTTGGTCAGACCTATGTGGGATATTATAGCCTTGCTGGAGGGGGTTCAAGACTAGCAGGTAATTTTGTTTCTTGCTATGTTATAAATTTCGAGACATTAACAAAGTTAAAACCAACATATTTAGATGATCAGAGCTCTTATTTGTACACTGCTATTGAAGTTATCCCCATATTTATATAATTGGCCTGCTATAAACAGACTCGTAGTGCCAGAATAAGTAGATCCGTTACTGGCCAAAGTAATATATAAGTATAATGTATATAAAGTTATACATATTATATATATATAAGATATATAGCCAATTTTTAAACACAGGTTATGTTAACTTGGCAGGTTATATAATTAGATTATTTAATAATCTCTCACCATTAACATGCATGCTAATATAACCTACTTTAATGTTATAATATTTTTTTTTTATAGGTACTTTAATGTTATAATAGATGACTCATATATTGAGTAAGTGCTGAGTTGGTTTTTATTCTAGAATGCTTTAATTTGCAAACAAGTGTTTTCGAAAACATACAAATTATTTACATAGTGTTGTAGATATGTACATTGAAATAACAATTTGGATTTTCATATTAATTGCTGTTATAGTTGAAATAATGAACAATTTACTGCTGATCATATACATACACAGGATTATTGTAAAGGCTAGGCACATATGGACCTTATTGGAATTCCAGCTAAGGTGGTACTGGAGATGTTGTTCATGGCCACATGATGGGTAAGGTTTCCAACTGTGCATATCATTTATAAATCCACCTAAATATGGGTTAGGACTATACCAAATTTTCAGCAGCTATATTACCATCATGCAATATATAAATTGGCCCAACATTTTAACATGAACCAGGGATAACCCATCTCAGTAGCTAGTTAGGGAACAAAATGAGGCATGTTATTTAAGGTCTTTGAGACATTTTTTTATCTACATTATTTAGGGCGAAGGAAAAATATAATTCTTGTTATACTTGTTTTAAATTTTGTTGTAATTCAAGATTTAGGATATAACATTCAATGATATTTGCTATGGTATGAGTTTATGCTAGGAAACAGATTTGTTTGTATGGTCTGAGTTGATGCTAGTGATAATGGTAATGGTGATGAGTTTATGCTATTGTTGTGGTATTGCAAGAGGTCAATTAATCAGATTCTAAGGACAGTGCTGAATTGGTTGTGCTAGCCAAGATCCCAAAGTCTCTCCTCCATTCAACACAGATGTTGTATGTGCGAGTATGTACATTTACATGTATATGAGATAGTAGGACTGTTGGCATGCTGAAAATCCAAGTATGGATGCATTGTGGGACGGCTAAACTAAGTTATAAACTCAACTATTTCAAAGAGTAATTTAGATCTTCCTTCTTTGATATACTGTTCTTTTCTATCATTAGATGCCTCTATAGTGAGTTGGTGGAATGATGATGAGATATATATATATTTATATATATATGACTGTATTCTAGGAGCTAGTCATACATGACTTTAATTAATATGTAGGCGTATTTAAAATTGTATCATGTGCAAAATTAAATTCAGTCATACAAAACCATGACACAATTGATGAGGACATATATACATAGTGTGAAAACCCTATGTGCAAACCCAATGATTCGGAGACAAAAAAATTCAAAAAAAGGGACCAAAGTATTAGTTCAAGAAGGTGTGAAATCTTGAGCCTTCAAATGTGCCAAATTCAATTGTAATATTCAAATCAATTCCAGAGATTGCTACATATCTAATGATGATCTCAAAGCACCATAAGCAATACCATTGATGACATATTTGGGAAATTATAGGGACATTTGAGAGTGTCATACTATACTGATCTCATATGGCCCTAGAATTTCGCCAATATGTTTTCAATGGTCATCCCATAATCTAGATCTATAATTCCCAATCTAGTAGATAATCATCTCAGGCATGGCACCAAATCGACCGAAATATTCATACCTATTGGGTCGGAAAACCCAAATAAAAAAACCAAACGAATTGGATTGCTGTGATTTATCAAAACGCCGAAATGGATTTGGGAATCATACCATTCGTTTACTCTGGTGGCAGAAAAACTATGGCAAACTTGACTGGCGGATTTGAACTCGCGGGGAAAATTTATGGTCACTAGTGACGAACATACGCTCGTAGCATGATCAATTGATTCTATGGTGATTCGAAGGATTCCCTGGTATGGCTTTGCAGCAGTGACTGAGCCTCACTTCTCGGCAGGTAAATCGGTAGTAAAAGGGGATGCTTCTTCGATGACGTCGATTGTGGCGATAAACAGAGCAAGTGTCAGGGCAATTTCTGGCATTTCATCTGCGAAGAATAAAACGTGGCTTTAGACCTTTACCCACAATTTTATTCCTTTTTGCGGCGACTTTTAGTATCCGCAAAAGAGTAGTTATCTTATAGTGAGCCCATTGTGATCTAGAGTTACATCAAACAAATGTAAAAACTATGGCAAAGCAAAACTTGGTTATGAGGTCTACAAAAAACAATAAAGAAGGCTACTTAGAAAATGTAAGTTTTGAAAATTGTATTTGAAGATTGATAATAGCATCACTACATTTGGATTAAAGAGAAATATTTATGGTGATGTATATATCCGAAAGTTAGAGAGAGCACGTTTGTATTTATGGTCAGGTATGTATATGACATTTTGACAAGTATAAATCATAGTTTATAGTATGAAGTTAAAGTTATATCTCTAAAGAATTTTAAAAATGATATTTATGAAAGAGATATCATTCGTAATTAGGATTGGATTTTAATATCAAGACAATGACTATTAGGATTGTCTCTGTAAAGTTGCATAGAGTTTTGAAAGATTTTATATGAAAAATTGTTGGTCAATGGATGTTTTAAAAACAAAATTGTGACATGCTCAGTATTTTACAGTGTCCTCAAATTGATTAGGTCGTTAAAGAATTTTGTTGATACAAGGAATTTAATGATTGGACAAACTTGTATAAGACTTAATATTAGTTTTTCAATTGACATCCTTGGTTGTTGCCAAAGTAACCCAAGGAAGTTTGACCCAAAATTTGTGAAAAGATTGCCATCTTATTTCCAATAAGTTAAATGCTATATTGTTACCTTTAGAAGAACTGATTTGATTTAGACTCTATTTTATATGATATGCTGAGTATTTTCTTACTAGACGTTAAGATATATCTATTATGATTGTTTCTATTGTCTTGTCTTTCCACTTTATATGTACATTAAATGGTGTGTATGAATGATGACAAGATAATGTCTGCAATGAACATGAATTGAAATCCCATGCATTATAGTAATAGTTTTAATTGTCTCTATTAAAGATTATATTAAATTAAGTTACTAGTGTTGTAGTCATTGTTATGAATATTGTACCGTACCGGCCGGTACGGTCGGTATTTTCCTTACCAGCCACCGGACCGGTACAAGTACACTATATGTTCCATACCGGCCGATATTTCTGCCTGTACCGACTGATATTTCGGCCTTTTTTTTCATATGTTCAAACTACAAGTTCATTTTTTGATGCCTAATTCAGACTAGATTATTTATAATTTATATATTTATGTATTTATGTTTGCTTTATTTATATATAGACTATTATTTTGAAATATAATTTATATATATAATTTATTCATATACCGAAATGTTATTTCGAAACGGTACACGAAACGGTACCGGTACCGAAATATTTCGTTCCAGTAGCTCGACCGGTATGGCATCCGGTACGGTATTCAAAACATTGGTTGTAGTACATGAAAGGAATTTTGTAAGTTATATAACAAAAAACCGTCATGACTCACATTGGTAGCTGGTTTGACATTGATATTATAGAACTCATGTAATGTATTTTGAATCTAGAAAGTTTTCTGAAAATGAATGTATACAGTATGGTTAATTTCTTACAATAAATCTATAAACGAAAAATGTTATTTTATGAGCGTATGGGTCAAGTGAGAGAATCTTGAAACTTTATTAAAACTCAATATCCCACTTACCCATATCTATATGGATTTATACTTATTCAAATATATCTCTTAATTAATGAGTTATATTGTGACACAAATATTTCTAGATTTGGTGATGACCAGAAGTCTATTTAAACATTGAGAAAGTTAAGGGTTCTCATTTAGTATCTACAACATAATTGTGCCTTTACTCATCGAGAAGACACTCGGAAGTAAAATTATTAAGGTGATCCTTCTCTTATATTCAGGTCAGATTCTTTATCAAACAAAAATAGAGGAGATACATTTTCTAATTATTATTATTTACTATTGCAGATTATAGAAAATCCAACATCCAAATATTAACATTTCATTGACAAGAGAGATCTTAAAGAAATTGCATAGGAAAAATAACTGAACTCCAATGAAATTAATAAGTCGGTACAAAGACTGGAACGATTCAGGTTCTCGCAGTCTTAAACATTACAATTATTTGTAGATCATGAACTACAAAAATCATTAATTCTAAGGTTTGAACATCAACACAAAACAAAACCCAAATTAGAATTAATTCATGATGCAGAAACATGTACAAGCACCCTCAAATATTCAGGAGCCGTCTTGGTCATGTTGAGGACTTCAGTACGTAATTGTCTACAGAACAGAAGAAATGGGAATCTTGGTGGTTGAAATGAGAAGGGGTGGTGCAACCTCCATCAAAGAACTCAAACGTCTGAAATGCTTTGTCCCGAGGAAGAAAGGAGGAGGAGAGCCGGTGATTTGAATTCAAAACTCAATTCAATTTATTTCAGTTTAATTTATTTTAATTCAATTCATTTTATTATTATAATTTTTTTAGATTTTTATATAAAATATAATAAATAATTTAATTTTTTTTAAAATTTAAAATAATAATAATATTAAAAAATAATATTTTAATAATATTTTATTCGATTATTTATAAACTATTTTTAATTCATTTAAGAATCTAAATCATTATTGTTTCAAAAGTATTTTCTGGTGGATGGATTTCTTGATTGCAGTCGATTGAGAGTAAAGTTTGTGGAAATCGATGATGTTTTATGGGGGTTAAAATGATAACGACAAAAAATAAAAGAGACAAGGACGTGGCACCTAATAAGTCGGTACGTCCAAATAAATAAAGGAAAGCTAAAAAGCATGGAAAGGTTGAGACATATGGAAAATATGCGACCTGTGGGGAACAGCTAGCAATTAAAAAAGATTTGGACAACCGTCAATGGTGACTTGCTTGGAGTTTTCGATGTTGCATGAAGAACTCTGTGGTGGAGAAAAAGAAACGTGTCTCAACATAAATTATTATGACTACCCGAGTCGAGTCTAATCAGAGTTCTAAAAAACATGAATATTTATTCATTTGAATTCCAATAAAATTTAAATATTTTTTATAAATTCAATTTATTAATTATTAATATTGTTCAAATTTGACTCAAATTTAATTAAGAATAAACAAATGAATCAAGCTCGAACTCAATTTTGTTTTTAAAAAATCTAATTTTGTCTTTTGATTAATATAAAAAAAAAACTTTTTAACCATCTAACTATTCAACCAAATAATTTCGATTAAAGATTTTTTATAAAATAAATTAACTTATAGTTATAAACTAAAAAAGTAAAACATGAGATAAATGAAAGAAATCAAACAATTTAATATATAATAAGTCAAAATTTCTAGTTGTATAATATGTTATTATTAAATATAAATTATGAATATATTATAGCATACATTGTTATATATTATAATTATAAGTGTATTACAAGCATATGATATAAGTATAAACTTATAATATATAAGCTATCGTACATATTGTATGAAAAAATAATAATATGCAACTATGTATGAGTAATAAGTAATGGTTCTAAATTACATATGTTAACATTTATCCGGTACAATGAAAATCATATTGTGTATAATGTTAATTATATAACTTCTTAATCAAAAGGATATACTATCAACTTACGTTATAATATATATTATTTATATGAATTATAATTAATCAGTTAAAGTTAATTTAGTAACTGTTTAAAGTAAATGTGCATTCATTCCTTCATTTATAACTATATCAATACGCTATAATCTGCATGACAATTAGAAAATTGATATATAACACTAATCTTATATTTTATAATAAGAAATTCTATTTGCAGTACCACTTAGAGACTATATGTGCAGGCATTTATTAAATGAGAAAAAGCATCATTTTAAGACGGATATTTTTGTAATTTTAAAAAATTTTAAAGATAAAATTGCCTAAACTTGCATTGTAGTTTCCAAATGAGGACTTTACGTAGTATTGCTCATTAACATGTAGAAAATATAATACATACATATATAACACATATTACGAGCTTAAATATGAGTTCAAATGATTCAATAAAGCTTATACAAACTTTGTTTACGAGCTTAAGCTGAGTCGGATCAATTTTATACAAGTTTTGCTCGTTTAACACTCGAACTAATATTAATTTTATGAACATCTCATTATGAAATAAACTGAGTTCGAACCAAATATATATATAAGCCAAACTTGAGTTGTTTACTATAGGTTCTGTTCATATACAATCCTAATTGTTAATAGAAATGACAAGAATATGTGGAGTTGGAAATGTTACGAAAAGTTTGAATATGTTATTAGATCAATTATTCTTTGGCCCCAAATTGCATTTTCCAACAGTGAACTTATTTCATAAAGATCATATTAGATTTTGGAATTCTAACTAAGTTGATTAATATTTCAGTAAAGGCTCGACATATTTAAAGGTCATATCATAAATTTAAGACTAAATTGAGAAGTATATATAGATGTATGAAATGGGTTATAATATTAATTCATTACTTAATATTGTCTGAGAAACTTAAATATGATTTAACTTAAATCAAAATGTGTTGTTAAATTCTGCTATATACCCTCCAATAAAAACACAACACATCAGCTAATCCCTTGATAGTTTTCAAGACCCAGTCTATCAAAGAGCCATTACTAGAAGACAAAGATGTGAGAGAGGGAAAAGAGACAAGAAGGGACAGAGGGGTGAGGATGTTAAAAGGCATGGAGGTGTCAGGAGAAAGTTGAAAAGGGAGAGGAGGTCAGACGTGCAAAGCAAACATCTCTCACCACTACCGAGGTGCACGCATGTAAAGGGTTAGATAAAAGGAACAGAGTGCCTACGGTTTCGCAGACTTTTCGAAGAGAACCTCTTTTTCAGCAAATAGATCTACAACTCCCATTGTATAGTGAGAAATAAGAGAGTATGAGAGACTATAAACAAACTTATTATAGTGGAATCTCTAATCCCCAAACCATGCCGACGTAGGCCTAGTGTCGAACCACGTAAATCTGTGTGTTCATCTTTTCTTATTTCTTTTGCATTTAAATATTGTTCATCTTCATGGATATATGCACCAACACTGTATAGCGGCACTGGACCACTACTAGGGGCTCCACACATCACTGATAGAGGTCCAGCCCACCTCAGCGCATCTTGAGAATGGATCTCTCTTCCATTTCGAACTGTGCATTTTTGGGCGTTAACACATAATTCTTTTACAACTCTTTTTATAACTCATTTCATAATCATCCAATACAAGCATATATCATTTCATTAAAAATGAATTTGAATATTACAAAACTACTATTCATTTATAATTATTTTCTTAGACCCATCCCTCGTCACAAGTCCTTTTGATGGACCCGAGTAAACTGCCTCTGAGTACTACATGGGTTTTGAGAAAAAATTATTAGTTATATTTGATACTCGAAAAGAATTTAAATTCAAATTTTTAAAGTTTTTCTTGTAAATCAGCAAATGTTATATTACAAGTTAAAAAAAAAAAAAAAACTCATATAATACTTCCTCCAACGCCACCCCTCCAGGAGTCGTCTTGGTCATGATGTTCCTCAACATCCTCTTCAGTAATTGTCTCCAGAACAGGAAAAATGGGAATCTTAGTGAGTGAAATAAGAAGGGGTGGCGCAACCTCAACCCAAGAACTCAAACATCCGTTGTGTTCCTTCGCCATTGCCGCACCAGAAATGCTCTGTCCTGAGGAAGAAAGGAGGAGATAAGAAGATTGTTTCAGAACTTCTGGAGGTAGGTTTTCTTGAATGCAGTGGAGTGGGTTGAGGGTAAAGTAAGTGGAGATGGTGCTTTATATAAGGGTTAAAGAGATAACGACAAAAGAGAGAAGGACGTGGTACGAAATTGGTCGTCCAATTAAAATAAATTAAGGCTAAAAAACTTCGAAAGTTAGTTGGATACATGTGGAAAATATGCCGAGTGTGGGGAACACCAGTAAGAAAAAAACAAAGAAAAGTGGACAACAATGACTGGTGGCCTGCCTGCAACTTGCTTGGAGTTTTCTTCTTTCTCATGTCTGTTGGAGAACTCTGTGGTGGAGAAAAAGAAACATATCTGAACAGATTTTATTAGCAGAAATGGCAAGAATTGGAATTGAAGATGTTATGGCAGTTTGAATATGGTAATTAGATCTATTGTTCTTTGGCCCCAAATTGCATTTTCCAACAGTGAACTTCTTTCAGAAAGATCTTATTAGATTTCGGAATTGTAACTAAGTTGATTAATATTTCAATAAAGGCTCGAGATATTTAAAGGTCATATCATAAATTTAAGACTACATTGAGAAGTACATATAGATGTACGAAATGGGATATAATATTAATTCATGACTTAATATTGTCTAGAAACTTAAATATGATTTAACTTAAATCAAAATGTGTTGTTAAATTCTATTATATACCCTCCAATAAAAACACAACACATCAGCTAATCCCTTGATAGTTTTCAAGACCCAACCCATCAAAGGGTCATCACTAGAAGGCAAAGATATGAGGGAGGGAAATGTGAGAAGAAAGGACAAAGGGGTGAGAGTGTCAGGAGAAAATAGAAAAGGGAGAGGGGCTCAGACATGTAAAGCAGACATCCCTCACTAGTACCGAGATACACACATGAAGAGGGTCAGATAAAAGGGATAATATGGCTATGGTTTCGAGGGCTTTTCGGTTCTTCTTCGACTTCTTCTTCAACCTAAGAGTTCCAGAAAGAACCTCTTCTCCAACAAATAGATCTACAACTCCCTACAGTGAGATATGAGAGAGTATGAGAAACTATAAACAAGCTTATTATAGTTCAATCTCCCCTCCCCAAACCCTGTGAACATAGGCCTAGTGTCGAACCACATAGATTTATGTGTTCATCTCTTTTTATTTCTTCTACATTTAAATATTATTCATCTTCAAGGATATATGCATCGACACCTTACAGACGCACTGAACCACTACCGGGGACTCCACACATCACTGATCGAGGTCCAACCCACCTCAGCGCGTCCCGAGAATTGATCTCTCTTCCCTTCTAGACTGTGCATTTTTGGACGTTAACACATCATTCTTCTACAACTCTTTTTATAACTCATTTCATAATCATCCAATACAAGCATATGCCATTTCAATAAAAATGAATTTGAATATTACAAAACTACTATTCATTTAATATAGAGTTGTAATTATTTTCTTAGACCCATCCCTCGTTACAAGTCCTCTCTTTTGATGGACCCCGAGTAAATTGCCTGTGTGTACTACTCCTAGTACATGGGTTTTGAGAAAATTTTATTTGTTATATTTGATACTCATAAGGAATTTAAATTCAAATTTTTAAAGTTTTTCTTGTAAATCAGCAAATGTTATATTAAAAAAAAAAAACTCATATGGTACTTCCTTGGACGTCACAAAATGCTTAATTAGCAAATTATATCTAATACTTCCCATGAACATAATAGTCTTCAACTTGGATGATTATGTGATTTTAAGTATGATGACATCTTACAAGAAATAAGTGAAATACGTTGGTACAAAAACAAAATCGATTCAAGTCCTCGCACTAAACATTACTAATTTTCAAGGATGAACTACAAAACTCATTAATTCTAAGGTTTCAACATCAAGCCGAACCAAAATCCCAAGACCTAGCTAATTCAAGGAGCAGAAACTGAGAAACACGTACAAGGATCCTCAAATATTCAGGCCAGAGTCGTCTTGGTCATGATGTTCCTCAACATCCTCTTCAGTAATTGTCTCCAGAACAGGAGAAATGGGAATCTTAGTGAGTGAAATGAGAAGGGGTGGTGCAACCTCAATCCAAGAACTCAAACATCCGTTGTTTTCCTTTGCCATTGCAGTACCAGAAATGCTCTGTCCTGAGAAAGAAAGGAGGAGATAAGAAGATTGTTTTAGAACTTCTGGAGGTAGGTTTTCTTGAATGCAGTGGAGGAGTGGGTTGAGGGTAAAGTAAGTGGAGATGGTGCTTTATATAAGGGTTAAAGAGATAACGACGAAAGAGAGAAGGACGTGGTACGAAATTGGTCGTCCAATTAAAATAAATAAAGGCTAAAAAACTTCGAAAGTTAGTTGGATACATGTGGAAAATATGCTAAGTGTGGGGAACACCAGTAAGAAAGAAACAAAAAAAAGTGGACAATAATGACTGGTGGCCTGCCTGCAACTTGCTTGGAGTTTTCTTCTTTCTCATGTCTGTTGGAGAACTCTGTGGTGGAGAAAAAGAAACATCTCTGAACAGATTTTATTAGCCGAAATGGCAAGAATTGGAATTGAAGATGTTATGGAAGTTTGAATATGGTAATTAGATCTATTGTTCTTTGGCCCCAAATTGCATTTTCTGGTAGCTAGATAGAGTTTTATAGGAGTTCATGAATAACTAAGGGGATGAATATTTTAAGAGAAATGATAGTTGCAGTCATGAGTGTGCAAGTGTCGTGCAATCACTTTGAAAAAAATAGATAAATACGAGATCTACATGAAAAGAAAATTAATTTTTTAATAGTGAACCATACTCCTTTTCAAAACGACTGCACGATGCTTGCACATTCCATAACTGTAGGTAGCATTACTCATATTTTAATTATGGATCGAGATCTTTGAAGATCATGCCGGTCTCAACTTCGGTCCGGTCAATTTTTTCGGTCCGATCCTCCTTACACCCCTAACTGGATCAAGAGATTACAGCTTCTCTAAAATATGGTGATGTTTAGATTGCATTAATAAGTAATTGTAGATATTTCTAATGTCCCAAAATTGTCAAAACACCCCATGAGATATATGGAGGAGTGGTTTATAAGACAGCTATTGTGGTAAAGAAGCAAACTCCATCAAATGATCATTCATCTTGTAGTCACTCTCAACTATAATTTTGACAAACACTCCTTTAAATTTCTACTAAAAATGTATAATCTTCCTACTCGATAAACAAAGATATATAACATAAATGGCCTTGATAAAAATCCAAAATTCAAAGAAATCTAAAAGAAAGTGTAAAACAGGAAAATTGGAAATAGTTCTAAAAACTATTCTGAAAAAGTAAATATATATTTATATATATATATATATGGTTTCTTTCAAACAAATAATTAGAAAAATGAAAGAATTTACAGATAATTTTCATATTTAAGAAAAAAAAACTAATTATTTATCTTTTAAAATTATTTTTCGTTTATATATATATATATTTATTTTCAAATTATTTTTTATAATGTTTGTAATCTTATTATAAATTTTTTTTTTTTTTTTTAAGTTTTAAGCGTAACTTTGTCTTATCAAAGGAAAATGTGTATATTGTAATTTCATAATAATCTGGAGTATAATTGTTGAAATTGATAGTACTCTAAGATACTGTTTGAATAATGAGTTTTGTCACTCTCCACACACTACATTTTTAAAAAAAAAAAAATTAGTTTATTATTCTTAAACTAATTGAATTCTTCTACTCATTATTCATATATACATTTGATAAGAGAAAAAAAAAATAAAAAATAAAGTATGATGTATGGAGATGAGGAATAGAATTTTTGTTGAATAATGGAGTATGTGCATCTTCTTCAAATCTTTGTATTTGTTTAATAACGAGACAAAACAGATGATATTTTTACCATATGCTGCATTAGTCTCAAACTTGTATCTTCAAGTACATGTTCGATCAAATGGGTTACTTTGCCCTCCAATTACATCTCCCACACTGCATTCCACATCCTAAAAATTCATAATCCTAATTAATATTAGCATAAATTGAGGTTTTTCTTTGTTTTTTTTTTCCAAAAGAGTCAAGGCCACATGTCCTAGTGACCCCTCCTTGGCCTTTAATTTATTAAAAAACCCTCGCTTACGTTGGAGGAATACCATGCAAACAAGACAACTCCTCAACAAGCTTATAAGCAAAAAAGAAAACCACAACTAAAACCAAACCTACAAAAGACTTCATACAAGACAACGTAAAAAGACCCAACCCAGAACAGAACAAAATAATTACCATAAACTAATTCCCCCTCTAATAGATGGTAGCCCAACTCTGTCCAGTCTAACAATGCCCCACAAGCGTCTTGGTAAAGGGTCATCCACCCCATACGTACTCACTAGGCCCCCTCCCCCACTTCTCGCAAGGAAATCCGCAGCTTGATTCCCTTCTTTATATTGATGAACTACTTGATAGTATAAGCCATCAAGCACAAGAAGTAGCTCATCCTAAAAATCCCAAAGGTACCATAAACTGCAACGACAAGTACGGAGCCAATCCACAATAACCTTCGAATCACATTCCAACATAATACGTCGACCACCCAACTGTTTGCAAAACTTCACTCCCTGAATTAATGCACGAAGCTTTGCCTCAGTGTTGGTGCCAAAACCAAAATGCTCTGAAAAAGCGCCAACGAAATTCCCTTGATGACCTCGAACTATTCCACCACCACCACAATTACCCAGGTTTCCCCTACAACTACCATCCACATTCAATTTCCACCACCCAACAGGAGGTTTCTCCCAAGCAATTAACTAGGGACGCTGCCCCATACGCCAACTGAATGGAACTTCCATCTCGCATAAAAGCTGCACATCTACTGGGCCTATAACTGCATTATCTACGTTGGCCAATTCCCCCAGCCAAATACGGACCTCTTGCCAAACGCCCACCACTGACTCCTGCAAACCATCCATCCGCACTTTGCACCTCCTTCTCCACAAGCACCGAGTTAGAACACTTGGTAGAAGGCCAATAAGAATACCTTTCTTGGACGATTTTTTGGCACAAGCGAACCACACAGACACTACTCCACCCTGTCCCCGTCTGCATACACGCTACACCTAGGGAGACCGCAGCCAAATTCCACACTTGCTGAGCCACCTCACTAGTTGCAAGAACATGGTCCAATGACTCCATCTGTGGCATCTTACAGCAATCACACTTCGAGGCCAGTGAGACCCCACGGGACTGTATGCGCTCATCCACTGACAAACACCGAAACCTCGCCCTCCACATACACGCCGAGATCTTGCATGGTAATCATGAATGCCAAATCCAATCCATCCATGCACTACGCTCTCCCTTCATCCGAATCAATTCCCACGCTATTTTTGTTGAAAACTGGCCATCTGGACTCGGTCTCCAAACCAAGAAGTCCTTGCCCTCTTTACCAGCATAAATTGAGGATTTGAGTCTAATCCATCTGAACAATTCATCCAAAAATTACCAACATCCACTTTGTTCCCAAATACCCACAAAAAAAGAAGAAATGAATCATTAGGCTGCATTTGGATATTGAGCTGAGTTGAAATTTCTATGAATAGTAGTGAGTCAAGATAGTGGAGTGAGAGCAGTGGTAGCGGTCTCGCTAAAACGAATGGATCTTCAAAATTTGAAGAGGTTTGGGGTTAAAATGCTGGCATTGGATTCGGTAAATGAAGACCGACTGTTCAAAGTCTATCCTATTATTTTATTACAAAATCCTTCCTCCAACCGCCTTCCCCCTTTTCACCCGTGATTTAGTTTCTTCTCCCAGACCATTTCTCTTCTTCTCCCTTTCTTCCCTCCCAACAGCCCATGAATCTGTTTTAACATTTTTCCTTTTTCTTTTAATCTCATTCCTTTCCTTCCCCATTTCTATCTCCCATCTCTTCTCGACTTGGAGTGTTGAACAAGTAGATGAAACCCTATCTCCAGCCCAGTTCAAGGTCCATTTTCGTCGAACATGACCCAAGATAGAGATGAAGGAGCTCCCAGCTCCCTATAATTCAGCTTCTTCCTCTCCTTTGTCAACTTTGCACTGTAAGATCATCCTTTACATTCCAATAAAGTATATTATATTTATTTTGGGTCTAAATCTCCGTTCTTCTTGTTAAATTTCTAAATTGGTTAGTTAGGGTTTGATTGTATTTTTCATACTCGAAATTTGGTGTTTAAGTTTGAATGTCTGATTTGGATTGGGTGAAATCTGTATTTTATGGGTAATGCTTCAGATTTGAAGGAGATTGCGTCTCTCATTGAGACTAGTGCGTATGCCCGGGAGGTCCGATGAATTGTGCGTGTGGTCAGACTCACCATGGCTGGAATGAAAGTTAAAATGCACAGGTTCTTTCTGCGTTCCTCGGTTTTGCTATCGCCCCAGGTTGCACAATCGGCTATCCTCGTATCTTCTAAAGGTAACATTGGAGGCCTTGTGATTTTGGTTCTTCTTGAAGTTCCTGTTCTCGATAAAATGGCTGCTTTCCTTTTTTTTTTTTTTTTAAAAAAAGCACTTCAACTATTGAGGATTGGTTACAGGACGATGTACATGACATGGAACATCCACAACTCAAACTCCTAGAAAACACTCATTACCAGAGTTGGAGATTTACTGATGGATCAGAAGAGATATAATGAGGTAACATTAATAGATTGAGGTGTTAAAAAGAAATAACCTTGGACACATGGTGTAAAGCATAACATTGTTGTCTCTCAGGCAAACGCTTGTGCCTTAGCAAGCATTGCCTGACTGAAGAACTTGAATAGGAGAATTGTTGATGTCCTAGCATCCAGGCTCTACTTCTATTACTTTCTTTGCTATGAGCTCACCAGAGATCTTGCTGAAATTAGAGGGTGAGTTTTCCTATGTCATGAATACTTCATTCTCATCAATCAATGTTCTATCTGTGTGATTGAGCCAGAGATGTAATGGATTGAATGTCATGTCTTATATGGATCCAATGTATGACTAACTTAGACACACTTGCATTAGCAGTAACCTTCTTACTTATAAAAAAAAATTGTATATCCTTTGTAGTTTTGATAGGCTTAAAGTGATTCCCCTGAAGTAGAAGCAAAATATGGATCATATTTTGCTTTGCTTCTGTTTGATGGGAAACTAGCAGTTTTCTAAGACTTTGAGATGTTCAGGAACCATAATAGGCAGGTATACGAGATAAACTGCTACAAGAGGCTGATGAGTTGGGGTACTATTAACAAATGAATTAATGGGAGCGTTATATACAAATATCCATAAGCTTCAAAGATTTATATTCAACATAGAATAAAATAGATGCTTGCTGTTGGGTATATTTAGATGCTTGCTAATTATTTTGTGTGATGGCCTAATTTTGTGTGATGATAGCAGCTTGATGTTGAGTTAGATTAATCTGAGTTAATTCTTGAGCTTGTTGTGAAAGATCTTGTTGCTGTCATGCAGTTGCCTTGTCCCTCTCTTGCTCTCCACTACCCTCCCACCCTCCCTTTTGATTAATAATATGCATTTCGATCTGCCTAAACTATCTGGCATTTTGGACATTTTCCTTGTTGCTGTTTTTTATTCTATTCAATGCTGGAACTAGAGCAGTCCTAGGAAAGAAGTAAGATCCCCCAAACTGCATCAAAGAAAAACATTCAGACAGAAAGGTCCATGCACATGACAACGGTTTGCCAAAGTTAACTATGTCCATAGAAACACATTGTTGTCTAGGCTCCTTGGTGCTCATCTTTCAAACACTAGTGAAGATCAAAGGAGGCTTCAATATCTAATTACAGCACATGCACCTTAGTTTATGGATAGAATCTCCATGCTTGTTAACTTAACCAACTTTGCTTCTATATTGGTATCTGCCATATTATTTTCACTGAAATTATATGGTAGGATGGCTAAATTATACGGGATATAGAGACAAAATTCCAATTTTATGTATTGGTCATTGACAGCGAGGCAGGAATAATCCTTAGAGGTATTTGGCAGTTAAATTAATAATCTGTTCGCTATATCAGTGTTAGATTGTAATTAAGGCCATAACATAAAAACAAGAGAGAGCAAGGACGCCCATAGGTAAATCAACATATATACAAGTAGAATATTTGATGTGGATGCCAACAATTGTGAAAATAGACGTGCACAGGGAAGAGATAGATTTTCAAAAGGGAAATCTTAAATAATAAACAATAAAAAGGGATTGCAAAACATGAAAGAAAAAATTAAAAATATTATTTTAAAAAAAATAATATTATATTATTATTTTGATGAATCCAATGACTAATTCAATGTGGAGTTATGAATAAGGAGGTTTTAGATATATGAAAAATATGTACTTTTTATCAAAATTTGAAGATGTATTTGATGAGTACAATGTTGGTGCTCTGAGTTCTGTGAAGTCTACCTAAGATGAATTTAGATGTTTTTGAATATTAAAATAAGTTTAGATGTATTTTAATATAGGAAATTGAAAAGGTTATAGTACCCACGTATAAAGAAATTTTGAATTGAGATGAATTTCGTGATTTAAGCGTTGGGTATTTGAATATTAAAAGATCTAAATCTAAACCAAACTCAGCTGAACTAAATACAATCGGGGGAACCAAAGGAGACCTAAAAACCTGTAGAACAGAAAGTCACCCAAACACACCCTGAATTAAACAAGTAGCAAATCTGTGATGTTTTTATTTATTTATTTATAAATTACAATCTCGGGCAAAGTTAAGATACTGGTGTTCTCATGCATAAAAAAATAAAACAAGACCCAGTACTCTAAAACAAACAAAGACTCCATAAATCTACAATTTACAGTACACAGTTTTTGGGAAGACGTTAAAGTTGGTCCTAGGTACTGCACCATCATCATCATCTGGACCATTAATTTATTCTCGATCTTCGGTAGTCACATAATCAGCAAAAAAAAAAAACCGACTATGATGAATCATCCTGATCGAATTCCTCAGCATCCTCTTCGGCAATGGGTTCAAGACTGGGTGAATTTGAAGGTTTTTGGGGGTAAATGATGGGGGCCGGAGCCACCTCAATCCAACAACTCATGATGTTTCTGATCTCTTTTGCCATTGATGTTTTTCTTTCTTTCTCCGGCCACCCAAAACAAAGAAGACAGAAAGAGAGAGATGGGGGGATGATTCTTCAAAGATCTTTGCAAGAGGGTTTCGGAAAATAATTGAAGAGAACAAGAAAATGACCCAGATGAATAGGGAACTTGGAGTGCAGGCATTTATAGGAAGAGGATGCATAAAAGAAGATAAAATATCTAGGAAGGAAGAGACAGAGTAGCTTTGGGTCAAACAAATGGACGATAATCCGAGCATCCATCTGGACAGATACTGAAAATGGCGTCTAACAGAATCTTTAAAATCGGGTGACCGAACATCTCGCGAATTTGCGTGGAAAACATTTCGACCACAAAATAGATCATGAACGACAAGACGTGTGACAGAAATTTCGCAGCGAGTGCGAGCCCTCAAATCTCTCCCCTAAGATTCAGGGTTTGTCTGTGAGATGATAAAAAAAAAAAAAACAAAAATCGAATAGCATTTAAAATTTTAAATATTTAACTTTTTAATCTATTCATTATAATTTTTTTAAATTTTTAAATAAAATATAAAATTTAATACAACTTTTTAAAAAATTTTAAATAAAAATTATATTATAATAATATTTTTATTTTATAATATTTTTCTTCCATTCTTTCTTTATCATTTTTTAAAATTTAATAAAACATATTAATTCAAACTATTTTATTGCAATTCACAACATTTCTATCTTATCATTTAAACATGCCCTTAAATGAAATTACGAGTGATCATACTAAAGTTAATGTTATGATTACAGTATCTTACCACTTCAAAAGAAAAATAAAATCTCCTTTTTTGAACAATAAAAAAATCATTTTTCACGTTTCTAAATTTAATCCAGAATATTACATCTTTTCTGACCTTTGTCTTTACCTAAGATCAAAGTGGGAGATATGTTTTTTTATTTCCAGGTGCATTTATATTGGGACATACCCTCTATAAAGCTATAGAAATAAATCAAACACGTGTTAGCTGTACATAGAGAACTTAACTTAAAGCCAACGCCAAGATATATACTAACCACTACTCGGAAGTACTCAACCTATTACACAAAGAACTCAACCAACAGCCATCCAGAATCACAAGAGCCATGGAAAAGTGGTCAATCAAAGCCAACAACAATAACCAGCATATCGTCGAGACTAGGCGGGGGAAATTAGAGGAGCTTTGAAGATAATGTTCGGTTGGCAAGAAGCTCATTGAAGCTCTTCAAGAAACTTTATCAGTTGGTGGACATGGTGGATGTTGTTGGGTACGGTGGTCACACTACAACACAATTTATCTTTTGTGACAGAGGAAACTGTCACAAAAAATAACCAAAATGTCACACGGTTTGAAACCATCACCAAGACTATCACCTAAGGTGCGTCATAGAAAATAATTGGTGACGGTTTACTATTGAATCGTCACTAAAAATATTTTTAATGACGGTTGGAGGTGTTCCCATTGGTGTAACATTTGAACGTTTCCTTTTTTGTGATGGTTGAGATCTGTCACAGAAACTAACGTTCGGATATCCAATCGAACGTTTGAACGTCAACCCGACCAATTGGCAATCGAATGATAGAAGTTGACGTTCGTTGATTATAGTTCGAATGTATCATATTTACGTTTGAACGTTTATACATCCGAACGTTGACTACAATAAACATTCAAATTTATGTTCGAACGTTAATGAACCAATGTTCTAACGTAATGGGTATAACGTTTTGACGTTAGTTCGAATGTTAACGAAGAAGCGTTCGAACACAAGTGTTATGTTCGGAGGTTTGTTCGAATGTTAATTGTTTAAACATTTGAACATTTTGTTCGTTTGAGAGTGAGTACATTTGAACATTGAGTCCTACGTTCGAACGTTATGTTATAATTTTGTGTAATTATGTTCAAACGTTGGTTCGAATGTGAACCAATGTTTGAACGTTTTTTATTTATATTCTAACATAGAGATCAGAAATACTAATTTCATAAAATTAAAAAACATACCAATAATATCATATTACACACCATCATTTAACAACTAACAATATCTTATAAAGTTTCAAAATTAGATATTAAAAGTTATATACAATGATAAAATTGATAAAATTCATTTCTTCTTCTTTTCTCACCCACCACGATTCTGTTGCAATGACATAACACGCTCCATTTGCACCATCATCTCCCGCTGCACTTGCTCTTGGACTTCACTGCGTATTCTTTCCTCATGGTTTCTCTGTTGGTCCTGCAAATGCGTCTCTAAATGAGACTGTCGTTTTAAGAGAGATTCCAACTCTTACTGTCTCGACCTTACTTATTCTCGCGCTATGCAACTTCTAAATCTTTGGCAGGATTATTAATTTGTGAAGTCGACGAGGTTGAGGAGGATGAACCGGAATGCTTGAAAGATCGTCCCAAACCTCTTGCCATACTAGACTTGGGCCCGAGCACTTGCATGAATATGTATATGTCATTCGAAGAGTATTCCCCAGAAGGTGACTACATCTCTATCATTTTTTCATGCAATTAGAAAGAAAACACACAATAAATAATGTATTAAAAGAAATACAAATAAAAAATAAATTATTCACATGTTACATAATTTATTTAGCAAAATTAACACCGCTTACAAAATTATCTGCAGCAACAAGATCCATCCACTCACTACGCTCATTAATGTGAGTAGCAGCATAGAAATAAATGAGGAAAAAGTTTTCAGGATCATCACGTTTCTGACAAAGTGACATTAACAATTTTAAAAAGATAATGTTAGTACTTAAATAAAAGAATATCAGAAAAATAAATGAATTCTATAATTTATTAATTACCATTTTATCAGCAAGAAGGTGGAAAGACCTTGAACCGGCACGATGGTGGACAGTCAGAGCGGATCTATTCTGTACATTTGTAGAACTTAAGTGCTACAAAATTAATTAAAAATGTTAATTGTAATATATATACATATAATATATAGAACGGATATAAATGTAAATAATTAAAGGATATAAATCTAGAATACCTGATAATCTAGAGTTACGAAAAGATCACAACACTTTCTCCAATTGTCTAACTTCATTTGCTGGAAAGGGGACTGTGCAACCTCTTAAATGTCTCAAACTTCTTGAAGTGGTCATGACATCGTCCCTTGTGACGTATGAATAGTGTAGCCATCAACTCATTCACAGTTCTCGAATCCTCGCTACGGCCAAAGTCGAGGTCGAATTCATCCTAATAAGTGAATTATGTCAAAAATATGATATACTAATCTATGTAAAAAAAAATGTACTCTCAAAGTAAACTCACCAGCACACGACTCCGAATGTATTCCTTAATCTTATTCAAAACATTTCTCTATGATCGCACTTGAGGTGTCTGAACAATTATATGCACTAGCTTGCAGTCCTGATCCACAAGTTGAATTCTATAGAGACTATATTATGAACGGTGTTAAGTTTCACACTAAGGAATGTGAACGAAACCGGCACACACAGTGTAGTGGTGTAGTTGTTTATGAAGCAAATGATGTTAACTTTTAAACAAAATTTTGGAGCTACATTACCTTGGAGGTCATCAAATATACCTTTTCAAATGTGATTGACGGGATATTGGAAAACGAAGAACATAAATACAAATAGATAATAATTTTACAAGTATAAATATATCTCGTGTTCGGTATAAGGACGATTCTTTTGTCTTAGCATTCCAGGCATCACAAGTATTTGGAGAGTGGTAGAAAAAATTACTAATAGGAATATCTATGATGCACCCTTGATGGTAGAGGAAGAAGATGGAGAAACGGTTGATACTAAAAAATATAAGGAAAATGAATCTTTCAGGTTTAATGCATCTGTGGAACTTGATGAGGGGGATTTGGCTCCACTATTGAGAGATGATGTGACGAAGGAGCGAAACATAATACAATAGATGATTAATTAGCCACTAGATTAATTATTATCTAATGCAAAGTAGTTGCTGTATGTCAACATTATTATATATGAATGCATCTTTTAGAAGAGTTACAAAATAGTAATTCTAAAAATGATTTCTTCCGATATTTCTTCAGCCACTTCTAAGGTGAAATGAGGTCGTGATAAAGTACAAGGCATATAATTTGAGAAGCTCAAAATAAATGGTCTCATTCTAGTGAAGATAGAATCTGGCAATAAGGGAGTTACCAACACAAATAGTACCGATTTTATTAGTAGGGTAGGCTATATTGCTAGGCATTTTGCCCCCATGACTTACAAAAGCTGGAGGCACATCCCTGAAGTAGATAAGGAGGAATTGTATGCTCGGGCTCATGTAAGTAATCGTTGTGCTTATTTATTTATTTTTTTGGTTTAAAAAATATGTAATATATTTGTTTAATTCAATTATGTTTTAGGGAGAATTCCTCCTTGATTGGAGTGAAGATAAAATCAAACAGAGCATTAAAGCAAAGTTACAAAGAAGTTACAATAACTATCACCATGCATTGCACAAGATATTCAAGAAATATTCAACAAAAGAAGAAGCGATTGCTCATGTCCAAGATGATTTGAATCAAGCTGATTGGGAGATATTGTGTAATCGATGGGCAGACCCAAAAAACAAGGTATCATATATTTCAAAACTTTTAAGTAATGTTAAATTTTGTCGCGTATATATTCATAGGCTACTAGTATTAATTCCATGGTCATTAACAAGCAAACATAAAAAATTATTTTCTTTATGAGAAAACAAATGCAAATTGATGTCTATATTATTTACAAATAATGTAAACTATTGTATAGGCTTGTGATGGTATTGGAGTTTGAGACTGTGTATATATGTTAAAGAGTAGAACTAGTTGGTTGGTACTAGTTCCATTTCTAAATAAAATAAATATTGATTTAGGATGGACAAAAAGGCTAGCTGCTACCTACTAATAAAGCATGTAGTTCTTTTTCTTTTCTTTATATTTTTTATTCCTAGAATTAATTTGCAATTTTGGTTTTTTTTTTTTTTTTACTGAAATCGTATTATCAAAATGCCTTGAATAGAAGAAACTTGAAAGATAATCACATGGCTAGATCAAAATTTTTTGCTCAACTTCTCAAAGAAAATCTATTTTTAATTGTCATTTATACATTGTGATTTTTAATAATAGTGGGTTTTGTAATCTTTTTTAAATTTGTTGAAGCGTGGGTAGGATATTACTCTTGATTGATTTTTATAAACTCACACACTCAAAATATGGCTCTTCATGACTCCTACAATAGAAGAAAATTATGTATGTAATGCATTTTTCTTAGCAAAATAATTTACTTCAACTTGAGTCTTGGTTTTTTTTTATCGTAATTCTGGCATGGAGACGTTATATTTCTAGTTTTTTCTTTTTATTGGTATGAGAAATCTCATAATGTTTTGTTAGTTTTTGTCTAAGTTATTATATAGAGTTCAATTTTGAGTTAGAGTTAGAATATGCCAATCTTGCATTATTTTTTATTTTAATAATAACGGACCAAATTTAATTCATAAAAGAGAACATAGAAAGTTGACTTAAAAAAAGTCAGTTACAAACATTAATAGCTTTCCAGAACACTTCCATGACTGACATGGTCTAGTCCAGATGGCAGATCTCTAAAGACCTAAGTCTAAGAGATAGCACAACTCTGTTCACGATAGAGGTACCAGTAACCGGGTGACAAAATCCCATATCCCAACTAAGCGGAGTAGGGTGCACCAACCCCACCATAAGAACCGCCTAAACGGAGGGGGGGACCACTCCATTCGGACTAAGGTCCGAAGGCACTATGCTTTTAGATTTTTATTTTTCTAAAAAGTAAATACAAGACATGAAATAAAATACAATGAGAAAATATTGCAAAAAGGGAAAAGCAGTGCTCCAAGAGGCTTCTGTGGCGCGTGCAGTACACGCGCCACTCTGGGAGGAAAACTGATGGTCGATCTTGGAGTCCTGAACTCACAGGCCCCAGAAACACCACATGTGTCGTCGGCAGAGGGCTTCCCGGTGGCGCGTGAGAGCCACGCGCCGAACGTTCCTAGATTTTTGTCCCACGCGTGCAAGCTACTCACCACTCCTTTTAATGCCGCATTCGGTGGACTTGAAGATCGGCAGCTGGGCAACACTGTGGAGGGGTGAGTAAGGGTCTATGGATGCCGGAGGTTCCAGATCTGTGATTCTTCCTTATTTGACCGGAAAAAACACAAAAAAACACTAAAAGGAACACTGCATAGAGGGGGAGAGAGGTGGTAGAGAGGGAGGGAGGGGGAAGGGAGCTGAAGCTCCCACCCCCTCTAGCCAGATTTGTAGTGAAGGTTTAGAGAGAAGGGAGACCATTTTTCGAGAGAGAGAGAGAACATCCAAAACACTGTATTCATCTTGCATTATTTCCTTACTATAGTTCATAGATGATCTAATACTTTAACTTAACGTTCTATGCAAAGTTCTTTTTTTATGTGCAAGAGTTTGGTATTTACATTGTTGTTTATTAGTTTTTAGATTTGGTGTTTTATGGCACCATGTAATTAGAACCTTTTTGCATTATTGATTATTATGATTATTTTAAAATAGTGTATTAGAAATCTGAGATCTTACCTCTTGCTCACTTATTTTAACCATGGTTGTAAACTATACGGTCCAACAATAAACAAAAATAAAAAGTCTCAATTTCAACTTTGAGATGTTACTAATGTTTGCTTTTTCTTTTGTGATATTTTATTTATTAACATTAATTGATTTTATTTACTTGGGTTATGCGTTGGACTTGGACAAACACAATGCATACATATACTAACTTATTTTTCTAAGAAAAACATGCTCTTGCTTTTGTAGCATAGGATGAAAGATTTATGGATTGAAAAATGCTATTGGATCATCATGGATTGCATAAGATATTTTCAATGAGGTTTTGGGCATAAATCTGGATAGGGCAAAGGATTGGAAAATTATGTCATGCCTATTCCATCATCTTCATGTTCATCCAAAGTCATCTAACTCACTCAACAAGTAGAGAAATACAAGAATGAGATGGAGGTTTACAAGGAGAAATGGGAGCAATCCATGCAAAGGGTAGAATCTATGCAGTCAAATATCAATAATATGGTAGAGAAACAAAGTGAATATGATCGTAGCCTCTAAGAAATTATGGCACAATTAGATACTCATAGAGAGTCCTAAAGGGACATTCAATTTCATATTAAGTGTTTAATATTAATGAGGATCCAATCTTTTGTCATAATTGCGTTAGTTTTTGCGATAATTTTGACTTGATGGGGATTTTTTGGGACGAAGTATGAGACCCTTCTTACGACGAAATTGTCGTTGCTAAATGTGGTATCTTTTGCAATTGTGTGCTTTTGTTGTCATTAATAACTTTTACTGACGAGATATTTCTGACGAATGTGCAACAATTCTTTTTGTAACGCCTCGTCCCCGTGGGTTTGGGGAGTTAACTCATGTCACCAAAAATCATCTCCAATAACCCAGAGTCGCCATAAATTGTTAACCTATTTGTTCAACACAAATATCCATGTTCCTACATAATGACACAACAGAAGTACCTTGATAATATACATAAACATTTCCACAAAGACTAGGAATATCCATTACTCAAAATTCTAAAGCAACATACAATATTAACACTACCAAAAGACTCTCCAAAAAGTCCTTGTACCCTAAGGCACTTAGTCTTCTATGATTAACAACACTCACAAGTACTCCCTATTCCTGACTTTCAGCTGTTGCATCAAAATTATCTTAAACATATTATGGAGATAAGGGGTGAGTTATCAATAACTCAGTAAGTAGAGAACATATACTAGTATGCAAACATGAGCATTTACAGAGTTCAGAGTAAAGAACAAAATATTTTTATTTTCAGAATACAGAATCAGAACATGTTATCAAAAATATCAGAGCGAAAGTTCAGAAATATCATTAATAAAAATCCCTTTGGCACAGCATAACTGAAACATTATATCAGAACAGAATTCCATGTTTAACCCCCGTGGTAGGGTTGTACAAACCCCGGTGGCCAACCGAATAGAAACAGAATGTGAATCTTCCCCTTATTATTCTCGGAGTCCCGAGTGTGCATATAGGAAAGACCACACAGAAAACCATTTTGTTTCCAAAGTGGGTGCACCAGAAACAGAGAAGTTAGTACCAACCCAAACAGAGGCCACAGTTTTACACCCGTGGTAAGGTCAGAACAGAACAGAACAGAAATAGAATGTCATGCTAGAGGTTTCAGAAATCACATCATATCATATCAGAGTTCAGAACATTTTCAGAACAGAACAGTATCAGATCACAAAAATATAATTTATGCACAAAATTTCATATTCGCTCTCTTTTGCACAGTTCAGAAACAAAATGTCAAAATAAGCTCATGTCTACACTAGTTATGACAGAAAATACTTTCTTCTTATATAGAATTTCATGAGTAATGCAGAACAAATAATTGAGGTCGTTTTAAATTTCTTTTCGTAACAAATCATGCATATTTTCCAAAATTGACCTCAGTCCATTTTATTTTTATGCAAAGTTTAGCATACGAATCTCACTTATCTGAACTTCTTCGCTTTTCAGAATTTTTCCACAATAGTGTTGAACGAATATTTACCGTCACCTATAAAATAGTCACGTAACTTCCATAAATTCTCAATCCACCTATTTCGATATTTAAGCCTAAGATGCTAAAATAACTTATTTTAATTCCTCAAAAACCTAAATTCATGAAATCCCAAAATATTAACACTTCCCAAATTCCAACTAGATCTCTAACTAAAGTATTAAACTCTAACTTATTTACTATAGAAAATCAAACTATCGGATTTAATACTACATAACATAATTATACCATAATTCCTTTTTAAGTTATACAACAATAATTATTTCATACAAATGAATTGAAATGCAGCGGCAAGGACTTACAAGATTACAACTAAAACCGAGCTATGCGTGGAGGGGCAAGGCGCGACGGCTGGGCGAGTGGAAGGTGGCTGTCCTGACGGCAGTGCACTGAGAGAAAGATGAGAGAATGGAGAGAGAGTAATCACGGCATGAGGAAGAAATTAATACCGAGAGAGAGAGACGGTGGGGTGGCAATGACTTACCGAGGCGTTAAGGGGAGCCTTTCGTCAGCGACACGGAGGAGCAGTGATAGCAGCTGGACAACTTGGGTGGCGCTCGGAGGGTCACGGTGGCTGAGAGGGCATCGGTCTGTGGTATTCCAACAGGGAGGGTAATCTGTTTTCAGGAGTTAAAACAGGGGATAATCGGTTGGATTTTCCGTGAGGTTTGGGTGGTGTTTTCCGAGTGGGTGAGGACCGGGCTGTGGTGGAGCTGGGACGGCGTGGCTTGTTCACGGTGGTAACGTGGTTGACGCTAGGAGAAGTGGCTGCTGGACAGTGGGCTATGGTGGTTGGCTTAAGGAGGTGATACTACGGTGCAGAGGAATGGCGATGCTACGGTGCAGAGGGATGGCGTTCGGTGCAAATGTTTTGTTTGGCCTCGGTGCAAGCTGGTTAATTACAAGAAGAAAAGAACACCAACGCTATGGGAAAGAACTCCAACGTCTAACGCATACGTGTGGTAAAAGAATTGTGACACTTGCCGAAAATGTGAGGCATAGAGATGTGCATGGAGTGGTGAACGTGGACTGCTGTAGCTTAAGGGGACTAAACAAAATAAGGTTTTGTTTTACTGAAAGAAAATTAGGCTAGGCGGTGGGAACCTTGCTTGGCTCCGGACACGTATGGACATGCATGGCAATTAGCATGCACCGAGTAATATTGTGATGACCTCATCTACTTGAAAGAAATTCACCTGAAAGGTGCGGCGTGATTTACACATGGGTCTAAATATATCAAAGGCAGTGTTTTAAGGAATTTTATCAGAAACTCTAGTGTACTAGAAATTGGACACGTTAATGGACTTGGACTCGAGAAATAAATTAGGCCAAAATCCTCATATTCAAATATAAATCTCTCATCCAACAATATCCTCCAATCATTGAGCCTAAAGAAATTCATACTCTGTCAAAATAAAATTTTTGAACCTGTAAGGTGTTATGAAATTACTCGTTAAAACTCAAATGAGATTTTCAGATTGAAGCTCAAAAATATTTAATAGACTTGACATTGAATCCACCTCCACCTCCAGCTTCGAACTTATAATCTTTTAATTATAATTTTCACTTTTTTAAAAACAAGTATGCATAAACACACTTTAACACTATATATAACATTACATTTTTTTTATTTATTTAAAGGGAAAGTAAAGTAGCAAACGAGTGAAAGAATCCGAACAAAGTGAGCACATGTCACATCAAGAAAATAGAGAAGAGTATTCCTAGAACCCTACAACAAAATGGTGTAGTTGAGCTTATGAATAGGACCATCAATGAGCAAGCTAGGAGCATGAGGTTGCATGCTAGGTTATCACTAACAATATGGGAAGATTCAGTTAATATGCAATTAACCATGGGCCATTAGTTCCTTTAGAGTGCAGATTACCTAAGGAGGTCTAGAGTGGAAAGGAGATGAAACTTTCTCACTTAAAAGCTTTTTGTTGTGTTTCTTATGTTCATATTGATTATGATGCTCGTAACAAGCTTGGTGCCAAATAGAGAAGTGTTTCTTTATCGACTATGAGGATGAGTCGTTTGGCTATCACTTTTGGGACGATCAGAATCGGAAAGTCATCAAGAGTATAAATGTGATTTTGAATGAGAAAGTCGTGTACAAGGAAAAATATAGTATATTAGTATATACCGCAAATGCAGCTCATCACGAGTCTGAGTTCGTAAGCCTAAATAAACTTCCTAAGATCACAGTGCAGAGCAGAAGTATGAGTGATAGGAAGAGTGAGCCTAGTGCACCCATTCCTATTATTCCACAATCAGATCTAGAGGTTTCTACACCTACAGTTGTTGTATGTACGTCTTCTAGGACTTCCAAACCTCCATAACAGTTTTCACCAACCTTGAATTATATTCTGTTGATTGATGGTGGTGAGCAGCAAAGTTATGATGAAACCTTGCGAGATGAGAATTTTTGAGCAAGTGGGAGTCATCAATGAAAAATGAGATAGACTCTTTGTTATGGAATTAGACATGGATTGAACTTCCAGTATGGAAAAACGTTTTGCATAACAAGTGGATATATCAGTTAAAGACTGGCATGATGACAGTAAGAGGTATAAAGCTAGACTCATTTTGAAAGAGTTTCAACAGATGAGAGGCGCCATTGACTATTTTGTAGTTTTCACTCCAGTTGTAAAAATTACAACAATCAGGTTAGTACTGGGAATGGCGATTACAGAGAATGTACATCCTGAGCAATAGATGTAAAAACAACATTTCTTTATGATGACTTAGAAAAATACATCTATATGCATAAGCCAGACAGGTAGGACTGAAGAATTTTCAGTCCAGACCAGACCGAAAATTCTTGTGGTTGGCTTAAATATAATTTATTATTTTATATAATAGTTGTATAAGTTAATTATGTAATTTTCATCTAATCTATTAGGATTGACCATATAAAATGTTAAATAATATATGCTATCATTTAATAATGTATCATAAATCAGATGATAATATATTAGATACATAATACACTCATGCATAGTCTACTATTTACACTTAATTAAAGTAATTAAGTATATTTTTTAAAATACCTAAGTTGCAAGCAAGAATGAATAATCTATGTACAATGAAATTATTTGATATTCATTAACTATATATAAAATGTTAGAATTTTAATTTTTCATATAGGAGATTATTAATAATTATGCATACTAAAGTCTAAGTTAGTAAGTAGTAACTATTAACATCATAAATATAATTATAGTTAAATATTTTTTTAATGAGTTAGTTACATAATCCACATTAATAGTTCCCTTAATTTTATTAATTTAAAGAATTTTTTACTAATTTATTGCGAAAAGAAAAAGTGATGAAACAAAATTGGGTCGGACCGATAGCTACCGATTCGGTCCCTATGGGTGTTCGGTTCGATCCAAGATTGGAAAATCCTAGAACGAAGGGGTTCGGTCTGGTCCCAAAACCCCCCCTCGGACCGAACCAAATTCACACCTGCAGAAAGGTTCACAATACAAGGAAAGGAAAACCTCATTTGCAAACTGGAGAATAGCTTTTACGTATGGCCTGAAATAAGCTCCAAGGCAGTGAGTGATATAGAAAGTTTAACAATTTCGTGTGTAGTTCAGGTTACACTAGATGTCAAGCAAACCACTATTGTTATGTTAGTATTTTGACAACTCCTATATCATTATATTATTGTATGTGAATGATATGCTTATTGGAGGGTCTAGTATTGAAGAATTCAACAATTTGAATAAACAGTTGTCGAAACAGTTTGTAGTGAACGATTTGGAGTTGCAAAACAAATCTATGGCATGATATGCCAATTTCATCTATAAATTAATTGCAAATAAGAACTTTCTCATATATAGATAGTATCCAAAAGTAACGTGCCCAATCCAATAAGGATTGAATACATTTAACTAC
Source organism: Pterocarya stenoptera (assembly GCA_003123785.1). NCBI lineage: Eukaryota > Viridiplantae > Streptophyta > Magnoliopsida > Fagales > Juglandaceae > Pterocarya > Pterocarya stenoptera. The sequence continues at coordinate 230,481 of QEOT01006432.1, read as the reverse complement.
ATATGCTAGAATTTCCCACAAATAACAAGTACAACAACGATTAAGCTTGAAAGCATCGATCACGTTAGCTAGCGGCCAAGACTGTATTCGTTAACCTCACATGTGATCCACATCATTTCAAAGCAAGTTCCCTTTAAAATATTTGAATGCATCGAGCTGTTTATCATGTGTAGAATGATCAAATTAGCTACTGTGTTAAAATTTTGTAACAAATCGATCATTATAAATCTCATATCAGCGCCAATAATAATCTGACATATGTCACTTGACTATTCATATACCACGTGTATAAAAAGTTAAAAATAGAATGAAAAATAAGATTTTATTAAAAAATTATTATTTTTCATGAAAAGCTCAAATATAAAAACATTAATAAAAGCTCAATGTTTGAACGGAAAATAAAGAGTTTCAACATAGATTTATTGCAAAAATATTTAGAGGGAATGGAGAAATGTTCAAATGGTATATATTTCTTGTTCAAATGGTGACAGAAGTTTTACAATTTTTAATTGCAACACACTACCTTACTTAATTATGGATAAATATTTAATTTATATAAAAACTTAGCAATTAAATAATAGAAATAATAGAAATCAGTAATTAATTTAGAAAAGACAAAAATGATTTAATTCATAATTAAATGAAATTTACAAAACACAAATATTATCTATACAAAAACAAGAAAAATGCAAATAAAAGATATAGGCTACTATGATCCCAACTCCCTACACACATTCTTGATTGCAGCTAGGCATGTCTCTAGCTCTGTCAACCGAGTACTGATCGTGACCTGAGTCGCAGATAAAACATCATCTTTGTACGTAAGTAGAAGATGCTAGCATTAATCTTTGTACGTAAGTCAGAGATGTTAGCATTAATCTCTATACACAAGTTAGAGATGGCATTATGGATCTGTGTACGCATTGCATCAATCACCATTGATGTCTATCCTCGGATCTCTGCACACACTAGGGGTGTACAGGAACCGACCGAACTAGCCGTCACTGACGGGAACCGGCAGCTAGAGTCAGGAATTGGCTGGAACCGGCCAGCCGGCGGTAGGAATCTGCTAAAACCGACGTCGACCGATTCGGTCTCGGTTTGACCCAATGTCAAACCACTAAACCGGCTGATAGTAGATATACGTATATTTTTTTATATATGAAACGGCTTCGTTTCACTTAATTAAGTGAAACAACGCCATTTCACACATGAGGTTTATAAAAAAAAAAAAAAAAAAGGTTTAGCCAAACAGCGTCATTTCAAAGTAAGGTTTAATAACCCTTTCTCTCTCTCTCCCCCCCCTCCCCTCCCCCCTTCTCCTTCTTCTTCTTATCATTCCACTTCCCTCCTAAGTCCCAGGTCCCTCTAGATTGTAAGTTTCTCTGTCTCACTTCCCCTTAACAAAACTGAAGCCATCGCCCCCCAGCCCTGCAGACCCCCACATCGTCGCTACCCTCCGTTCGTTAAAACCATGCATCGCCAACCTACTCTCATCTCTCTGTCTTCTCCAACGTCTCTATCACTCAAGGTCTACTATTTTTTATTGTTTTTTTTTTAATTTGTGATTTTGTTGTCAATTTCGAGTTGATTTGTTATGCATTTTTTAGTATTTTGTGAATTTTGAGTTGATTTATTTTGAATTTGTGATGTGAATTTGGGGATGGTTTAATCACCGATCAGCACCGGCCGTAAGATTCCGGTCGATTCTCTCCTTTCCTGTTTTCTAGTTTTGATTGGCATCATAGATCTAAAAAACTATCAGTGCGGTTTCGGTCCAATTTTAGTTTTGGACTTCAACCGCACCGATCGTATCAATTTTTAGCCTTAGCACGCACTATATCTGCCATTTCCTCATGGGTAGCTGTGCCTGATGGCTCGGCCTGCGTGGATGTCTCATCGGTTGATATTCCATGATCTCTTGGGTGTGCATCTCCTTAAGTATCAACCAGCATTGGAATAAGATCATGAAGATGAAGTCTCAAGTGACCCATGCTTCATTACAGGGTGAAGGAGTTGATCAGTCCAATTGGCTCCCTGACACGCTTTGCAATATCTGGTAGGACCCCGACATATAGCAGAAATCGTATGATCAAGATCCTAAATGGCAATATATCTTTCGTAATGTACTGAGCCTCTAATCGAATCCTAGTGAATATATAACCGACAAGGTCGATAGGCATCCCATGAGCGACGTGTATCATAAACTTTGCCCGATCCATGCCAACCTCTGTCTTGTGCTACCTAGGATCAATGTTGTTCGCAATGATCAAGGTCATGATCTTGAAGAAACCAGATAGATTTTCCTGTTTGATGCTCTTTGTCTCATCATAGGGAGGAGAATTTGGACCAACAAGCAACTGCCTCATCTCATGATCAGAGAGGCCGTCTAGAGAATCTCTATCGGAGCCCTCGTCCTCAACTGTCTCTCCATCACCCTAGCTAAAGACTCCCTGGGTACCACGTTCAGATACGCGTGTGCAATCGTAGGATACTAATGAAATCAACGAGTCTATCCATTGAAAATGTAACTGAGGCTCCACAGACCGAAAAAATGTATGCATCATTGTCATCTCAGCTGGAATGATTGAGATCTCGATAAAACTCTTAGACAATGTCGATATATCAAACAAGGTCTCATGTTTCGTCCTTCTGGTCGGGGATTGGTGTCCAATGACATTCATGGAAGACATCTGGCAAGGAACGACCCTCCCAAAGAAGATCCTAAAAGTCAGAGATTGTCACTTGACGTTCCAACAAAATAGTCATTTCTCGAACTACTTCATTGGAGGGTTGTCCTAGTCTGTTACGCTTCTAGCCCCTATAAGACATTGTCAACCTGAAATTTAAAAAATAAAATTCAGAAAATTAGTTATAAAATATCATGCATAAATCTCAAAAAATTATATACTAATTAATATAATTTAAAACTGTTTTGTATTACACCGTTCGAACAAATAATTAAGCATCCGAACGTTAGCAAAAATTTCAAACGGTTACACAACCCTTCAAACGTTACTAAAAGCATAAAAGCGTTCGAACGTTAAACATATGTCTTCGAATGCTTTTGATTGGTCACTCAACCATTCGAGACATGTGTCACACCTGTTCAAACGAATAAACCACCGTTTGAACAGTTTCTAGATCAAGCTCAGCAATGGCTAAGTCAACTTTATGACCATTGCAACGAAAGGAATGCATAAATTCCTTTCATTCTTCCACAAATAATACACATACAAGGCTGGGATGTACATAGAGGCATCCCGGCCTTGTGTTTTCTGGCCACCTACAGTGTATATCGATGAAAACTATTCATTTTCTTATTTTATATAAAATATCAATAAAAATAACAAGGAATAAACCTATTATACATTATTAAGCTGTGCATCTCTTTACTAGAAGTGGTATTTGACAGTGGTGGGGACACAACGGTTCAAAGACAGTGGAGTGTTCGACGTCGTTCATGGAGGGTTTATAGAGGGAGAGAGAGAGAGAGAGAGAGAGAGAGAGAGAGAGAGAATGCGATCGATCGATCTAAAAGTTCAGAAGTTGTTTATATGTGTTATACCATTTGAACATATATTTTACATTCATATGGTACTATTCGAATGTTAAAGCAAAACGTACCTATGATGTTTCATACAAGGTACTGTTCGAACGCCAATATGTACCGTTCAAAAGGGTACCTCATATACACTAATATACTACTAATAATAAGGCTTGAAAAATGATAGTATGACTCACAAATGTGCCCACTCATATATATATATATATTATATTTTCTCAATAGTTAAGGAAGTAACTATTAATGAATTATACATATATTTTATTTTTTCTTAATGGTTAAGGATGTTAAATACTTAAAGAAAAAAAAAGTCATTTGCACTAGTTTGGGACTGCACATTTGGTGTGCACCCTAGCATTATCCATAAAGCTAAACCCACCGAGACTTGGGTCCCGATGGTGTCTATCGAGACCTTTTTTTGTTTAACTATATAAAAAAAATTTATAAAAAAATAAAACTTGAAATAAAAAAGTCATTATGCCTTATCAGTAAAATTATACTAATATTATAGTATAGCAGTATACTAATATTATAGTATATTAAACTATACTATACTATACAATACTAAAATATACTATACTATACTATATTACACTATACTATAATATACTATACTATACTACACTATACAAAACTATATTATATTATATTATATTATACTAAACTAATACTTTTTTTATGACAAATATACTAAACTAATACTATTACTATCAAAATTTTGAATACCATACCAGTCAAGGCACTAGAACGAAATATTTCAGTACCGATACCGTTTCGTTTCGGAATAATTTATACCTGGATAAATTATATGTATACAAGTATTAACTATCTTCCAAAATAACAACAAAATAAGTCCTAAACTCAATACTTCTGAATACAAGTCTTAAGTTTTGAGTTACAACTAATATAAACATCAACATTATCATGATAAAATCATTAACGTCACCACCATCATAAAAAATACTCATCTTCATAAAAAAGACAATAAGGATCAAGATTCGACATGTTAATCAAAATATTTTTATCAATGTCACCACTGCCATCAACATCAACACCAACATTATCATCCTTTTCCTCATTTAGTAAGGCTAATGGCTACTCAATACTTGCCCAATCCAAATCTTCTCCATCAAGAAGCTCAGATTCTTCACCCACCCATTCTTCCATCAAGTCAATGTTTTCAAGATTGATTGGATTTAAAGCATCTCTTCTCCTTTTTATGCTCCTATCAAAATAAAATCAAACATAAGTGAAAATGTTATATATTTTTCAACAATGAAAAACAACCTCTCTCGCAGCTTCAAGTTATAACGAACAAATACTAAGTCATTCAAACGTTTATGCACTAATCTATTTCTTCGAATGAATAAAATCAAATGTACTCCAGTTTCTCTCACATTCAGTTGCACTACAACATTGACTTAGTACTCGAACAGCAAACTTTTGAAGCGTTGGAACCTCGCAACCAAATTGGGTCCACCATGCAACTATAACAATAATGCAATAATAAATTATTAATTAAATGCAAGTAAAAATAAAATAAGATAAAATTTAAAGTACAAAGTTACACAATTTAACAAATGATATTGATAAATGATAATACCTGGATTAATCTTATCATGCTAGTGGATCGCTAAAGAATGTCCAAACTCACCTACTGCATTCTTATACAAGTCAAGTTCTGCATTGATCTTGTTTTGAGTATCGGGATCAAATTCCATCTTCATAACACAGCTGCTGAAGCCTCTTACAACATCATTTTTACTTTTAAAGTTGGGGCTATAATAAATTCCAAGGTTAAGAAAACAACCTGCCACATGTAATGGATTGTGAAGCTGCTTATCCCATCTAAAATCAATGATCTTGGTGAATGGACTGAATACACTAACTTTGTTATTGCATCTTGCTTTTATGTTCTCCTTGGCTCTTTCCATTGCATCATACAAGTATCTCATTGCAGGCTTCTCATCCCCGTCAACAAGTCATAGAACACAAACCAAAGGCTCACTAATTTCAACAATAAATTGACATTGAGCCCAAAACTCTTTATCTTCTACAGCAATGAGCTGCACTTGGAGACCAGTACAAAAAGCAATACTTCTGCTGTAACTTTTTTCCTGCAACTTTATAACTTGCATCATTGTCCGTTATGAACTATACAAGATTCTCAGCTTCAATTTCTTAAACAACCTCATCAAAGATATTAAACAATGTTTTAGCATCTTTTCTAGGGCCAAATGTATCAACAGACTTCAAGAACATTGTACCCTTCAGACAATAAACTAGGAAGTTGATTATTGATTGTTCCTTCTAGTTTGTGCAACCATCTGCCATTAGTGAACAACCAGTCTCATTCCAAACCTTCTTAATTTGTTGCAAATAATCTTGAATCTCATCCACATCTATCTTTAACAAATTTCCTCTCAACTCATCTAAAGAAGGGCCCTTGAATCCTAACCCGATGACAGTCATAGCATCAATAGCTGATTGATAAAACTTGGATTGAGCTGCATTGAAAGACAGATTAGCATCATACCACCAGTGTGCTACAGCCATCTTTGCTTTTACAATCATCTCCTTTGAACACATAGAACTCTTAATTGAAGGTTGGGTCCCAGGAGTTGTTCTTGGAGCAAAAAATCTACTCAATCCCCCCACTGACTTTCCAGTTCCAAATTCTTTTAACTTCCCTTTATCTTTTGAAAGCTGAGACTATCCCTCTATACTATTACTATCATCAATATCATCAGATGTTAAATCTATATTGCCTCCAATCTCTGACCTTAATTTTCTTTTCTTCTCTTTGTTTTTTTTCATTTCATCCAGCAACTCCTTCATTTGCCATTTCAAATCTTCAGAGAGATTTTTACATGCTTCTACATCACCTAGAATCCTAGGCAGATGATGCTTCAACCGAGTGATCTCGCCACCTCTAATTACTTTATTACAATATAAACATCAGTATTACTTCTTGCCATTGGCACTGCACGTGCATGGGCCCATGCTGGATCTTCTGATCTTATAAGAGCAAGTGTTGGAGTTGAAGTCATACCACCAGTTGATTGACAACTAAATATTTTTAACTATTAAAGTATAAAAAATTAATACTTATAAAGTTATAAGTGAGCAAAATTTTAAAAAGAAAAGTCAAAAGAAGTAAGAAACTTAGAAAGATGAACAACATTCAGCATTTAAAATAAAATAATTAAAAGCTAATTAAAAGAGAAATGAATAAATGCCAGGTTTAAAAATTATAAGATTAGAGATTATATTTTTAAAAATTATATTTGAAATGATACAAAATCATTTTGTAAATTTGTAAAAAGATTCTTGAATTTCTTATTTTTCACCCTCCTTAATTTCACAGATTTTTTATAATTAAACATCACCATCAATTTCATTAGATTTCTTAACAGTATATATTGACAATTGACATTAATTCCATGTAAGATCAAATAGTAATTGCAAGTGAAGATTGAATCACAGAACGTTTTTTATCACAAATTTTTTTTTTTAACACAGATTTTCTTTTTATCACAAGTTTTTATCACAAATACAATGTAGAATTTAAAAACAAACAAACACTATAAAAATATAATCTAAAATATCTTTATGGTTAAAGAAAAAATCAAATTAATAGAAAAAATTACTCAAAGCTTAGCTCATACCGTGAGACGACGGTATCACAGATTTTTATCACAGATACAATGTCGAATTTAAAAACAAACAAATACTATAAAAATATAATCTAAAAGATCTTTATGATTAAAGAAAAAATCAAATTAATAGAAAAAATTACTCAAAGGCTCAGCTCATACCGTGAGACGACGGCGGACGACGACCAGACAACGGCACAAGATGATTGCTAGGACTCGGATCACTGTTGTTGCCGACTGAAGCCTAAAGGTCTTGAAGTTAAGTCTTGGATGAGGAAGGCCGAAGAGGCTACCGCTGAGATGAAAAATGATTTGGGGAAAAAAAAAAGAATGTAAATAGTGAAGTGTAAACCTAAGACACGTGAAAGTCCTATTCTCGAAAATGCCCTTGAGTTTTTACTTAAATTTTGAAACTGCCATCCAGTAGTTAGCAGCCGAATCTCATACCGGCCGAAATAGATGTTTTGGCCGAAACGTACCAGCCAATATTTTCAGTGGTATTAAATTCACTATTTTCTGTACCGCACCAATGATCGGTTAGAAAAATACTGGCTGGTACGGAATTAAAAACATTGATTACTATAGTAGTATTACTAATGTAATACAAGACTACACTATACTATAATATACTATACTACACTATAATCTAATACTATGCTGTACTATACTAATACTAACTATGATACTATATGTAAATAAGTTAATAACTATATAAATTACTATAACTATTGTTAACTTCGTGTATTGTACGCATTTGGGCTGGGTTCCAGCAACTCGGGTCTTGTTCTTTAACCTGCCCACTTAAGAAAGCACAGATAGTGGGTGGCCTTCGTGGAGGCTAGGGAGTATCCAATACTTAAGTTAGTATATCTCCTTAGTAATTTGTGCTTGAATTTAGAGGAATCGGAGAGCCTTTTGCATACCTGGGGTTCAGCTTTTATACTAAGTTTCTGGGTCGGGACAACTCATACCAGGCTTTGGGAAGTCCATGTCACTTCAACTGTTCACTTAGTAAGAATGTTTTAATGAGGTGTGGCTCCCTAACTCACTTTACCCTGCGAACATTCCTTGTTAAGCCCCTCCATACCTACTGTCAGGAGATCAAGGGTTCCCTGTATTTCCCACCCACCTGTATGCGCAAGTTCTCTAGGATTGGGTGTCATCGGGGAGGTGTTAGGGCAGTGAGTCCCATCTGCACCTACTGTCCCTTTCCTCACATGTGAGTTTGCTTCATGGGAAGGTTTTTCTCATGGGCTGAGTCCTCTATAGAGGCCCACTAACTCCTTTTAGGGGAGGGTGATTCTCCTATTGACCAAGCTTTGACTCCTTTTAGGGGAGGGTGATTCCCCCATTGACCAGGCTTTGACTCCTTTTAGGGGAGGGTGATTCCCCCACTGACCAGGCTTGACTCCCCCAGTGATTCCTCGTGGGCTTGCTATATGGGCCAATAAGTGGGAAAAACCCTCTTATAATTACCCCACCAATTCTTATCAGACTAGGATGGGAATTCCTTTTTGCCTTTGTCTTCATGTTGTTACTTTCCCGCAGTCGCTGTCGTTGATTTCCTCTTCTCTACAAATAAGTGGTTATTACTCTCCTAGCTATGCTACATGCTAGTCCTGGGCTCTAGGTTATTATTGGCACACTTTTTTTATGGTTGGATTTTGTACTTGATTCTGTCCCTCCAGTTCCCTCAGCATTGATAGTATCAGGCGGCTCCTTCTCTCCACGTCGCATCGTACAATACACACATCGGGATTTGTGCACGTCTTGCTAGCTTCGTGGGGTGTGTGAGTTCCCATGACTTTTGGGATGCTAACCATTGCCAGGGTTTATTTAAATCCCCCATTCGTTGTTAAAGCCCACTTTGCTCTCTCTTCCGTTTCAGAGTTCGTTGTGCTTCCTCCCTTCCTTTCTCTTCAAATTTTTCTCTACGACCCTGCGTGTATTTTGCCTTCCTTTCTTCCATCTTTCCATTCATATGGCACCAAAGAACTCTTCACGCCCTGCCCCTAAAAACCCTAAGCCTACCAAGCCTTTTGGTTCCTCGTAGGCTCCCGGGGCTTAGACCCTCCTAAGATTCATACGGAGTCACAAAGATTCGATGGGTTCTCGTGGAACTCAGTGGTCACTCGTAGTGGGTTGGAGTCATTGAAGTCAACCTAAAAGGTGCCTGGTAATGTTGAGTTTGAGGGGCCGTCCCCCAAAGAAGGTGCCGAAGATTCCGAAGGGTATGTGTCAAAGGTTGCTCTGTACCCTAGCATGTGTTCTAGAAGCCTTACGCTGCCTTTCTGCCATTGAGTTCATGATGTACTAGACTACATGCATTTGGCACCTGCCCAATTCCACCCAAATGCGTGGAGGATCTTGGTTTCATGATGTGTCATCTGGAGGCAAGCGCTGGAGGAGGTAGGTGCCGAGTACTTTGATCTCACTTCTCGCGAGTTCCTTCTTACCCATAATCTTTTGAAGCAAAACGGCAACACATGTAGTTTTAGGTCCATTTAGGCATTGGCTCGTTTGGAGCCACAATATAACAAGGTAAAGGGGTGTTGTTGACGCTTCTACTTCTTGTTCGGCAAAAGGTGGGAGTTCCAAGTCGGGTAGGTCAACCGGCGTGACTACCCCCTTCGCGCGACTTGGGGGGTTGTGGGTGATGACAAAAGCTTGAGACCCTCGGCGACTCCTGAGGAAGTGAGCAAGATCGAGACCGTTCGTGCTTGGGTGAAAGCCCATCCGAACGCTATTTTTTCTGAGGCCCTGTTAGACAAGGGCAGCCTTCAATGATACTTGCCTCCCCCGACCAACATGCATTTTTCTGAGTGGACCATATCGATGCAGGCGACTATTCCTAAGGTCCGTAGGCATTCCCCTATCCCACTGGTGGACAAGAAGGGGAAGAAACCGAGAAGGGAGTCTCCTACCAAAGCCAACTTTGATGAAATGCCTATTCCATCTCTAGGGCAAACTTTAGTTGTGGTGCTCTTTCAGCGGCCAAAGTCATCGTCATCGAAGAGGTTAGAGGATACCGTATCGTCTCCTCTCGTCTCGCCTTCTTCTCTTTCCCCACTAGGGGTGTATGGCTCTCATTCTTTTCGGCAAGTTCCGGCCGATCCTCTGATGGCCAATCTCACACAGCTCGGAGGGATTCTCACTATTTTAGAAGCTTCTTCTCTGACTCTATCGGGCAATATGGGGGTTGTAGAACTCTCGGCCGGAGAGGAGTTGCTCTCCTTGCGATTTTATGGGGTCCTTTTGGACCGTTCTATTTGGGAGTCCCATATAGTACCCCCGTCCCCTGACATTGACCTCAAGAGGGTTCCCTCACCCATATACGAGGATCTTCTTGACCGGGTTTCTATCCCAGAGTCTCCCATCGCTTATTCTCCTGATACTTTCAACAAACGAGTACATCCAAGGGCGTTCAAGATCAGGGATCTCGTACTGAAACGAATGGGAACAACTACTTGAGATGAAGGAAAGTTGGGCCCTTGATGGGAAGACCCCTATGTGGTCACTACCAACAACCGTCCGGGCTCCTACTGGTTCTAAGACTCCCAAGGGAACGAGCTGCCACACCCCTGAAACGCCTACCACCTACGAAAATTTTATTGCTAAACAAGTTATGACTTGTAATTTACATTTCCATGTCAACAGTGTATACTCTCTTAATGAAAGTGTGGCTTTTTAGAAATAAAATACGTCTCACCTAGCTTGACTCCTTACTCCAACAACGTAATCTCCATTGCCGACTACTTACCTCCCCACGAGGCCCCAAAGACATAAGTTGAGCCTAAAGGCTATTTTATCCCTCTTGCAACAAAGAGTGGGTGGTTGCCCAACATTTACCTTCCTCATGAGCATCCATAGGCAGGAGCAGGTCCAGTTCCAAATTGCCTGGTAACTTACCTACCCGTGGGGCTCTAAAAGGAGAGATGTGCCTTAAGGCCATCGTATCCCTACTGCGACGGAAAGCGGGTCTAGCCCCTCGGCTACCTAAAAACTTATCCCGACCTCGGTTACGACGAAGAGTGGGATCAGCACGAGCCTGACCCAACACTTACCGTCCCAACCTCTCTCGCATGGGAAAGCGGGTCTAGCATCTTGGCTGCCCGACAATTTACCCCACCCCAATCACGGCAAAGAGCGAACCAACTTCTCAGCCGTCCAGCAAACCACCTCCTCTGGGGGACCAAAAGGGCAGGCTAAACTTGAGGCATCAAAACGCTTCCCTCAATAGAGAGCGGGTTTAGTCCCCTCCCGATCCTCTTAGTGCTGAAGTTGGCGACTAGCATAGTCACCACTAGGGTGTCATCTTGTGGATAGAGGACCCCCCCTCCTTGTCTTCTCCAAAGGAAATAATAGGGCATTCTATTAAATACACTTCTTAGTATCTTGCTTGCCTAGTGTGCCTTTCGACTGGATGAGGTCACACCTTCGTTGGTGAATACTCCGGCGATGGTTCTGATTTCTCCCAAGGGCGATTAGCCCTTCCCATGATGTGGTGCACGGGGGCAATCGTGCAAGGGTCCCCACGCACCTTCCCTTTGCCTTGGGCACCTTTCCCTCATTGGCCTGTTAACCCTTCAACACTTCTTTCCTATGATCTCCTCTTCCACTCTCACTCTAGTCTCCAGGAGGGAGGATACGGCAACCTTAGTCGCCCAGCCTGTTCTCATTCCTCTTTCAAGAAAATGCAATTTTCTGTGTTATAAGTGTTGGACTGATGGTAGGTGCAATAGCGGTGACTAGTGCTCTTATAGCCATCTTCTTGGGCGGCTTGCCAGTAAAATTGAAACCCATGCCTCTTGTAGTGGCTTCCTCCCTTCTGTTGTCACATGGTCACTTCTCTAGCTTCTCGTGAGTTTTGCTTTTGGTTGGTGCCTTCACTTTTCTGTCTACCTACTCCAGTTCCTTTTTCCTTGGTTCAATCAAGGCTTGGAGTGTATCTTCGATGTTAATGAAGTTGTCAGCTTGATCCATGAACTCTCGCAGTGTGGCGGGAGTTCTCCTCGCCAATTCTACCATAAACTGGAACCAGGGCCATAGTCTTCCCAAAAGCGTTGCCAAAGTTATCTTCTTGTCTTGGTCATCTATAGTCATGCGCTCTTTGTTAAACCTGGATAGGTATGCTTTCAAACCTTTGTCTTTCGCCTACTTGATAGTAAGGAGATACGCCGCAAGGCGTCTTCTTCTTCTACAGGCCATAAATTGTGTGAGGAACAGACAAGCTAACTCCCCAAAGCTGTCTATGGACTCGGGTGCCAAGGACCCGAATCATACTCTTGCTGGTCTCTTCAGGGTCAGTGGGAAAGCTCTACAAGCCATTTCTCCTGGGAAACCATGCAGAGTCATGTGGGCTCTAAAGGTTTCCAGGTGTTTGAGGGGGCTTTTGGCCCCGCGTACATGGCCATGAGGGGAACTCGGAATTTTGGTAGTAGGGGCACAACCATCACCTCCTCACTGTAGGGTAAGCTCGAGCTGGTGAGCAGTTTGTCTACTGACGATGACATGCCCATCTTTTTTGCCATCTTCGTATTTCCCATTGAGGTTGTGCAGCTCCTTCTGCATATTTTTTCTTTCTTCCTCTACATCACCACCCCTTCCTGCATTTCTAGATCCAACGTGTTCGTTGTCGCTTGGTCCTGCATCATTCTCTAGTCCGTTGGATGCTACTTTGAGTGTCTCATTCTCTCTTCGGAGGGTCTCCACTTCGGTAGTTAGTTTTCCTACTCGGGTCTTGGGTCTTTCACCTGCACACTTGAGAAAACACAGAGAGTGGGGGGCCTTGATGGAGGTTGGGGAGTCTCCGATACTTAAGTCAGTATATCTCCTCAGTACTTTGTGCGTGAACTTAAAGGAATCTGAGAGCATTCTTTGTACTTGAGGGCTTTTATACTAGGTTTCTGGGTGGGGACAACTCATACCTGGCTTCGGGAAGTCCATGTCACTTCAACTATTCACTTAGTTAGAATCATTTCATGCGGTATGGCTTCTTAAGCAGCATCATTAATGCAGCGTAGAGTCTAAGGAGTGGTGTCATTAATGTGGCGTGGCTCTCTGACTCACTTTACCTTGCGGACGTTCCTTGTTGAGCCCCTCCATGCCTGCTGTTAGAAGATCGAGGTACCCTGTATTTCCCACCCTCCTGCTTGCGCAGGTTTCTAAGGGTTGGGTGTCATAGAGGGAGGTGTTAGGGCGGCGAGTCCCATTTGCCCCTGCAGTCCACTTTCCCCATGTGTGGGTTGCTTCGTGGGTGAGTTTTGCTCATTGGCCGAATCCTCTATAGAGGCCCACTAACTCCTTCTAGAGGAGGGTCGTTGAGCTTGACCAGGCTCTCTGACTCACTCTCCCAATGATCCCTCGTGAGCTTGTTATGTGGGCCAATAGAGGGGAAAACCCCTTACAACTAGATTATAATATTATAACATATAAACTACTACAAATACTATTTTAATACTATGCTATCAAGTATGATAGATTATGATAGTATATATCATAGTTTAGTATATGATAGTATAAGGAGACCCATCAGCTTATTAGAAAGGGTGACCGACTTAAAACGCTCGGCTCTCTGCTCTCTAAAACCAGACCCTCTCTCTCTAGAAGTTCTCTCGTCTAAACACAGCGGGGGAAGGGGGAGCTTCGGCTCCCTCTTCCCTCTCCTCTCCTCCCTCTCTAACGTCAGCCCTTCGTCTCCGACGATTTTCGTTTCATTTTTGTGTTTTTTTTTCAGCTTTCGGCGAATAAAGGGACTAGCCGATCCGAGCTTCTCCGGCCCCCATCCTCCTACACGCACACCTCCAGGAGACTCCCCTGCCGCTGATCTGTAAAACCCCTTCTTGCGGCCTCCTCCGGAATGACACGTTGCCCGCACGCGCGGGACGTAGGGTTCGGAGCTCGCCTGAGTTTGGGCTTCACACGTCACCTAGGATCTCTCCGACGCTGCTACACGTGGCGGTTTCAAAACCGGCGCCTCTGAATCCTCTCAGCTCGTCCATCTGTTTCTCCTTGTTTCGTGCACTGATTTCCTTTACAGTGTTTTAGTGTATTTTCTTTTGACTGTATCTAGGTCTAGAAAAAAAAAAAAAAAAAAAAACCCATAAATGTAGTGCCCATTAGGACTGGGTCCGAATGGTGTTTCCTCCCCCTCCGCGTAGGCGGAATTGGTGGGCGTTTCCTCCTCCCGTTTATCGAGTTTGGAGTCTTTGTTTGGTGGGTTCTGGTTCCTCTGTCCTGAACAGAGGAGTGGTATCTCTTAGACGTAGGTCTGTAGAGATGCTTTGTTTGGACTAGACCTTGCCAATCACGGTGGTGTACTGGGATACTTCTAACGCTTGTACTGACTTATTTTTAAGTCAACTTGTAAGTCCTCTCTCTTTAATGGAACGAGATTTGCTGTTATCAAAAAAAAAAAAGTATATGATAGTATAATATAATAGTATATAATATATACATATTGTTGAGGTCGAGCGAACGGTGTAAATCTGGGCATGCTAGGCCCAGCTAGAGCCCCGCCCCTGGCTCTCAATTAATCATGTTTCTCTTCTACATGCGCACTCACACGTGCACATTCAAACACCCACACGCGCTTTCTCTCTCACACACACACAACCACCTGCACACACACATACATCCACACGCACACACACAGCACTCACACACACGCGCACTCACACATACACGCCCACATGCACACACATGCACACGAACACACGAACGCCCACACACAATGACACACCCAAACGCACACACACTAACACAGGCATCACGCACGTGCGCACTCCCACACCCACACACCCACATGAACACATACACAAACACCTATAACAAACACCACACACACAAATGCATACTCATACACATACACGCACAAGCACTCACACACGCAATCCCACACAAACAAGCATGCACATACACACACAAACATGATTGCACATACATACATACACGCACACCCAAAACATAAACATACACTCACACACCCTCACGCATGCACATAGAAATGCACCCACTTGCGCACTCACACACAAATGCACCCCCACTTACACACTCACACACTTAGTCACACACACACATGCACACACATACCCACAAAAACATGCATGCAATACACACACATACACACCGTATGCCGTAGGGTTGATTGGCCCCCGCGGCCGTCCTTCCCACCAATAGCTTGGCCTCTACGACAACCCAAACCACCACGAAAAATGCCGCCCAAAATACTATTGAAAGAACTACTTAAATCCAACTGATAAATTAAAGAAGTATCCAAAATCATAATCACCCAAAACCAAACTCTGGCACTGAGAGAGAGACATACTTGGAGCAGGGAGGGCGAGGTTGACGGAGAGAGAGAGAGAGATATATATATACTTGGAGTAGGGAGACCGAGATTGATGGAAAGAGAGAAAGATAGACTAACACACACAGACACACATACACGAACTCACACACGCAAACACACCCGCACAAACAAGCACCCACACACACATCCCTGTGCGCGCGCACACAAACACACCCACTTGCGCACTCACACATGCACTCATACACAACCACATGCGTACTCACACCCATACACAAAACACATCCACACGCACATGTACAAAAACCCACACGCGCTCTCACACACACACTTGCATGCACAGGCACGCATGCATATACATATACAAGCATGCATGCACTTACACACACATACACGCATACACACACACCCACACCATATGCCACAGGGTTCATTGGACCCATGGCCATCCTTCCCCCCTAGATAAGCTTCAACACCAATAGTAAGCATCTACGACAGCCAAACCACCATAAAAACAACAACCAGAACACTACCCAAAATACCACTAAAAATAAATTTTTAAATCCAACTGATAAACAAAATAAGTATCCAAAATCATAATCATCCATAACCAAACTCTGATAGAGAGAGAAAGAGACATACCTGGAGTAGGGAGGCTGAGGTCGACAGAAAGAGGAAGAGAGAGAGACAGAATACGACAGACGGTAGGAGCCTGAGATATTGAGGTTAATGGAGGAATAGAGATTGAGACAAGAAAGAAAGAAACGGGAGAAAAGAGAGATAGTTGATGCAGGGAGGAAGGATTTAGGTTATCAACAATACCTAATAAGAAACGATCTTATTTTGGAGAGACTTGAGATTGGGAGTCTCCACAAAATAATATCGTTTCATTTTAAAAATAAACAATAAGATAAAACAAAGTCTTTTTTTAGAAGTAACCCGTTTATTGTCCCCAAAACCACGTGGTTTTATTAAAGAAATTTACTTTTTCTAATTATATATATATAGTTAAGGTCGAGCGAACAATGTAAATCTAGGTGTGCTAGGGCCCGACTAGAGTCCCACCCCTAGCGCTCAATTAAGTATGTTTCTCTTCCACCCAAATGTGCACTCACACACACACATACATCCACACACACATCACTCACATGCGCACTCACACATACACACGCCCACATGCACACAAACACGCATGCCCACACACATGTGCGCACTCCCCTCCCCCCCCCTCCCCCTCCCACACATACACACCCCCCACCATCACAGGAACACACACACATACACCCACACACACCCACTTGCGCACTCACACATACACAAGCATGCACATACATACACAAAAACATGATTGCACATACATACACACACGCACACCCAAAACACAAATACAAAACACACGCACCCACAAATATAAACACACACACACACACATACACTCATTTTGAACTCAAGGTTTCAAGTCTCATATAATTACATATCTACATATCAATTTTGATAATAACAAATGAATTCAAGTATAAAGGAATCTCAAGCCTAAGTTGTCTACACAATGAAGCCAAGCACATCAATGAATGATGCATGAGCAAGGAAGGGAACAAGCTCGTAAATGAAGCTATTACAGTAATTTTGTACATCTCTTGATAAACTTCGAAATTGGATTAAGGCTCAAAATTAATCATTTATCATAAAACATCAAATTGCATTTTCCACATGTGCATGACATATTTGCAAATTAAAAGTTTGAATTTTGAATTTTTGAAAGATGATTGATTGTCATTTTTCACATGTGCATAATGAGATGACTAAAAGTTTGACTTTTAAAAATTTGAAAGATAATTGATTGTCTTCTTTCACTTGTGCATACTTTGATTTGAAAATTTTAAAAAGTGAATGATGTTGTCTTTGACAATTTTAAGAAATATAAACTTTGATTTTGAAAAGTAAATGATGTTATCTTTGACAATTTCATGAAAGTAAAACCTTGATTTGAAAATTTTGAAGAGTGAATGATATTGTTTGTGACAATTTTAAGAAAAAGAAACTTTGATTCTGAAAAATAAATGATGTTGTCTTTGACAATTGCAAAAAGTAAAATTTTAATTTGAAAATTTTGAGAAGTGAATGATGTCTTTCACATATAAATCTTTGTAAATTTGAAACTGAAGTCTCATATGACTATAAATAGCTCATTTGAGATCTTCAAATGAAGAACAATAACAAGAGCACATACACATTATTGCATGTTTTACAACATTCATTCAAAACTTTCAATCTATGTTCTCTAAGCATTGAGCCTTAACACTTGTTCGTTTTGAGAGAGATGTAATTTTGCGTACTATTGTTCTTATTTTACTCATTGAGGAGTGTTTTCTGATAACCTACCTACTATCAGCTCTTGTATCAGTAAAAATGTGTATAATAACCCTTGTGTGTGTAGAGGTATTCAACACAGAGAATAGACATTGAATCGCCACATGTAAGGTGACTGCAAGTATAGAGGGTTTTCTACATGAACTCTTTGTAGTGGTACTGCTCAAAGGTATAATAGGTTTCTATCTCCACCTGAAGGAAATTAGATAGTGAATTTGGGAATCCTCAAGGGGTAACTTGAGGCGAGGAAGTAGGCAGTTGAGTTGAACCTTGTTTAAATACTGAGTTTGCTTCCTCTTACCCTTACTCTTTATATTTACAGCTACTTCGTATTTTGTTCATATTTTAAATTGTGGAGTAAATGTCAAAAAGGAGAAGAAGAGTTTGAACGTGAAGACGAGAATTACAACCTTGAACTCAATGGCTATAAATCTCCTATATAATGCTCTCGACGGGAATGAGTTCAATAGAATAATGACTTGCAAAATAGCAAAAGGAAATTTGAGGTAACTTGGAAGTTACTTATGAAAGAGTTTTGCAAGTCAAGGAATCAGAAATTCAAATTCTTACTCCTAAACATGAAATATTAAAAATGAATAATCATGAATTTATTTCAAGTATGTACATTCGTTTTACTAACATCATAAACAGCTTGACAGCTCTCGGTAAAGTCTATTCCAAAGTGGAGATAGTAAGAAAAATTCTCAACTCTCTGCGAAATGTTGGGAATCAAAAGTGAATGCGATTCTTGAAGCTAGAGATCTCAAGAAACTTGAAATAAATGAACTCATCAGGTCATGTACCACCCATGAATACACATTGAAAAGATGAGAAAAAAAAAGGAAAGTCAAAGAAAAGCTTGATACTTAAAGTTGTTCCTCATGAAAGCAAAAGTGATGAAGATGGAGAAAGTGATGACAAAGTAAAGCAAAATCAATGAAAACTACATGAGATAAGGATTCAAGCAGCTCAGACAACGAAGCAAGCAATGTACAATCTGCAAATCTTTGTCTTAAGGCTAAATACGACATTCAGATAATAGACAAAACGAAAGCAATAAAAGCTACATGAGATAATAATTCAAGCAGCTCAGACAACGAAGCAAGTAATGTAAAATCTGCAAATCTTTGTCTTAAAGCTAAAGACGACATTGAGGTAACAAATCTTGACAATATTGAAAATCCTTCATATGAGGAATTGCAAAATGTCTTAGAAGAGGTATTTGAGGAACTTGAGAAATGGGGTATCAAATATACTACTTTGAAAAAGAAAAATTATTCTAACTAACAAAATTGATATTTTAAGAAAAGAAAATATCATTTCAAAAGATGAAAATTATAAGTTGAAAAAGAAAGTAATTGATTTAGAAAAAATAGTTAACAAATTTACAAATGGGAAAAGAAATTTTGAAAAACTTCTTGGTAGTCAAAGATGTGATTTTGACAAGGCAGGCAAATATAAATCTTATAAAAAAACTTTTTGATAATCCTTCTAAATCAAAGTTCAGTATTCAAAATTCTTCTGATAAAAGAAAAATTTTCAAAGAAATATATTATTATATTCACTCAATTTTTTCATATATGTCACATGCTATCGGCAATTTCTATAATAGAAATAGTCATCATTATCATGTCCTATTAAAAGAAAACATACAATGACTATTATGGCCATATGGGTACCTAAAAATCTTATTTCTTCTAATATTAATAAATGAAGGATCTAAAGAGCTTGAGTACCAAAAAAAACTATTTTAATTATTTTTGTAGGTATGCATGAAGTCCTCCAGAAGCAAAAAGCAAATGGTTTTTAGATAAGTGGATGTTCAAGACACGTGATATTTGAAAACATCAGGAAAGATCATCAAAACTTAATGTAAGATGCAACCAAACAGTGAAAACTTGTGAAAGATCATACAACAGAACAAATTCTATTAGAACCTTCACGAGGTGTAAGTACTCAATCAGACAGGGTAAATCTTGGACGTGCAAGGGCCCAGCTAGAGCCCCGTCCCTGACTCGCATGTTTCTCTTCCATCCGTATGCGGCGCACTCACATGTGACCACACACACACCCACACATTCACACACCCACATGCACTCCCTCTCTCTCTCTCACACACACACATACACATCCACAAGTGCTCACACTCGCACTCACAAACACACACAATGACACACCCAAATGCCCACACACAAACACAGGGGGCACAAACGCGCGCACTGCCCTACACACACCCACACGCACACACACAAGCACACTCATACACATACACGTACACGCGTCCACACACGCACTCACACACACACAAACATGCATGCACTTACAAACACACACTCACACCCAAAACATGAGCACACACACCCACACCACACAATCACATACGCGCACATGCGCGCACAAACCCACACTTCCACACACATACACACAAACGCACATAAACACACACCACACACACACCCATGTGCATGCACACACAAATGCACCCACTTGAGCACTCACACACAAACGTATCACCACACTCAACCACACACACGCGCACTCACTCATACAAGCCCACATGCACACACATGCACACAATCACCAAAATGCTAACACATCAACAAAGGTCACACACTCGCACACTGCCCCACACACACACATACACACACAACCAAAACACAAACACAAACACACACCCACACGCACACACAAATGCACACTAATACACATACACGCGCACGCGCACACACCCACTTGTGCACTCACACATAAATACACCCCTACTTATGCACTCACACACACAGTCACACACACATACACATGCATGTACACACACATACACACTGTATGCCGCATGATTGATTGGCCCCATGGCCATCCTTCCTACCTGCCCAAGTTTCGACACCAATATCTTAGCCTCTACGGCACCCAAACCACCACAAAAAATACTACCCAAAATACTACCAAAAGAACCGCATAAATCCAACTGATAAACTAAAGAAGTATCCAAAATCATAATTATACAAAACCAAACTCTGGCATAGAGAGAGAGACATACTAGGAGCAGGGAGGATGAGGTTGAAGGAGAGAGAAAGAGAGTGTCAGCAAGGGATGGTAGGTCTAAGACATGGAGGTTGAGAGAAGAAAAGAGACTAACACACACACAGACACCCGCACACGCACGCGCCCATACACACCTACGTGCATGCACACACAAACACACCCACTTGCACACTCACACTATAGTTGATGTGGGGAGGAGGAGTTCAGGTTTTCAACAATACCTAATAAGAAACGATCTTGTTTTGGAGAGATTCGGGACTGGGAGTCTCCATAAAATGACATAATTTCATTTTTAAAAAATACTAAGATAAATATACGTCGTTTTTTGAGAGTATACTAGTTTAATATCCCCAGAACAATGTGGTTTTATTAAAAAAATTTACTTTCTCTAAATATATTTGTATATATTTAGTTAAGGCTAAGTGCACGGGGTAAATCCTAGGCATGCTAGGGCCGACCTACTACCCCGCCTTCGGCTCCTAGTTAAGCATGTTTCTCTTCGACCTGTATGCGGACTCACACGTGCACTCATCCACACACATGCCCACATGTCCACTTACACACTCACACGCGCTCTCTCTCACACACACCCCCCCCCACACACACACACAAAAACATCCACACACAACACTCACACGCGCACTCACGCATACACGCCCACATGCACACACATGCACACAAACACGCACACCCACACACAATGAAACACCCAAATGCACACACCAAAAACACAAACGCACTTATACACAGACACGCACACGCACACAGACCCACTTGCGTACTCACACACAAACAAGTACATACACACTCAAACATGATTGCACAAACATACACACACGCACACCTAAAATATAAACAAACCACACCCACACCACACACACACACACACAGAGACACGCACACCACACACAAACACCCGTGCGCATGCACACACAAATGCACCCCCACTCAGTCACACACACACACAGAGTAATACATGCACACACATAAACATGCATGCAATACATACACATACACACCATATGCTGTAGGATTGATTGGCCCTCATGACCATCCTTTTGACTCGCCCAAGTTTCGACACCAATATAGTTCAGCCTCTACAACAATCCAAACCACGACCAAACATACCGTCCAAAAGAACTGCTTAAATCCAACTGATAAAGTGAAGAAGTATCCAAAATCATAACTATCCAAAACTAAACTCTAGCACTGAGAGAGAGAGAGAGAGAGAGAGAGATACCTGGAGTAGAAGGTCGAGGATGACGGAGATAGAAAGAGAAAGAGAGACACAGCAAGGGAAGGCGGGAGTCTACGAGATTGTGGCCAAGAGAGGAAGAGAAACACACACACACACCTACATGCACTCACACACACACTCACACACACAAGTACCCACCCAAACACCCATGTGCGCACACAAACACACCCACTTGCGTACTCACACAAATGCACAACACATCCACTCCCACAAGTACAGAGACCCACAAAACACTCACACACACACCAACACGTGCACTCAAACCTAGTCAAGCATGCATGAGCCCACACACACCAACATGCATGCAGACTCAATCACACACCCACATATCACACACACACACACACACACACAAACACACACACACACAAGCATGCACATGCACGCATGCAAATGTACACAAACATGCATGCACTTACACACATATACGGATGTACACGCACACTCACATTGTATGCCACGACGCTGAATGGACCCTGTGGTCATGCTTCCTACCTATGCAAGCTTCAACACCAATAGTTAGCCTCTATGACAGCCAAAACCAGCATAAAAGAAATAAATAAATAAATAAACTAGAACATAGCCTAAAATACCACCAAAATAAATATTTAAATCCAACTGATAAACAAAAGAACTATCTAAAATTAAACTCTGGCAGAGAGAGAGAGAGAGACATACCAGGAGTACGGAGGCTGAGGTTGACGAAGAGAGGAACCGAGAGAGAATACAACGGAGAATAAGAGCCTGAGACATTGAGGTTGATGGAGGAATGGAAATTGAGACAGGAAAGAGAGGGAGGGGGAAAAGAGAGACAATTAATGGGGGAAGGAGGCGTTCAAATTTTCAACAATACTTAATAGCAAATGATCTGATTTTGGAAAGACTCGGGATTGGGAGTCTCAACTAAAAGAAATCATTTCATTTTAAAATAAATGCTAAGATAAAAATAAATCGTTTTGGGGAGTAACCTGTTTGTTGAAGCCAAAACCAAGTGGTTTTATTAAAGAAATTTATTTTTCTAAATATATATGTATATATAGGCGTCCTAGGGCTAGCTAGAGCCCTACCCTCGACTCCCATTTAAGAATCTTTTTCTTCCATCCTTATGCACAATCACACGTGAACTCACACACGCACTAACCCACATACACAAACACGCCCACATGCACACAAACACGCACGCCTACACATAATCACACACCCAAATGCACATACACAAACATAGGGCGCACACACGCGCGCACTGCCCCACACACATGCACACAAACACACACACACCCAAAACACAAACACACACATGCACTCACACACATGCACATTCATACACATACACGCACACGCACTCACACGCACACACACACACAAAAACATGCATGCACACACACACACGCATACCCACAACACACATAATCACATACATGCGGCACACACACGTGAGCGCACCCACAGAAACCCACACTCGCATGCGTACACACACACAAATATGCATACCCATACACATACTCACACGCAAACCACCCACAACCATGTGCATGTACACACAAATGCACCCACTTGCGCACTCACACATAGACGCACCCCCACTTACACCACACACTCAGTCACATACATGCGCAAACACACATACATCCACACACGCATTCACACAAACACGTCCACATGCACACAAATGCGCACGCCACACACAATGACACGCCCCAATGCACACACATCAACCAAGGCCACACACATGCGCGCACTACCCCCACACCCACACGAACGCACACACACCCATACCAAAAAAACAAACACTCGAACCCACATGCACAAACACACACACTCATACACGCACACGCACACTCACTCACAAACGTGCATGCACATACACAAACACGAAAACATGCATACATGTATACATACACGCACACCCAAAACATAAACATAAAAACATGCATGCACATACATACACACATGCACACCCAAAACGCAAACACAAAGACAAAGACACACACCCACACCACACACACACACGTGTGCACACCCACACACGAGCACACACGCGTGAACTCAATCACACACTCACACATCACACACACACTCAAGCATGCACGTAAACACACATACATGCATATACAACCACACCCCCACCGTATGCCATGGGGTTGATTGGACCATGTGGCTATCCATCTACCTACGCAAGCTTCAACACCAATTGTTAGCCTCTACGACAACCAAACCACCATAAAAATAACAACTAGAACACCGCCCAAAATATCGCCAAAATAAATATTGAAATCCAACTGATAAACAAAAGAACTATCCAAAGCCAAACTCTGGCAGAGAGAGAGACATACCTGGAGTAGGGTGGACAAGGTGGATTGAGAGAGAAAGAGAGAGAGAATAGGAAGGATGGTAGGAGATTGAGACATTGAGGCCAATGGAGGAATAGAGATTGAGACAGGAAAGAGAGAGGGGGAAAAGAGAGACAGTTGATGCGGGGAGTAGGCGTTCAGGTTTTCTACAATACCAAATAGGAAATGATCTTGTTTTGGATAGACTCATGACTGGGAGTCTCAACAAAATAAAATGCGTTTGTTGTACCAAAAAATCAAGTGGTTTTATTAAAGAAAATTAATTTTTCTAAGTATATATGTATTTATATATAGTTAAGGTTGAGCGAACGAGGTAAATCCTAGACATGCTAGGGCCCAGCTAGAGCCCTGCCCCGGCACCCATTTAAGCATGTTTCTCTTCCATCCTTATGTGCACTCACACACACGCACTAACCCACACACACGCCCACATGTGCATTCACACACCCACACACGCTCTCTCTCTCTCACACACACACCCGCACCCGCACGCACGCACACATACATCCACACAAGCACACACACAACTCACTCACATGCGCACTCACACATGCACGCCGCCCATATGCGCACAAATATCCACGCTTACACATAATGACACACCCAAACACGCACGCCTACATGCACTAGGTGTACACACGGGCACTGCCCCACCCACACGAACACACACACCCAAAACACAAACACACACACCCACACGCGCACACACACAGACCCCCACAACACACATACTCACATACACGCATACGCACACACCCACACGCACATGTGCACACCCACACAAACCCACACTCGCACGTGCGCGCGCACACACACACACACAAATATGCATGTCCATACACACACTTACATGCACACACCACACACAACCATGCAAATGCACACACAAATGCACCCACTTGGGCACTCACGCAAACACACCCCCACTTGCGCACTAACACACTCAGTCACACACACGCGCACACACACATACGCGCAAGATGTATTCTATACTATTGCATATGCTTTAACAATTCAAGAGATTTTTATCAACACAAATATATGTAAAAAATGACCACTAAAGAGATAACACAAAAACAAGAATACCAAGATTTCGTCTAAAACAATACAGAAAGATAATGTCACTAGCCCACTTCAATGCAATAAAGAAGCAATTAAGTGGGTAGCCTAATTGGTAAGGGCAAATTTGTGTATATGAGTAGGCCATGATGGTGAGTTTCTATTCTTCCGAAGAGTTTAGGTTTCATAGGTGAGGATGCAATAATTAACAAAGAAACTCATGCCTTTTCTTTTAACATTCAAGACAACATCAAATGAATGTTCAAAACACTCAAAAAAAAAGTCGATTTTGCTGTAAAAATTTCTCTCGATTTTGTTAAGAAAGAAAGCTAAAATTTGCTACATAGCATCCATTTTTTCCTTTAATTCGAACATTTATTTTAACGTCATGCTTCCTATTGATGTCGTGTTTCACATGCTTGGGCAACGTCTTTCAGACTGCATCCAAGGGTGACCTTCTACGTATCCGGAATAATGGAAGAAGAGCTCACGAGGCATCAGAAGGGGAGACCGCGGGGTCCGTTGATCCTTCGATGCTAAAGTCAGTGAATTGGATATGAAGAAGATAAAAACTATTAAAACATGTATCAATAAAACTTGATTACATCATGTATCTTGATTAACTCTTTCGCTTGTTGCCGATTGTCTTATTTATAGGAGCCGACCGGGTCCCTCATATTATGGTGTTCCACGTTGCAGGAGATCACGTATCACAGACACTTAGTTACCGAGCCAATCTTCCTGTCATGCTTTACTGAGCCAGTCTGCGCCAAAGGTTCCTGCAAGGCGTTCGGAGCACGTGCTTCATCGAATGTGATTGGTTATTTGTTCTGGGCCGCATTAAATGTAGCTTGCCCCCCCTTTGGGCTGCATTAAATGTGGCGTTCTTTCCACCTGGCAACATTAAATGCAGCGTTCTTTTTGCTTGGGCTGTACCTGGGCCGGCTTATTTCTCCATCACTGTAGATGCCGCAAGTCCCATCGCACAGTTTTCGAATACTTTATCTCTTCTTTTCCAAGTTTCACTTATGAACTAGTTCCGCTTAGGCCTCAACCTTTGGAGTTCTAATGTAAAATGATGCTCAGCCGATTCTAGTCTTTTCTAGAGTAGTCAGGGCTTCAGGCCTTAATTAGGCTCATAATCTACCTCGGGTAAGGCCCAATCTTCATATTAGCTTGACTTTGGGCTTTTGTCCTTGAGGCGGGGGTTTTTACCCCTCCCACAATACCCCGCTAATTTTTAGCACACGTGTAGTCTAGAAATTTTTATTCGGTTAATTAATTTATTGATGCCGCTTTCATTAATTGAGGTGGCGTCTTTGGTTCGTTTCGTGCATGTGGAGGACAGATAAAACGTCACTTTGTCTTTTCGTGCTCAGGCGTCGCTTCATACTTCGCGCTGCTACTCAAAAATGCCCTTCGGTTTTATTTCTGCATTCCTTTCTATGTCTTCCTTCCCGTCTTTCTCCTCTTCGTCTTCAAGCTACCTTCTTCCAGATTTTCAAACCGCTCCAAGTCGTTGTCTTTGAGATTCTCATGACTTTGGCTGGCGAAACAGACCCTCGATACAACTACTTTGCTGGGAGAGGGTGGAGGTCGTCTATGTCCAAGACTGATTTGCGTGCCTTTTGCAGAGATTATCCCCTTCCAGATGAGACTTCCATTGAATCTCCTTCTCCTCGCACTACAATGGTAGATGAAGATGGTCTGGCTCCAATGGTGGGGCTCTTCCCACATATGTTCTACATTGGGTTGACCTGCCGATTTCTGGCCCGGTCCGTGATATTTTAGATTTTCTGCAACTTGCCCCGGCACAACTTCATCTGAAAGCCTGGCATTTGGTTCTAGCCAGCTGTGTGGCCTTTCAGATTGCCCTGACTAGTCGAGACGATTACCCCGACCTTATGGTCCGAGAATTCCTATCAATATATCGGATCAACCGTCTCAATGGTAACCTTTGTAGTTTCCAATCTCCTTCTTCAGAAAGATGTTTCGCTTATTTAGAGAAGAAATACTCATCCCCAAATGAGTGGTTTCGGCGCTTCTTTTTCATTAGGGGGACCGGGTGGCAGTGTCCAAGAGAAGAGGTAGAATACAAAGAGTTTCCCATTCGGTCCTTCTGGGGTAAGATTTTAAATTCTAGGTCTATTTCTATCGACTTATTGAAGAGGGGGAGGTCTAGGGTTTCCGCTATGATATCCTGGGTGGTGGCCCATCCCTCATTGGCCGAGACTGATTCTTTGCTAAACAATGACTACATTCAACACTACTTAGTTGCTCCTCATCGTAATCATGTGCTAGGCCGGGATTTCCTGACTCTAACTGACCATCATTCCTCTGTTGGAGCCAATCGGGTCGCGCGGCCCAATACCGAAGGAATGGCTTCTTCCTCATCCCGAGCCGCGCTTGTTGAAAATGTCTCGGGAGTGTCCCCTCGTCCTATCGAACCGCGCGCTCCTCATGGGCGGAAAAGGGGTTTTGTGTAGGTAAGCTTCGAGGACAACCCTCTTCCTCCCACTAAGAAGAATAGGACCGAGCAGCTTAGATAGGGGGCCCGTCCGAAGGGTATCGCTGGGGACAAGAGCTCCTCCCAAGATGTCGAGAGAGCCAACATTACACAGGCTACTTCTGGCCCTTCATCAGCGGCTTCATCAAGAGGTCCATTCAACGTTCTCAGAATTTTTATCTCCCTTTTCCTCCTCTCTCTCTCTCTCTCTCTTTTTTATTTTCTGGGCGGAGGATGACAAAGATTGATTCACTTCTTTCAGGTCTCCCTGTGGAAGAAGAATAAGATATTGATGTCGATTTTTTGTTTTCGTCGATTTTTGACCGCCCAGGGTTCGGGTTTGGCACTGCAAAGCTTTCCTTCCTTCGAGGAAGCTTTACTTCGAGAGGAAGTAATGCCTTCCCAGGCTCCAGTCCCGTTCATGGAGGAGTTGGCCGAGGCTGAGGCTCCCCCGGTGGAAGAAATACCCAAATCCTCCTTCTCGTCTATCGTTGTCGTGGTCCCTGGACCTCAGAACTTCCCGTGCTTGATGTCCTCCATTCTGAAGATGTTTCAGAATAGCTTGTGTTTGAAGGATTTTGCCCAGAGGGGACTTCAGAACCTGGCTCGACTTCAGGGTTGGTCCCCCCTGCAGTTGTCGAGATCACCTCGGACCCTCAACCTCCTCGGGTATTTTTCATTCTTTCTCCTTCTTTCTATTTTCTTTTTCTTCTTCTCTTTTTTTTTTTTTTTTTACTTATATATATCATTAAGTGTTAATGGTCTATTTTAGGCGGTCACAGTCCTTCCGGATGGATCTTCTTCCCCCCTTAATGGCAGCAAGTCTGTGGGCGGGGTGGAGAATGTCATTATTTACATAGGTGATTCGACCAGTCCGGGAATCACTCATAATGAGGAGCCAGCTCCTGTTGAGGAATAGGCAAGTCTCAAGTTTCCTTCCCAACAGGAGCCTCAAGCTACAGTCTTTATCAAGCAGGAGGGTGGCTCTGTCTCGTCTTCCCACCTAAACCTCATAGCGCTTGCTCCAGAGTGGGAGGTGCCACCTGATGCTGCTGGGCTGGAAGGTGATTCGAGTCACCAACAGGCTCGTTCTGAGTCATTTGAGGCCCAGGCCCAGAAATTCAGACCTTTGTTTGCTAAAGTTAGTATTTTTTTTTTCTCTTCCTTTGCTTTTACTATTGCCTTTATGTTTCTTTGAGAAGCTTGATTTTTTGCGGGTCTTCAGGCTGCCAACCAATTGGCCGACATGGTTTCTCAAGAGAGGGAGGCCTCGGAGGAGGATCTAAAAAACCAGAGAACGCTAAACGGCTTGTTGATCCTGCGTTATAGGCATTTAGAAGCAGATCTACAGGCAGTCAAGGCGAGGAACGCTCTACAGGCAGTCAAGGCGAGGAACGCATCCTTGGGGAGTGTCAATGCACTCCTTATTGAGCGGCTCCGTGCCCAGTAGGGCGAGACCGAGAGACTGGCACGCAGAATTAAGGTCATGGCGCTCAAGATTGAGCTTAAAGATAAGGAGATTCAACTAAAGAATATGGAAGAGGAATTGAACAACAAGAAGATATCCTCTCTGACCGAAGAGTTAGAATCCGTGCAGAAAGAGCTTGAGGATCGTCGGGCAGACGCCAATCTTCTTTTCTCTGAAGGGACAAGGGCCCGAGCTGAGGTCGAAAGGTTAGAGTGCGAGGTAGAGTCACTTCAAGAGCAGCTATGACAGAACAACGAATCTTTCGAAAAAGTGTCCCAGGAAAAGAAGAAAGCTGTCAAAGTACGTGAGGCCTTATACAAACACTTTATGGCTCAGAATAGGGATGTTGAAAAGATGAGAGTTACGACCAAGAATAACATTATCCAATTGCGACGTTCCCTGGCCGAAACTCGAGAAAATGGAAGCCTCGCCACTTCTCAACTTGAAAGAGCCTCCACTCTGCTCGACCAATCCTGGATGTTTGGGTATAAAGAAGGGCTCGAGCGTTTCTGGGAGGTAATGCTTGAATCTCTCGGGAGAGATCTTCGCTCTCTGGATCTCAGGAGTCTCAGGCCCGGTAGACTGGCCTATGAGGAGATGCTGACGTGGAGCATAGACAACTTGCCTCTTTCCTCCCATAAAAAAGCTCCTTAGCTTTAATTAATTTTTTTTTTTGTTTGTTTGGGTATGTAATGTAAACAATGAAATTTTGTTAATTTAGAATACCTTCTTAACCATGTTTGTTGCGATCTGAGCTCCACTAGTAAGAATTTGATGTGCCTGTAGGCTGTATTATTGCCCGGAACTGACCGATTCTCATTTGGTCATGCTCTGTGGATCTTTTCATCAACTGTCGGTCTACCTTAAAGCTGTTTTAGTGAAGTTCAACCTTTCTACTTGTTATGCATTTATTCGTGCATCTGTATTAGAGACACGTGGTCGGTCTGGGGAAGCTTGGGAATAACGTGTACGGACAGGATGATCTAAGGAACCGTGGTCCTTGGGAGTCTCCCATGTTCTAATTATAAATGTGGACTCCGAGGGGGCTTTATTCGAACACGTTTCTCTCTCTCTATCTTCTTTACCGAAATGGTTTTTCTTCTTTTCTTCTGATGATTTCGCCGGGGAGGGGGGGAAACTTCTTCTTCTTCTTCTATTCAGGCCATTGAAGAATTCGTGAGCGTATTCTTGGTTGGGAAAATATGGAAGGATTATGGCCTTCTTTAGCTTGTCCTTGACTTTTTGCTTATGTTGCCTCACTTGTTCTTGCCTCTTTGCTTATGAGGGTTGATTTTCGAAGCGGTGAGATCAAAACTTGTTGCTTCATGATTCTGACTTTTAGTGAGAGTAAGAAGCTGGCACAACAGAGGATACTGTGGTGGTTTTGGGTAGAAGGCCGATCCACCAGGGAAATCAACTCCCTGAAATTTGCCCATTCCCCACTACATCCTCCTCTGTTGATCTTGAACCTCAATCAGTGCTCAGAAGTTGAGTGAGGTTCCACCAGTGCCCGGCTTGTCCTGGTTCTGCCGTTGTCCCTTTGGAGGGGGAAGGGATCGCCATGGTGGAGGCGGTTCTGCTGGGATCAATCTCGGAATTTTTACGTCATACTTTTGTCAGGATTTTACCCTGTCTACAGCTGAACGGGGCCCGGTCTTTCGTTTGAAGGATTCGCTTCTGATGTTTTGTCATTTTTGAGGATGTAAAATTTTCCCTGTAACTTTTTCTTGGGTAGTAAAGGGTAGCTTCATTCATCTGTCTTTCTCTCAACAGTCGCATTTATCTTTGTATTCGGACCGGGTTGCCCCATCCCTTGTACCTTTTTTTTTACGTTCCAACACATTCGATTCTGCACCATAGCACGAAACTCAGCAATGTACCGTTGGATCACTGGTGACTCGCTCGGCAAAGTCCCATGGGAACACTGGTGACTTGCTCGGCAGAGTCCCGTGGGAACAGTGGTGACTTGCTCGGCAATGTCCTGTTGAATTACTGGTGACTTGCGTTGAGAATAGCCAGCAGGTCCGAGCGAGGACTCAGTTCCCGTGCTTATGACTTCGTGGATTGGCATGGGCCAACGCGTTTGATTCTGCACCATAGCACGAAGCTCGGCAATGTCCCATTGGATCACTGGTGACTCGCTCGGCAAAGTCCCGTGGGAACACTGGTGACTTGCTTGGCGATGTTCCATTGGATTACTGGTGACTTGCGTTGAGAACAGCCAGCAGGTCTGAGCGAGGACTTGGTTCCCGTGCTTATGACTTCGTGGATTGGCATGGGCCAACGCATTTGATTCTGCACCATAGCACGAAGCTCGGCAATGTCCCGTTGGATCACTGGTGACTCGCTCGCCAAAGTCCTGTGGGAACAATGGTGACTTGCTCGGCGATGTCCCGTTGGATTACTAGTGACTTGCGTTGAGAATAGCCAGCAGGTCCAAGCGAGGACTCGGTTCCTGTGCTTATGACTTCGTGGTCGATCCAGAGACTGGGCTTATTTGCTGCGGGTCGTGTGGTTCTTGACCATTTTGCCTTTAGTGGTCTATCCCTAGAGTTTGCGCATGTATTTTGACCTGTTTGACAATACACATGAAAGCAACACTATGGAATTAGATTTCTAGATTTTCATTGGGTAGCAGGCTTACAAATCGTTGGGCTTAGATTTGCCCTTTTTTATACAAAGTACTTCTTTAAACGTTCGGCGTTCCATGGGTGAGGTAATTCTAGTCCCTCATGATTCTTTAATCTGTAGGAATCAGGTCTTCCAGCTGAGGCCACAACATAGGGCCCTTCTCATTTAGGACCTAACTTCCTTTCGTTCTACGTTGTGACTCCAGTTTGCTTTAGGACCATATCCCCTACCTTGAAGTTACGAGCTTGGACTCGTTTGTTGAAGTACCGTTCGACTTTTCGTTTGTTGGCCGCAATCCAGATCACGGCCCCCAATCGCTTCCCTTCCAAGAAGTCCAAGTTTTCCCTTAGCCTCTCGTCATTATAATTTGGGTCAAAGTGTTGTATGCGGTACGTTGGTACTGCTACTTCGGCCGGAATCATGGCTTCAGCTCCGTAAACTAGGGAGAAAAGGGTTTCCTCAGTTGGGGTTCTAACTGATGTTCGGTATGCCCATAGTGTACTAGGAAGTTCTTCGGCCCACTCTCCTTTTTGATTCCCCAATCTTTTCTTCAAAATGTTGAGTATCATTTTGTTGGTAGCTTCCACCTGCCCATTGGCTTACGGGTGTCCAGGGGAGGAGTACTTTGTTTTGATTCTAAGCTCTGCACACCATTCCCGGTAATGTGAACAGTTGAACTGCTTACCATTGTCCGTCACAAAGCTTTCGGGAATCCCGAAGCGGCAAACTATGGATTTCCACAAAAAATTCGTAATCGCCCGGGCCGTGATTGTAGCTAGTGCTTCCGCCTCTGCCCATTTCGTGAAATAGTCTACTGCGACGACTACAATTTCACCCCTCCCTTGCCGACAAGGTCCAATCTCCATTAAGCGAAAGGCCATGGGGAAGTAACAGAGGTCAGTGTTTTGGGAGGACATCGTGGGATTGGGGCATATTCTTGGCACTTCAAACAATTTCTGATGTATTCGTCCACGTCTTTATGGGAATTTGGCCAATAATATCCCGCCCGGGTTATTTGTATTGCTAGTGCTTTTCTGCCAGCATGATTCCCGCAAATTCTCTCATGTATTTCTGCCAGAATGCATTGGGCTTGCTCGGAGGAGACGCATCGTAGTAGGGGCTCGGCATAGCCTTTCTTGTATAGAATCCCTTTTACTAATGTGGATCGAGCCGCTCGGGTCCTGACCTTTCTGGCCTCTTCTTGGTCTTCTTGAAGAACTCCTTCTTGAAGGAATTTTAGGATATCTGTCGCCCACTCTGGAGGTTGCATAACTTCTATTGTGGACACTCGGAATCCTACTGCTGCCATATCAACCGTCCGAATTATCACATGATCGAGGAGCGGGACCTCCCCTTGCCCTGAAGCAGGTTTGGCCAACCGGTCTGCTTCCTGATTTTCTCCCCAGGGGAATCTGGTGAATAGAGGAGAATTGGAAAAGATCACATTCTTCCCCTACTCTTTGGAGATACCTTTTTAGTTTTTCTCCCTTTATAAGGAATTGTCCGTTCACTTGGCCCACTACTATTTGAGAATCTGCTTTTACTTCTATTTTCGTTGCTCCCAATGATCTAGCAATTGTTAATCCTGACAAAAGTGCCTCGTATTCAGCTTCGTTATTGGTGACTTTGAACCCAAGCTTGATCGCATAGTCGAGCTGTTTTCTAGATCTGTTATAATATGTACTCCTACTCCTTCTCCGGTCCGGCAGGAGGAGCCATCAACGTAAACTTGCCAAGGTCTGCCCTGAGGTAGAGTGGCTATTTCTTCCTGGAGGTTTGAGACTTCAACCATAAAGTCCACCAGTACTTGTCCCCTGATTGCGGTGTGCAGAAGATACTCGATTTCGATCTCACTCAACTCAATAGCCCATTTGGTCATTCAGCTGGATACATCAGGTTTCTGCAATACCTTTCTTAAGGGAACATCCGTTTGTACTTTTATTGGATGAGCCTAAAAATAAGGCCTTAAACGCCTAGTAGTGATTACTAATGCAAACGCACACATTTCCATTCGGGGGTATCTGGCTCCCGCTCCTCGAAAAGCCCTGCTTATGTAATAAACCGGACGCTGGACTCCACCCTCTTCACAAGTCAGGGCGGCGGACACCGCATGCTGTGATACTGCTAAGTAGACGGTTAGATCTTCTCCCGGTGTAGTTTGACTGAGCAAGGGTGGATGGGCCAGGTATTCCTTCAGCTCGTCAAAGGCTTTGTTGCATTCTTCATCCCATTTTTGTACTTTCCGTAAGATCTTGAAAAATGGGTGACTTCGATCGGTTGATTTTGCTATGAAGCGACTTAGCTATCTTTCCTGCAAGCTTCTAAACTTCATTGATAGTGCGAGGCGGTTGCATGTCTATTATGGCTTTGACTTTTTCAGGATTGGCTTCGATCCTACGTTCCAAAACCATGAACCCTAAGAATTTCCCGGATTCGACTCCAAAGACGCACTTCTCGGGATTGAGCTTCATGTTATACTTTCTCAAAACCGTGAATGCTTCGCGAAGGTTGTCGAAATGTTGTTCTGCCTTCTTACTCTTGACCAGGAGGTCATCTATGTACACTTCCATGTTCCTTCCGATCTGATTTTTGAACATTCGATTGACCAACCGTTGATACATTGCTCCGGCATTTTTTAGGCCAAACGGCATTGCTTTATAACAGTAAAGACCCCGATCCATGATGAAAGCCGTTTTCTCTTCGTTATCGGGACTCAATCTGATTTGGTTACAACCAGAATATGCTTCCATAAAGTTGAGCACGGTATGCCTGGCCGTCGAATCTACTATTGAGTCTATTCTTGAAAGGGAAAAACTATCTTTGGAGCAGGCTTTGTTTAAGTCCGTAAAGTCTACACACATTCTCCACTTTCCATTGGCTTTTCTGACCAATACCACATTGGAGAGCCATTCAGGATAATGGACTTCCCGAATGAATCTTGCTGTCAGCAGTCGATCTACTTCTTCGGCGATTGTGGCATATTTTTTTGCACTAAAATTTTGACCTTTTTGTTTGATCTTTCTTGCTTCAGGATTCACACTGAGGCGATGTTCTAGCACTAGTTTATCGATGCCCGGCATTTCTTCATGGCTCCAGGCGAACACGTCCCGGTGCTCAATCAGTAATTTCCTCATAGATTCGTTTAGTCCGCTGGACATTTTTTATCCTATCCGTACGGTTCTCCCTAGCTCTTGGGATCCACCGATATAAAAACTATTGGCTCATTAGGCTCAGCCTGCCTCAAGGCTTCTTCGTCCCTTACTTCTCTGTCTAACTCCATCAGGGTTGGTAGCGGGGGTGAGTCCGCTTTACCCTCCTCTTTATCAATGGTTTGTACCGAAGTCATCTTAGCTTTCATCTCTCGAGTATAGCATTCTGTCGCCGTCTGCTGCTCGCCTCATATTTCCCCTGTCCCGGAAGGAGTTGGAAACTTGATTTTTAAATGATATGTGGAAGTTGCAGCTTTCATCTAATTCAAACATGGCCACCCGAGGAGGGAGAGTCCTTACCCTTAAGAAACCCACCATAAGCGATGATGTCTTTGGGGCGGTTCCTACCAGTACGGATAAAGTTATGGCTCCAAGTGGTTGGATCGTCTCTCTGGTAAAGTCCCTGAGAGGGGTGGGCGCTGGTCGTAGCCGATCGGGTGAAATTCCTATTTTAGAGAATGCCTCCCAAAAAAGGACGTCGACGGAACTGCCATTATCGATGAGGACCCTTCTGGTCTGGTAATTTGCAATTTGAATTGTTATTACTAGCGCGTCGTCGTGTGGTCTCAGTAATCCTTCACCATCTTGTTCACTGAAGGTTATTTGGAATTCTCCCTTCGGCTCTATGTTATGTTGTCAAGGTTTGTATGTTGAGAACACTTCCTCGTACCGGGCTCTTCTTACAGGGGCCCTTCGTGCTGAGGACGTAGTTTCTCTGGCGTAACCCCCCGCTATAGTTCTAATTTCGCCTATAGGGGGCTCCTCTCTGTGCGAGCTCTTTGGATATGAACTCCTTCGGTGCCAGTCGGCGATTCTCCTTTGGTCCGAGCTTCCCTCGTCCCTTCATGCGAAGTTTCGACTATTGCAGGCCGGACTACGACTTTTGCGAGGTGTGCCTTGACCTTTTGGGACAGGGTTTCGGTCTCAGCTTCCTTGCTGATAAGAATGGTGGTCCCTCCGTAGACCACTCTGTCATCCTCTTTGATTTTCCCAAGGCTCCACGTTTTCAATAAATTCTTTCCTTGAGTAGCAGTCTTGCGTGTTGTGCCCCCAGCTTTTGTAAAAAGAACAGTATCTAGGATGATATACGTCTTGTACTCGCTCCTCTCCCAGGTTTCCCTCTCTTTCAACCGTTAGGTTGGTGTGCATGTTAGGCCTTGGTTTTGTTTGTCGGATCTACTCCCCTTTTCTTCTTGTCTCATACACTCTCTTCTTGTAGTTTCCTTGGCTCGGAGCATTTCGTCAATCTTCTGTCCTCCTTTCTGCTCTTTCCAAATCATCCTTTCTTGGGGCTGTTTGCGCTTGGAGGGTGTCTTCCCTGTTTATGTAATCGTCGGCGCAGTCCATAAACTCTCTTAGGGTTGTCTGGGTCCTCCGGGCTATTTCAGTCATGAAGGGATTTCGAGGCTAGATTCCTCCTAGCAAGGCAGCCAGAGTGATCTTCTAGTCTTGGTCGTCTGCATCATACGTTCTTTGTTAAAGCGGGAGAGATATGACTTGAGGCTCTCGTCGTCTCTTTGTTTGACGGTCAACAGATATGCCGCAGGTCTCCGTCTCATTCGGCTGGCCATAAACTAGGTTAGGAAAAGTCGTGCTAGCTCATTGAAGCTACCCACGGTCCCTGGCCGTAAAGAACCAAACCATGCTCTTCCCACTCCTTTCAAGGTGAGGGGGAAAGCTCTGCAGGCCACCTCACTCTGGAAACCGTGGAGGGTCATGTGGGCTTTGAAAGTTTCCAGGTGTTCCAGTGGATCCTTTGACCCATCGTATGCTTCAATTTGGGGAATTTTAAATTTCGATGGTATGGGCACTGCCATTATTGCAACACTGTACGGTAACTCAGCGTTGGTGAGAAGCTGATCGACCATTGAGGGTTGGCCCATTTGGTTGGCGACTTCCATTTGGATTTGCATATTGACCCTTCGTCGTTCTTCACTAGCCACGATCGTGTTAGGAAACGGGTGAACTTCGGAATGATGGCTCTGCTGGGCTGCCTCATTTTCTCCTTTATCTCCTTGCAAAGCAGCATTTTCTTGTCGGAGAGCTTCCACGTCCGCCATGAGCTTGTGTATTACTTCGACTTGTTCGTTGAGTCTAGCTTCCATTATTTCAGGTTGCAGCACTTCACACCGCGAACGTTGAAAATGAGTCATTGCCGGCATCCAAAGGACACGCTAGTTATGGGACAATAGAGATCCCACAGACACCGCCATTGTTGGTGTCGTGTTTCGCGTGCCTGGGCAACGTCCTTCAGACTGCGTCCAAGCGTGACCTTCTACGTATCCTGAATAATGAAAAAAGAGCTCACGAGGGATCAGAAGGGGGGACCGCGGGGTCCGTTGATCCTCCGATGCTAAAGTCAGTGAATCGGATATGAAGAAGATAAAAACGATTAAAACATGTATCAATAAAACTTGATTACAGCGTGTATCTTAATTACCTCTTTCGCTTGTTGCTGACTGTCTTATTTATAGGGGCCGACCGGGTCCCTCATATTATGGTGTTCCACGTTGCAGGAGATCACGTATCCTGTAAGGCGTTTGGAGCACATTCTTCATCAAATGTGATTGGTTATTTGTTCTGGGCCGCATTAAATGTACCCTGCCCCCTTTTGGGCCGCATTAAATGTGGCGTTCTTTCCGCCGGGCAGCACTAAATGCGGCGTTCTTTTTTCTTGGGCCGTACTTGGGGCGGCTTATTTCTCCATCACTGTAGATCTCGCAAGTCCCATCACACAATTCTCGAACACTTTATCTCTTCTTTCCCAAGTTTCGCTTATGAACTGGTTCCGCTTAGGCCTCAACCTTTGGAGTTCTAATGTAAAATGATGCTCAGCCGATTCTAGTCTTTTCTAGAGTAGTCAGGGCTTCGGGCCTTAATTAGGCCATAATCTGCTTCGGGTTAGGCCCAATCTTCATACTAGCTTGACTTTGGGCTTTCGTCCTTGGGGCGGGGGTTTTTACCCCCCACACTTCCCACTGATTCGAAATAGAAAAAACAAATGTTTACAAAAGCATCGAAACAGATTTAGACCATGTGTGTATTTGTTTTTCTTTCCGTGCAAAAAGAAAAAATCGAAACAAACAAAAACAGTCAATGATAAAATGCCGCTGCATTACTGATGCAATACAATCCTATTGAATTAACCAGAGCATGTACAAAATTTATGAAAAATGTAAAAATTTAGAACTAAAAGAATAAACTAGAAAAAATATTAACACAAAGAGAGGAAGGATGGAGGGAGACGCCGTGGCTTGGGGGGGGGGGGGGGGGGGGGGGGGGAGGGGGGGGGGGGGGGGGGGGGGGTGGGGGCGGGGGGGGGGGGGGGGGGGTGGGTGGGGGGGGGGGGGGGGGGGGGGGGGGGGGGGGGGAGGGGGGGGGGGGGGGGGGGGGGGGGGGGGGGGGGGGGGGGGGGGGGGGGGGGGAGAGATAGAGGAGATAGAGAGTTACGTTTCTTGGATATTTGAGTTTGGCAGAACTACAAGAGTTTTTACGGTAAGTATTGCGATCAAATAAGAAAGATGAGAAGAAGGAAGAATTATATCAACCTTTGAGCGTGTGAAGAAGTAGAAGAACGATCTCTCCCTCTCTCTTCATTACAGAGTTTAGACTCCAGCAGCCAGAACAAAAGTTTTTAACCAACCCTAATGTTCATTCATGTGGTTGACTACAAAAAATCAAAAGAAACTACATTCATGTGGCTCTCTCGAAATTGTTTAACAAAATTAAGAATCTTCATGTTCTATCAGATTTCTCCTAAGGAAATCAAAACCCTGATGTCACAAGTCCAGATAATAGATAAGAAAAAAACCGAGAAAGTAAATCACATCATAAAATGAAATCCAATTGTAAATTGAATCCAATGATTCGAAAGAAATCAAACCAATGTACATTTCATATAAAATCAACAAATCAAAAAGAGAACAAACAGAGATAGATTGAGAACTAAAAAATAAATTTTGAAGTACCTCTGGCTGTTGCAGGGGAACAACAACTCCAGAGGCCATCTGTTGTTATTCTTGAGAGGTATAGCAAACAACGACTCCCAAGCTCGACAACAACGATGATAGAAACACTTGGAGACAATTGTTGCGCGTCCCTCCTCCTTCAGCGTCTGCTGTCAGTCGTCGCCAACTCGTCGAACCCAAATTCTGCAATCTCTCTCTCTCGCTCTCTGATTCTAAGTTTCTGTGTTTCTTTCTCTTTACGGGCACAGGGTTTTGCAATTATGGAGGAACATTGTAAAATAAACAATATGAAACGAGTATCCTTTTTTTTTTGGAAATTCTAGCCCTTAATATATTTCTCCAACGGGCTTTTTGGTTTTGAAATTCGTAGCCAATTTTATGTTCGGAGAATTTCTAGCCGTTGCTTGTCAGTCCTTTTATATATTATAAAGAATATGATTTAGGAATAATCTTTGTTTGTGGGGAAATTTCTGACCGTTGGATGGATATCTAATCCAAACAGCTACATATCCTTCTATGCTTTTTAATTTTTATGTTGCGGAATTTTCTAGCTGTTAGCTCAACCTATTGCAATTCAATTTCCTAATTCATTTTTAATTCACACACAGTAAGAAGACTGGAAATAGCTGCAATCGGGTGTTTTCAATGCCGAAGAACAGTTCCAGCGAGAGTAACATATAAGAATACTAGTGTCGCATAGATGCTAGCTCCGAACTTGGTCGTAGAATTGCCAAAATGGCACCTGGAATTGGTGGCTTCGGAGGACTTTTCCCTCTAGGTATTTTTTTTTTTTTTTTTGGCTTTTTTTCTTCTGTTATTATACAGTTATATTTATATACGATCTGCAAATTATGAACTTTGAGAAAATTTGAAATTCGAATTGATATATATATATATATATATATTGTGAATGCGTTCTTTGCCTTCTAATTGTGAGAAAAAATGCCACTTACAAATTAACATGTTACTATATCTTTGTGGTTGATCTGAGTATTGAACCATGTACACAGCACATATACCTTAAAAGACACTAAGCATGTACAAAACAGATACAAGACAATTGTTAATAGCTAGTAGAAGTGGATGAATGTAAAAGCTACATATACTCATTACAACAAGAACGGTGCTTGTGTGTGTTGTGCGAGCATGCGAGTCACTACACGAAAAATGACCATTTGTGAAGTATTATATGCGACGAAAATGATTATTTGTGACTAAAACAGACTCATTTTAACATAAAATAATCATTTTCGCAAAAATTAACGGGCCACATCTGAGTAGTTTTCTTGTAGTGAGTGGAGGTAAAGGAAAAAAGAGAAATATTTTCTAAAATGTGGGTTCAAATTTCAATAAGTTTACCTCTTCAATTCTATACTTAAGTTGGATAAAGCTTTCTTTTGAAAATTCCCTGAACGTTCCACCAATTGAAACAGAATCAGGAATAACATTGCCACAGTTATTCCTGCAAGTTCATGCTTTTGTGTTCAGATTTTTGAAGTTAAATTAAGCAAGAAGGTTTAATTAAGATTGGGTCTATCGTGTGATGGGGAATGGCTGCATGACCTCCCTTTCCACTAATCACTGCCTCAAACATACCAGCCCCTAGCACTGCACCAATAGGGTGAGCAGCAGCCCGCAGTTACATGCAGCCCGAAAATGGCCTCAACATGTTCCAATGCTCCGTTATCTACCATTTTGTTTGCTCCACCGCCTCCTTCTCGGCTGGTTGGAAAACAAGTACAACAGTTCCCTTTCAAAAAAAAAGAACAAAAATATTGAAAATTTTCTTCTGGAGAAGACAAATATGCCGCAATAATTATAAAACCCGCATAACCCGTGATATCTGGTACGTAGTAGAAATTTGACTCCTTGTAGCTCAAAAACAAACAGGCCGGGGAGATGATAAACAGAAGACAGCGAGTCATGACATTAACCTACCTTTATATAAGAGACATTTTCACCATTTTGATTTTATGTACACACTATATGTCATATGCTCTACAATGGTTTTCCATAATAGAGTAGGAAATTAAGAAAGATAAATGAATAAAGAGAAGCAATCTAGCTAACTCGATCTGGTATTGATGCCAAAGCCGGTATCTAATATACTTACCAGTCGAAGTCTAGAGTAAAAATCTTGTGATAGATATATCTTATAGATGTTTATACTTTGCCGTCTGTTGGAGCAAGTAATAAGAACTTAATCTCTCAGCCAAGGCTCAAAAAATTAGAATCGGGTAAGGACCGATTCAATGCATCAAGTGATTCAGTAGATTGAATTGGGTGATTGATGATACTTTGAATCTGTTATTTTAATGTTGATAAAAAAGTATTAAAAATCATATATAATACAATTTAAGCATATAATATCATGTATAAAATATAAATTCATTTACTAATTTTAATAAACATGTAACGCATGTATTAATATCAATTGTTTACACTAAGGCTGCGTTTGGTTATAAGACTCAGTTGAGCTCAGTCTAATTTTAAGCTAAGTCTAACATCTAAACATCCAACTCTCAAATTATTAAACTCATCTCAACTCAAAACCTCCTTATACGTGGGACTTACAACCTTTTTCAACTTTACATAAAAAGTACTAAACTGATCTTAACATCCAAACACACTTTAAACTTAATTTAAATGGATCCCATATAACTTTCTCTACTACTCAACTTACTACTATTTATAAATAACTGAGCTCAATTGAGCTCATCTCAACATCCAAACTCAGCCTAATTTTTGGCCTTATATATGAAGAAGATAAAGACTATTAATCTATAAGCACATGGAAAATATAATATTTTATATATAACCATATATTTAATACAAAATACTCATTGATCTCCTAATTGTTTTTGTTCAATCAAAGAAAATAAAGAATTACATGTTTTATACTTAATTTCTCTGCCATTTTTACCGAATATAATGATCAAAAGGTCAACATATATTTTACTTCCATCATGTTTTTGTACAACAAATAAAAAGACTCAAGTTGTCATTTGACAGACACAATCTAAAAAATAAATATAATTTTAAATCGGCTCAAATCAATCTGAAGTTAGCTAAAATCTGTCTAAATTGGCCTAAATCAGCCAATTAAAGCGATTCAGTGAACAATTTAAAAGAGTGCTCAAAGAGTATACAAATGTGACTGTACATAGAGTTTTTGATTTTATAAATATGTAGTTAGTGATCTTATAGGCACAACTTTTTTTCTTTTTGCTTTTACCCCATTGCCTTTCTCCTCAAGGTGAAATTATTAGTTATTCCAAAAGTTTAAACTACGGTGACCTTGAGTTTTCCGTGCCCTTTATTTTTTTCAAGAGAAATGTCACGTGTATAACCACAAACGTGACGAGAGGATGCATCAACTAATAGATAATAGTATAATTATAGTTATATAGTTATTGAGACAAAAGTATAAATATATAATTAATTATCAACGACATTTCCTTACTGGTAGCTATCGACTAACTATCGTTCTCTTGCTTGTTAACTTGATCTTCAGGAGCGAATTCCTCAGGTGGGGAGTCCTCAACTGGTTGGGGACTTGAACTTGGCAGAGGAGACACATTTCTTCGTTGTTGTTTAGGCGGCATCCTTGAAAATGATTAATATGATAAAGAAATTAATTAGAAGAAATTATGAAAAGTATAATATTCTATAATCACCTATATGAATAAAATATTTAGTACTTTTATTATTTATCTTCGGATTTATTTTCCATGCTTGTTTCAGAATCTCTCACAATAACATCTTCATCATCATCATCAACCTCTTCTTCGTCCTCCTTATCCACTTCCTCCCCAGATTCTTCTTCGTCTTCTTCTTTTGACTCTTCTTCTTCTTCTTCTTCTTCCTTACTTACTTAAATTGAATGATCAATTAAGACGGATGGGTCGAGAGGGACGGGGGGAAGTCTTCTCTACACAAGAGGAGCAACTCGAGTGCATCGAGGTCAACAAACAAGTTAATACCCTCTCTATCTTCTTGGTAGGCCTCTGTAATCGAAGTGTCATCTTCATCTCTACTATTCTCGTAATCCGCACTCGTTCCTGCATCATATATATTTTGAGAGACAAATTTTTGTACGACTCGCCAAGTATCTCTCCATTATCTTCATCAGCGCTTTTCATTGGATTAATCAAGTAATAGACTTGGGTAGCTTGACAAGCCAAAACAAATGGATCATGTTTGAACCATTTTAATGCAGTATTGACACTCGTAAAGTGATTATCCCTATATATCAAAACCCGACCACTGCTTAGATCTCACCAATCACATTTAAAGAGATATATTACAGACCCACCCAGATATTTCAATCCGATAATATCACGTATGACACCATGATAGTCAATATCATATGTTCCATGACTCTCCTCGGCCAACACACCACAGTTTTCAGTCTTTCTATTACATTTACGGTCCAGAGTATGGAATTTAACCTCAAATCGTGCATGCAGTATATCGAAGTGCTCTATTTAAAGGACCACGGGTCAATGCATACAATTCAGGAGAAACTGATCCGGTATCACGAGCACGTTGTTCCAAAATCTATCAATTGAAATAGTATATACTTATTAAAAGCTATCCAAAGTTAAAAGTTTCAAAATCTAACATATATGTAATTTTAGTTCATACACGTTATTCAAACCATCCAGAAAATTCTTCCTCGTTTCTTACCTCT
Source organism: Pterocarya stenoptera (assembly GCA_003123785.1). Lineage (NCBI taxonomy): Eukaryota > Viridiplantae > Streptophyta > Magnoliopsida > Fagales > Juglandaceae > Pterocarya > Pterocarya stenoptera. The sequence goes on along the minus strand of QEOT01006432.1, from coordinate 186,397 downwards.
ATATTCTCTATGTCTTCCGTCCTAAGTTTGTCCATGTGCTCGCTGTATATAAATGCAAAAGAATATTATTTTGAGCACAAAAGTTATAGTTAAAATTTTTTAACTAGAATTATTCAAAGCATAAAACGACATACCTGAGATAGTCATCAATCTTCTAGCAATTATTTAGCACGTACTACCGAACTTTATCCAACTCTCCATCAATTAAATCGTAACCCCGTTTGTGCACCCAATGGTCATACATTCTGGGAAAACACTGATAGCTCACGAGGAGGTAGAGCAGCAATATCAGCATTTCGCTCTTGACGATTAAACCATGTCTCAACGCTACAAAGATATAGAGAGCAAAATGTTAACCATTCATCGTGTATATAGGCCTTTGCTATTAAACCCTCAACTCTGGCTTTATTCCCAACAGTGTGCTTCAGTCGACCCAAATATCTTTCAACTGGATACATCCAATGGAACTGCACCGGTCTACCCAACAGTACCTCCCGGGGTAAAAATATAGAGTTCGGATATGGCGACACATACATTAAATGCCAACTTCCCACGAATTCCAACCGGTAATAACTTCTGCAAAAATACGTGACTATCTTGACTTTTCAATCCACTTTCCCAGTCTTTAGGGCTCACGCATCTATATATATTTAAAGTATAACCATCTGGCAACTTCACACCTTGCAACCATTTGCAGAAGTCCATCCTCTCCTCCTTCGTCATCGTAAAACATCCATTTGGCATGACCACCTTGTTGTCTTCCACCTGCAAATGTAGATTATTTTAGTAGTTATACATGAAGTCCTCCATAAGTAAAAGCAAATGATTTTTAGATAAGTGAATGTTCAAGACACGTGATATTTGGAAACATCAGGAAAGATCATCAAAACTTAATGCAAGATGCAACCAAACAGTGAAAACTTGTGAAAGATCATCCAATGGAACAAATTCTATGAGAACCTTCACGAGATGTAAGTACTTGATCATCTCTTAGAAATATTTGCAATCATACTATTTTTCTATCTCAGTTTGAATCCTAAAATATTGATAAAACACTTCTTAATGAATCTTGGATTCTAGCTATGCAAGAAGAGCTAAATCAATTTGAAAAAAAAAAAAAAAAAAAAAAGATATTTGGACACTTGTTCCTAAACCAAAAAATCATACTATTATTGGAACAAAATGGGTTTTTAGAAACAAGAAAGATGAGTTTGGAGTTATCACTAGAAACAAGGCTTGACTTGTAGCCCAATATTTCAATCAAGAAGAACAAATCGATTATGATGAGACATATGCACTGGTCGCAAGATTAAAAGATATTCGAATGCTACTTGCTTATGCTTGTTATAAAGATTTCAATCTTTTTCAAATGGATGTTAAAAGTGCTTTCTTAAATGGTTTTATAAATGAAGAGGTACATGTTGAGCAACCTCCAAGTTTTGAAAATCATATTTCTTCAAATCATGTTTTCAAGCTCACAATCAATCATCTTTCAAATTTTCAAACTTCAAACTTTTAATCATGTCATGTACATATGAAAAATGACAATCAATCATCTTTCAAAAATTTAAATTTTAAACTTTTAATTTTCAAATATGTCATACACATGTAGAAAATGTAATTTGATGTTTTATTATAAAAAAAATTAATTTTGGAAAGACTCGAGACTGGGAGTCTTCACAAAATGAGATCGCTTTATTTTAAAATAAATGCTATGATAAAACGATGTCATTTTTTAGGAGTAACCCGCTTTATTTTAATAAAACCACGCCCAAAATCACGTGGTTTTATTAAAAAAAATTAATTTTTCTAAATATATATGCATATATAATTAAGGCTGAGTGGACAAGGTAAATCTTGGGCGTGGTAGGGCCCAGCTAGAGCCCTGTCCCCGACTCGCATGTTTCTCTTCCATCCGCAAGCAGCGCACTCACACGTGCCCACACACACGGCCACACATTCACACACTCACACACTCTCTCTCTCTCTCATACACACACACATACATCCACACGTGCACACACTCGCACTCACAAACACACATGCCAACAAACAATGACACACCCAAATGCACACATACAAACATAGGGGGCAAACACGTGCTCACTGCCCTACACACATACCCACACGCACACACACACGCACATTCATACACATAGATGCACAAACGCACACACTCACACACACACACAAACAAACATGCAGGCACTTACAAACACACACGCACACCCCAAACATGAACACACACACCCACACTACACACACACACGTGCATACACACACACGCTCACACACGCAAACCCACAGTTGCACACACATACACACACACTCATACGCATGCACACACAAATGCACCCACTTGCGCATCACACACAAACGTACCACCACACTCAACCACACACACGTGCACACACACATACATCCACGCACATAAACACACGCACTCACACATACATGCTCACATGCACAAAATCACCAAAATGCTCACACATCAACAAAGGTCGCACACACGTGCACACTGCCCCACACACTCGGGACTGGGAGTATCCACATGCTAAGATAAAAAAAAAAAAAAAAAAAAAAAAAAAAAAAAAAAA